>CP139503.1:336972929-337572929 GCA_021014915.2 Artemisia tridentata subsp. tridentata | reverse complement strand
GATCAAAGGATATTCTGGGTATTTTACGTGTTCAAAAATTCTGGGTTTTACAATTAGATTAGGTTGTCCAATTTTTATGTTTTAAAAAATTGTTGCCACTTTATTTACTGTTTTTTAGTATAATCATTTTAATTCAGTTGTAATGTTAATCTTTCAGTTGTAATTTTTAAAAGTTATTAATGAAATTTTAGTTTACGTTTCTTATCAATTCGAATCTCTTTAAGTTCTAAGTTTCTTATTAGCTTAATCATTTGTCTTAGTAGCTTATTCAAGCCATTTCTAGCTTATTTCCACTGTTTATCTCATAACTTGTTCATCTTATTGCAAAAATCCAAAAAAATTGAAAAAAGTAAAAAAATCCAAAAATAGTCTAAAAGCTCAGCTTCAATAAGCTATTTTTATCCATTTTATAAGCTCATATAAGCTGTTTAGTTATTGTGAGCTTTTATTGTGTTCAAAACTATTTTTATCTCACAAATCACAAAAAGTCAACAAAAGTCAAAGTAGCAGTCAAATAAGCACTTCTGCTGTTGATAAGCTGTTCTTGAGGAAGCATTTGGCCTATCTAAAGATAGGCTTCTTTGGAAAACTCTTCTGTTCATGCTGAAGGGTGTTTTGTAAGTCTCAATTCTCATTTTCTAGCTTAATTGTTGCTTATTTGTGTTAGCTTATTTTCCTGCTTATTTGTTGTTGATTTGTGCTTATTAGATCATAAATAGATTAAATAATCATAGTTTAGTATAATTTGTAGCTTATTTCAGTAGTATCTAGTTTAAAATTGCAAAAGTTGATTTAATAGGGGTGTTTGGATTAGTAGCTGTTAGGGGTTTATCAGTTGAGGTACTGTAGATTTACCTTTTAAGGATCTTAGATTTAGCCTGAGATTGGTGTTATTGGCTGTTAGTAATAGGAGATATGATGTTTTAAGTGCTATTTAGGTTTTAAATAAGTTAGTGCATATATAGAAGCTTAACTGCCCCTATAAGTTCTTATCAGTTGAGTTTGAAATTTGTGGTAAAATTTGGTTTAGATTTGTGTAACTTAGAGTTCTAAGTGAGATTGCATAAGGTTGGTTTAGTTTCAGTAAAAGTTGCTTAAGCTTTGTTCAAAGTTAGCCTACTGCTGTCACAGAATCCATAGTGCAGACCCAGGCATTTTTGCTGCTTATTTCACCTTTCCTGTGGCTTATTCAATTTAAGCTGAGACTCTTCTTTTTGGTTTATAGGCAATTAGTACTACAAGGATTAGGTGTAATATCTGGGATCAAGGTTATCAGCTTATTAGAGAGCTTATTTGGCATCTGCAAATCAGCACACTACACTGCTTAATCTGCTGCATCAGCTTTTGTTTTTTTTGGCACCTGATCTAGTGAGCAAATAAGCTAGCATTTGGTGTGAACTTTTGGGCATTATTAGAAGTTAAGTTGTTTGTCATATGAGCTTTAAGTAGTAGCTTCTGGTTTTCCAAATTAAGCTTTGGTTTGCTTATAATTAAGCTGCAAAACTGCTTGTTTGGTCACTGCTACTACAATTGTTTTGCTACTTCTAATCTGCTTTTTTTGCTTTTTAATTGTGCTTATTTGTGATCTATCAGTAGATTCTAGCTTCATTCAGTGTGATAGTTAGTTGTTAATCATTAGTTTATTTTTTTAGAACTGTTTTGCTTATTTCTAGCTTATTTCCAAACTGCTTATTGGCTGTTCTGCTTATTAGGGTTTATTCAGTTCTTGAATTTATTTTTCCCAGATTTAGAATTAAAAATTATAATTACTCAAAAATTTTCAGATTTTTCCTAGTTGTTTTAATATTTTTAAATCATTTAAATTGTTTTATTTAGTTTTTAATTCATAAAAAATAATTAAAAAGTCAAAAAAATATTTTTCTTTTTCCAAAAATTTTCTTTTATCAGTTTTAATATAGGAAAATTAGTTTTATACTTTAGGTTTTAAATTTTAGAAAATCACTTTTTATTTACGTTTTAAATTTCGTCGCGTACGTTTTTAAAATTCAATTTTCGTTTTTAGGATCGTATGCTTAGTTTAATTGTTCTCTTAGCTTAATTTGTAGTTTTCATTTAATATTTCATTGTTCGTAGTATAATATCACCAATCATCACTCTTTTATTCACATTCACTTCACTTATTCGACAACAAAACAAAAACTCGAATTCGACCTTCGTTGGGACACGACCCGGGGAAAACGCATCCGTTGTGTTTCCTTTGGAATAAAAATAATACATCAAAAAAAATGGCGCCGCTGCCGGGGAAGGCTTGAGAAGAGTTGGAGTTTCGCTGTAGAATCGTGTTTTGAAGACCCTTCCTCGGAAGTTTCTCGTTTTTATAAAAAAATATATATGTACAAAAAGAAATTAAATAAAACACTTTTCCTAAAGTGTTTTCAAAAAAAGTACCATTAATAATATATCCTCGCTCTCGAGAGGGCGTTGTAAACCATTCCGAATAAACAACCAAATAGATCGTGAAGTTAAACGTTTCACGGATTATTTCTTTACTACAACCTATACATGGGGTTTAAGGATGGTCTTGACATTAAATTACAGACCGAAAGAGGCGGGTTTTTAATCACCTTCGAGTGGACCTTTGCTTCTCCGCCACGCTGCGCGTAGTTTTAAAAGAAACGAGTACGGTTGATCAAACGATCACCAAAAAGATAATAAATCTAATTTTTCATTAAATGTAAAAATCCAAAAATATTTTATTTTCAAATTTGTTTTTTCCTTTTTGATTTTGTGATTGTTTTTGGTGTATGCACACCCGTTCTTCTTCTTCTCACCCTCTTCTTTCACCGCTCTCAAATCCCGAGAGGATTATTCGTCATAATAACCGTGTTCATTTCTCAACCGTTGAGGAAATGGCCGACGACCATCAACACCCGCCGATGGGTGGTGATAATCACATGCCAGCTCCCGATCTCCGAACGATGGAGGAGTTGTGCCAACCCACAATGCACGGACGTGGTGGCCCGATTGCCCCCGTCAATATCCAAGCCGCCGATTTTGGACTTAAGCACCATATGATTCAACAAGTCCAAAACTCGTGCCAATTTCATGGCTTGCCGGGTGATGATGCGAACAAGCATCTTGACAAATTCATAACCGTCACCCAAAGTATGAAACAAAATGGGGTCTCCGATGACGCCCTCCGTCTATATCTCTTTCCTTATTCCTTGACGCATCATGCCACCGCTTGGTTTGATCGTCTTCCCAAGAACTCCATTCGTAGTTTCGATGAAATGGTTACGAAGTTCTTGGCAAAATATTTCCCACCGTCGATGGTGACGAAATTAAGGAATGAGATTAGCAATTTCACTCAGCTTCCCGATGAATCATTATTTGAGGCATGGGAACGCTAAATGTAACACCCCCAAATTTGATTTGTGGCAGCGGAAGATTAATCTGGGTGTTACGGTGAGGATCGAAAACAAACTTTTAAGAAAACAGCCTAAGACGGCATTTTTAATATACATAGGTCCATAATACAAATCCAGTTATAAAATATTACATCAGAGTGCTAAAGTTTTATTTAAATAAACATTATTTTAACTGGATTACAACTTTATTATACACCATTTATTGAAGATAGGGTCTGCCTGCTCCATGCCTTGCCGTGCTCCATTAATTCCCTGAGATACATGCTTAAAAGTCAACATAATGTTGAGTGAAATCATGGAGTTTATAGTTTAAATATCAGTTCAATCACAAGTTAGATTGTATTAGAGATACAATCAGTTTAAAATATTGATATTGCAGTACATATATCGCCCTAAGTCTCATGACACGCAAACGTTAACACAGTATCGCCTAAACGAAGGAGCCCACCAAATTAATGATGAGAATTTGCCCTCAAGTAATAGGTGATTTTGCCAATTCCTATTTTTCTCAAATATAATGCATCGCGACTAATACGACTAGCAAAAAGCATTCCGTCACAGTATTAGTGGGATAGGTCGTCAACCTCTAATAGATCTATTCATTATATTCGCGTTCACCGCAGTGATTAATGGCTCATGATCAAGGGTCTTGTGGCAACATGGGTACTTAGGCATATATCAAGTCAGGTAGCATACAGAAAAAATACTTGTGATTTATTTCTAGCATGTATCCCCCTCACGGAGTTTAAAAATTATAAAGAGTTTAAAAAGTGAGGCCATGACTCACCTTATGCGTTCCTGGTGATAGCAAAAATAATTCAGAGATGATTATAACAACTTCGATATATAACCTGGTAAATATATAAATATCTTGAGAATCTTACTAATTTCTAGTGTGTATGAGTATGAGTGGTGGATGATGATTGTTTAACGATCTAATGAAGATGTTATATGCTTATGATGCTCGTATCCTCGTAAGATCATAGTCTCAACATGTAAGTAAAATATTACCATGAAATATTTCTATCGTTATTACTAGTATGCAAATATAGTGCAAATGTGCATATAAAGTAAAGATGAGGTGCAAAATGAAAAATAAGATGAAAATGACAAGTTATAATAGTTGTTCCTTGGTCTTTCCAGATTTTACATTTTCCACCCTAACCGTGGGTCGCGTTACGTCGTTAGTCCTTATCCAGTCCGTAGTCCAATATCAGTCCAATACTTGTCCAATAGTCCATATAAGACTTGAAGTTCAATATTATGTCAATTTCAGTCCTTCACAACTGTTTTTACAGTTTCAGTCCTTAGTTTCCGAGTTTGGCAGTTTTAGTCCTTTTTGGTTAAGTCGCGTTACATTTTTAGTCCTTTTCGCGTATAAATGACGGGAAAAATATTCTGAAAATTTTTATAACTTTATTAAGTTTATTTTAACTTATTTCAATTTATTATTTCTGAAAATAAATTATTTTTGCACTAATGGGCCGAATAACGATTTGTAGCTTAGCCCGTTAAGAGTTTTAGAGGCGAGGGCTTGAAAATAGTTTCGGGCTTGGATTCGGGTTATTTTTAGGATTCCAAAAATATATCTTATGGGCCTGTTGGGCCTTGTTAACGCAATTCGTTGTTGGGCTTGGTTTTGGCCCAAACCGAAGATTATAATTATTTTTCTGAAAATATTTGTTGGCTAACTCAGGGGTCGATCAATATGGGTTATTTTGGGCGTGTTAACGGGCTCCTGAAGTCGAACTCAAAACAAGGAAAATGTAGTTTGCCAATTTGTCATTCGAGTAGTATAAAAATATGAATAGGTTATATATGAGATTTCGCAAATATGATGAAGGTTTATGGGCTGGTCGAACCTAATAATTCTGTGAAATATTCTATAGAATTTTCTAAGTGTTTGGTCCTAGTCGAGTGGTGCTAAAAAGGGATTAATTTGAGTGTCGAAATGGGGTTATGAGAGGGATCTCAAAAACACGAAATATGTAGTTTACCATGTGAGCTATCAAGATGGATAAAAATATGTAGGGGTTGTGTGAATGGTTTTGTATTAAATAAATCGTGAAATGACTCGTTCGAGTGAATTGTTAACTAGTAATATCTTGTATATATTTCTGTTTCTTTTAACTGATTTAACGTGAGGTTTATAGTTTATGTTCGGTTGGAGTTAATGTGATATTCAAGGGGCGATCATGAGTCAAGCGTGACATAGTTGGTTTGATTAATTTAAAGTTCGACATGCTTCTTTTTGTTAACCCGGTGGAGTTCGAAGGTTTTTAATATTCGAATAACAATTGTATGCAACCAAGTAAAGTGTTACTATATACGGATTTGAACAAGGCTTTTAATCATGCATGGTGTGCTTATATGTTAGTGATGAGATAAGTTGGTGTTTGTACGATATATATAAAGCCAAGTAGATACAGTTCGAGAGTAGTATGGAGTGTGTATGCATGCTAGTGAGTATGAAGTACTTATTAAAGGAAATGAAGAACTTACAACACCTTGGTGAAAAGGTGGTGGAGACTTTTGGCCTGTCGAAGCACAAACTGAACAACCTATTTTCTTTAGACGTCTTACTTTTACACCGGTTAAGTTCCTTGGGTCGAACAAGGTAGTTTTATTTTGAAGGTATCGTGATAGTGAAAGAGTGTAAAAGAAATGGTGGGTTCGAATGATGCACAAGGAAGGCTAGTGAGTTATAAGGGTTGTTATATAAATTGACCGGATTGGGTTTATTTTCCACATGTACGACAGAAATGTCTCTGTGGTGCTTAGGGGATATGTTTATTTGGATGGAAGGGAATAGAGGTTAGAATGAATGAATGAAAGAGCTTATATAGGAAAAATATCTCTAACCTTGTACTGTTAACATGGGACACTTGTATGATGATTTCTTCAATTGAGTGTAAGAGTGGTTGTATCTTTGTATTTTAGTTATTATATGTTCTTGCTTCTTTGATTCTCATACGTGGATGTGGTTATTTGCCACAAGTTCTATTTCTATTTTACCTTTGTATCTTGGAATATCCATGTTGAGAGGTTTGTATTCTATTTTTGTATGACCTATTTTAATTAAAATGGTGGCAAGTAGTTCTTGGGATTTATCGAATTATATTTACAGTTTTGGATCTAGGTATTTAGTGGTGGGTTATGAGTTATATTTGAAGTTGGGTTTTGTGGGTTGAGATGTATAATGGCAGTGTTCGAGTCTCAAGTCGTGCATGGACACTTTTGCTTCTAGGTGGTATTGATCGAGTAATAAGAAAAGAAATAAAGAAAGTATAACATTTCAGGTAGTGGTTTAAGGGGTTGTGATATGCCTTGGATTGGACTAGTTCGATAGGTTAGTAGAAATTATGGTTTAGTGGTTGTTGGGTCGAACGAATGTGGCCTAAATTGGGTTTATAGTATTAGCTTTAGGATTAAAGTTTGTGTCTTGTTTAAGTGTGGTATCGAGTGGGTAAAACGAAAGGAGCAAGAAGTGGCAATTCCATTAGATGGGTTTAGTGAATTTTATGTTTAATCGGGTTGGGCTAGAGTCAACGGGTTAGCGGTTAATAGGGCTAAGGATGGTGGTTGGTTCGAACACCTAAGGTCCAACTTGGGTTGTAAAGGTAACTTAGGATTAGATTTATAGTTTGTTGTTAATGGTTGTGTTTTAATTAGATAGGATTAGGTAATATTAAGTTTGGTTAGGTGTAGTGAAATGACTAAATGAATAGAGTTACTTGTCGTTGTTTATAAGAAAGTGGTGTTGTGTCGGGGAATATAATCCTTAGCGTTGTGTGTTAAATATATATATACGTGTATATATAACGCATGGTCATCAACAATGATCACGAAAAGTTTAAATTTCTAGCAAAATAGGCATCAGGAAATAATAGTGCGAGATTATAGTTAATCACTAAGATTAACTACATAGGTTTTTCACAGGGTCTTACAGTACTCTCTCCTCATTCGAATTCCGTCCCGGAATTCCAGTCTAAGATGGCTACTAAGAGTGATTTACGGGGATAGATTGTAGAGATATTTCTTATTTGGACATCCAGGAAGCGAGATTCTCACTATATTTATTCATACCAAGTGAATTAAATTCCAAAAGTTTGGTCAACATTTGAATTCATGGCCGAATAATAGCAAAAATAACGGTCAAGAGTAGGAAGTATTTATTACTGAATGTCTAGTGATCTAACGGTCGAGACTAGGGGATTTTTTTTTAATGGTAGCGGTTTGAAATTTAATGACAGTGAATAGTAGAATAGCGGGTACTATTTTTACCTACTTTTTCTATTTACTCTATCCTTTTTCTTCCACTTTATTCCCTTTCCATCTTTTCATCCTTTTCAATTATTCTCATCATTCAACTTCATCCTCTTCAATCCACTCCTTTCCGAAAAAAAAAATGCCTCCGTTTGCCGTAATCCTTGCATCCATGTTTATCATTTTCGTCGTTGCTGGTTTCGGTTCTTCTTCCCGGCGAAGATACTAAAGGTTGGATCGGATACTTGTTGGTTATTGTACCCCTCACAATCCTAGCGATTTTTGCGGATGATTTTTGGAAGTGAAAGTCAGGCGTAGTTGTAACTTTGTTGCGGATTGATGTAATGCGAAATAACTTCTTGTTTAGGTTTATGTTAAGTTGTTATGTTTAATGGTTCGCTTTTGTGTCTTCAAAATAATTAGGGTACTTCATCTTACGGCGAGTTTTGTTATTGTTGGGTTGGTGGTGGTTTTTGTTTCTGTAGTAGGCTGACCGATTGAAGGTTGTACGTTTTATGTTGTGTTTTATGTACTGTTAGCACTTCTGATGTTAATCATCTAGTTATGTATTAACCTCCAAAGTTTCTAATAAAATTCTATGTTGTTTGTGTTGTCGTAGATTGTTGTGAATTTTTAACGTTTCTAATGTTCGTAATTTCCTTGTCTTCATATAATAGTGAAATGAGGGATGAGTGTAGATCTTACTGGGGTTGGTTAAAAAAAAAATATGTAAGGTTTATGAACAAATTGTTTTATTTCAAGATTCTGTTGTTGGAATGAAAATTGTTATTAGGATCTTGAAAGGATAACTGTTCCATTTATAACATGATTCTTCCTAAATTATACATAGGTAGCTAAGCTATGTAGAATTTAGGACCAAATAATGTAACTCTTGGTTCAGCATTTATGTTTCTTCAAAGAGTTTTATCTGGTTTAATAGTAATAATTTCGTCACAAAGTCAGGCTGTTTCTAAAATAATAATATAAATTTCTGTTCATTTTCGAGGATAATTTAAAATTTTCTAAGATAACATTTGGACATTTTGGATATAACTTGAGTTTTAAGTGGGGTTCCATTGCAATAAGATAATAATTTAGTATTTGAGTATGATAGAATTAATTAAATTCTTGAGGTACTATTAATATATTTGTTACATAACGACTAATAGTAGAGAGGTGTAATGGAAATGGAAATAGACGTAGATTTTTATTATCATGGAAATATTACAAGGTAGATTTTCCACACAGTAGAAAGATAACTTTTACACTTAGGTTACATCCATCGTACCTAAGGTAAATACAAACGGAAATACAACTTAGATAGTCCTAACTAGAGTTTATTTATTTTACAGCAGGAATCCATACATCTGCTTAACCTAGAGGATCATTCTTTGGTACTACTGGGCTCTTTTAACGAGTCTTCATTCTTTTGCATCCATCTTGGCCTTCCAGTGAGCATTGTAGTTTGGGCAATGACTCTGGTAATGCCCTATTCTACCACATCCGTGGCATTTTATGAATGACTGCTGTTCTTTTCTTTCCATAGTTTTGCAGTCACTTGTCTTGTGGCCTGTCTTTCTGCACCTCCCGCATATTGCAGTGCAATCTCCGGTGTGATGCATCTTACATTTTAGGCACAGAGGTTTATTTCCACGGTAGTTGTTTCGGTTGGTAGGGTTGGTGACGTAGTTTCCTTCAGTTTCTGGGTCGAGCCTTTGCTGGCGAAGGTAGTCAATGCGGTCTTGTAGATGATTGCGGGTGCAAACATCGTTGTGAAACTCACATTCGTTGAGGGTAAAGGGTCTTTGCTTTCGGTTATTTTTCTTAAGTGCAACATCTTGCCTAATTCTTTGGGTACATGTGCGGATAGGCTTGGTTATTTTCCTTGAATTCTTCAGGCTAGTTGGCCTACATCCCATGAAACGTTCGTGGTTATGTTTGCAAGGTATAACCTTCTTTCTCTCTTTTCTTGTCATGTCATTTTCGCTTGATCGGACTGTTGAGGTTATCTCGATGACTACTGCAACGATTTTGTTTATCAATTCCTCGATGGTTTTAGGGGTCATGATTGTTGTGGGCATCACACTGTTCATGTTGTCCATTTCCTATGAACATTACACGAAACGTTGATTTAGTATTCACGCTATTGTTAGAATAATTCAGATAGCAAAATATTTGTATATTAATGCTAACAATGTGATCTTAATACGAAATCAAATCAACTGAGGATCATAAAATACGATGTGTCTAGGTAGCATCGTAAAATAATAATCAACTCTTGACATGTGATTGTTAAGGAACAGTTGGATTTATTCACAACAGTTGAAGTTTAACAACTTCCTCTTCGTTCATCAAGTTCTTTTCTAATTATTCGTTCTTAGAATTACATGTTTTATTGTATAGTCACAAATAACGTCATAATAAGTTGGAATACAACTATCAAAATTGACATATCTCTAATAACTTGTTCGATTGATTTTTGCAAAGCAACCAGTACAAGATCTTTTATTAATGCCTCATTGATTCATGTGGGTTATTTGTTTACCTAAGAGAGTAACAAAGGGTGAGGTTTTGCATGGCGCTGTGCTCTTACAGCATCATAGTATGGTTGGTGAGATAATTTGTTTACAACAGAAAAGTATAACAGAAGGATAGCTATTATACATTAAAGTCGATTACAAGCTCTGAGAGTTACAGATTTATTGGAAGTACATAAACTACTAACCAAAACTATTTGGTTTATTTAGTACAACAACGATACTTAAGAATCAGTTACGTCTCTGACGTAGACGTCTAACTTCTGCCTCAAGATCCAGTTGTGCAGCTTCCATGGCCGAGAAACGTTCTTGGCATGCATTCATCTGATTAGCTAACATGTTTTCCAAGGCCGCAATCTTTTGGCTTTGGGTTCTTGCTGTGTCTCTAGCTAACCATAACGCTCTTTCAATGTCTTCAATTCTAATGTGGGTTTGAGTATGGCCTCTACCTAAACAGCGGGTTCTGGCATCCAAGTTTCTAAGTTCTTGTTCATAGTTGTCCTTCATGTTGCCAATATTCACTCCTAAACCAAACACTTCTCGTCTCTCAGCATCGGTCCTCTTGAACAGGGTATCAATGTTACGGTCGAACCATTCAAATCGCAATGGATGTAACTCTTTTAACTGTTCAGAGTGAGCGTTTAGTATGCTGGCGTGTTGGTGAAGGCGAATCCATATGGAGTCTCGGGTGTTTACATTGTAGTTGGGAGATTTGGGTGAGGATACATTGTTTGGGGCATCTGGCATAGAGAAATCTGAGGTATTGGGTATGGGAGAATTTAGATTGATGTTTTCCCAGGTCATTTCTTGACGTGAACTTTGTCCATTTCAAACGTTGGTTGACCACCAATCGGATCTGAATAGGATTCAGTTGCTCTCCTAAGTTTCTGACGGGGAGGTGAGTGAGTAGGTGACGATGAAGATGAGTTTTGAGTAAGTTCTAGGTTAGGTCGGGGTTGTGTCATTTGAACGTAAGGATCTTCAGTATTTGGTGTAATATGATAGCTAGGTGATACGTGAGTGGTAGGAGTGGTAGTCTTAGTGATATCAACTGGTAGGGAAGACATGTTACTGTAATAATCCATATATCGTAGTATAAGTAACTTACTAACATCAAGTGATGTATTATAAGCATAAGGTGATCTAGTTATGCACAGTAACTATCAAGTATGCAGGGCTTATATATGGCAATTTAACGAATAATTTACCGAGCACGGCAGCAAGCAGGCATGGAGAATTTAAGGGTAACATGGTGTATAGTAATTTATTTGAAAAATGTAGTTATAGTCCAACGTTTAAAAACATTTGGTTCCCCTATAACCGAAGCTCTGATACCAAACTGTAACACCCCCAAATTTGATTTGTGGCAGCGGAAGATTAATCTGGGTGTTACGGTGAGGATCGAAAAAAACTTTTAAGAAAACAGCCTAAGACGGCATTTTTAATATACATAGGTCCATAATACAAATCCAGTTATAAAATATTACATCAGAGTGCTAAAGTTTATTTAAATAAACATTATTTTAACTGGATTACAACTTTATTATACACCATTTATTGAAGATAGGGTCTGCCTGCTCCATGCCTTGCCGTGCTCCATTAATTCCCTGAGATACATGCTTAAAAGTCAACATAATGTTGAGTGAAATCATGGAGTTTATAGTTTAAATATCAGTTCAATCACAAGTTAGATTGTATTAGAGATACAATCAGTTTAAAATATTGATATTGCAGTACATATATCGCCCTAAGTCTCATGACACGCAAACGTTAACACAGTATCGCCTAAACGAAGGAGCCCACCAAATTAATGATGAGAATTTGCCCTCAAGTAATAGGTGATTTTGCCAATTCCTATTTTTCTCAAATATAATGCATCGCGACTAATACGACTAGCAAAAAGCATTCCGTCACAGTATTAGTGGGATAGGTCGTCAACCTCTAATAGATCTATTCATTATATTCGCGTTCACCGCAGTGATTAATGGCTCATGATCAAGGGTCTTGTGGCAACATGGGTACTTAGGCATATATCAAGTCAGGTAGCATACAGAAAAAATACTTGTGATTTATTTCTAGCATGTATCCCCCTCACGGAGTTTAAAAATTATAAAGAGTTTAAAAAGTGAGGCCATGACTCACCTTATGCGTTCCTGGTGATAGCAAAAATAATTCAGAGATGATTATAACAACTTCGATATATAACCTGGTAAATATATAAATATCTTGAGAATCTTACTAATTTCTAGTGTGTATGAGTATGAGTGGTGGATGATGATTGTTTAACGATCTAATGAAGATGTTATATGCTTATGATGCTCGTATCCTCGTAAGATCATAGTCTCAACATGTAAGTAAAATATTACCATGAAATATTTCTATCGTTATTACTAGTATGCAAATATAGTGCAAATGTGCATATAAAGTAAAGATGAGGTGCAAAATGAAAAATAAGATGAAAATGACAAGTTATAATAGTTGTTCCTTGGTCTTTCCAGATTTTACATTTTCCACCCTAACCGTGGGTCGCGTTACGTCGTTAGTCCTTATCCAGTCCGTAGTCCAATATCAGTCCAATACTTGTCCAATAGTCCATATAAGACTTGAAGTTCAATATTATGTCAATTTCAGTCCTTCACAACTGTTTTTACAGTTTCAGTCCTTAGTTTCCGAAGTTTGGCAGTTTTAGTCCTTTTTGGTTAAGTCGCGTTACATTTTTAGTCCTTTTCGCGTATAAATGACGGGAAAAATATTCTGAAAATTTTTATAACTTTATTAAGTTTATTTTAACTTATTTCAATTTATTATTTCTGAAAATAAATTATTTTTGCACTAATGGGCCGAATAACGATTTGTAGCTTAGCCCGTTAAGAGTTTTAGAGGCGAGGGCTTGAAAATAGTTTCGGGCTTGGATTCGGGTTATTTTTAGGATTCCAAAAATATATCTTATGGGCCTGTTGGGCCTTGTTAACGCAATTCGTTGTTGGGCTTGGTTTTGGCCCAAACCGAAGATTATAATTATTTTTCTGAAAATATTTGTTGGCTAACTCAGGGGTCGATCAATATGGGTTATTTTGGGCGTGTTAACGGGCTCCTGAAGTCGAACTCAAAACAAGGAAAATGTAGTTTGCCAATTTGTCATTCGAGTAGTATAAAAATATGAATAGGTTATATATGAGATTTCGAAAATATGATGAAGGTTTATGGGCTGGTCGAACCTAATAATTCTGTGAAATATTCTATAGAATTTTCTAAGTGTTTGGTCCTAGTCGAGTGGTGCTAAAAAGGGATGATTTGTGTGTCGAGATGGGGTTATGAGAGAGATCTCAAAACACGAAATATGTAGTTTACCATGTGAGCTATCAAGATGGATAAAAATATGTAGGGGTTGTGTGAATGGTTTTGTATTAAATAAATCGTGAAATGACTCGTTCGAGTGAATTGTTAACTAGTAATATCTTGTATATATTTCTGTTTCTTTTAACTGATTTAACGTGAGGTTTATAGTTTATGTTCGGTTGGAGTTAATGTGATATTCAAGGGGCGATCATAAGTCAAGCGTGACATAGTTGGTTTGATTAATTTAAAGTTCGACATGCTTCTTTTTGTTAACCCGGTGGAGTTCGAAGGTTTTTAATATTCGAATAACAATTGTATGCAACCAAGTAAAGTGTTACTATATACGGATTTGAACAAGGCTTTTAATCATGCATGGTGTGCTTATATGTTAGTGATGAGATAAGTTGGTGTTTGTATGATATATATAAAGCCAAGTAGATACAGTTCGAGAGTAGTATGGAGTGTGTATGCATGCTAGTGAGTATGAAGTACTTATTAAAGGAAATGAAGAACTTACAACACCTTGGTGAAAAGGTGGTGGAGACTTTTGGCCTGTCGAAGCACAAACTGAACAACCTATTTTCTTTAGACGTCTTACTTTTACACCGGTTAAGTTCCTTGGGTCGAACAAGGTAGTTTTATTTTGAAGGTATCGTGATAGTGAAAGAGTGTAAAGGAAATGGTGGGTTCGAATGATGCACAAGGAAGGCTAGTGAGTTATAAGGGTTGTTATATAAATTGACCGGATTGGGTTTATTTCCCACATGCACGACAGAAATGTCTCTGTGGTGCTTAGGGGATATGTTTATTTGGATGGAAGGGAATAGAGGTTAGAATGAGTGAATGAGAGAGCTTATATAGGAAAAATATCTCTAACCTTGTACTGTTAACATGAGACACTTGTATGATGATTTCTTCAATTGAGTGTAAGAGTGGTTGTATCTTTGTATTTTAGTTATTATATGTTCTTGCTTCTTTGATTCTCATACGTGGATGTGGTTATTTGCCACAAGTTCTATTTCTATTTTACCTTTGTATCTTGGAATATCCATGTTGAGAGGTTTGTATTCTATTTTTGTATGACCTATTTTAATTAAAATGGTGGCAAGTAGTCCTTGGGATTTATCGAATTATATTTACAGTTTTGGATCTAGGTATTTAGTGGTGGGTTATGAGTTATATTTGAAGTTGGGTTTTGTGGGTTGAGATGTATAATGGCAGTGTTCGAGTCTCAAGTCGTGCATGGACACTTTTGCTTCTAGGTGGTATTGATCGAGTAATAAGAAAAGAAATAAAGAAAGTATAACATTTCAGGTAGTGGTTTAAGGGGTTGTGATATGCCTTGGATTGGACTAGTTCGATAGGTTAGTAGAAATTATGGTTTAGTGGTCGTTGGGTCGAACGAATGTGGCCCAAATTGGGTTTATAGTATTAGCTTTAGGATTAAAGTTTGTGTCTTGTTTAAGTGTGGTATCGAGTGGGTAAAACGAAAGGAGCAAGAAGTGGCAATTCCATTAGATGGGTTTAGTGAATTTTATGTTTAATCGGGTTGGGCTAGAGTCAACGGGTTAGCGGTTAATAGGGCTAAGGATGGTGGTTGGTTCGAACACCTAAGGTCCAACTTGGGTTGTAAAGGTAACTTAGGATTAGATTTATAGTTTGTTGTTAATGGTTGTGTTTTAATTAGATAGGATTAGGTAATATTAAGTTTGGTTAGGTGTAGTGAAATGACTAAATGAATAGAGTTACTTGTCGTTGTTTATAAGAAAGTGGTGTTGTGTCGGGGAATATAATCCTTAGCGTTGTGTGTTAAATATATATATACGTGTATATATAACGCATGGTCATCAACAATGATCACGAAAAGTTTAAATTTCTAGCAAAAATAGGCATCAGGAAATAATAGTGCGAGATTATAGTTAATCACTAAGATTAACTACATAGGTTTTTCACAGGGTCTTACACTACAAGTTATCGATTGATCGGTGTCCGAACCACAATATGTTATTGGTCACTATTATAGATACCTTCTATAACGGTTTGACATTACGACACCGTGAAACGATTAATGCTGCTGCCGGTGGTACGTTTATGAAACGTCGACCCGAAGAGTGCTATGATCTTATTGAAAACATGACCGCCCACCATAATTTTTGGGATTCCTCTGCCGAGAGGAATGAGTCAACAAGATCTAGCACTGATTCTTCTACCTCCGAGATAGCCTCTCTTTCTAAACAAATGAATGATATGTCAACAGCTATCTTGAGAATTCATCAAACTATGAATCAAAACAACAACAATCAAGTGAATGTTGTTAATCAAAGTTGTGAGACATGTGGTGGTCCTCATCCTTATTTCGAGTGCCCAGCCGCCGGTGGCTACACTCAAGAAAACGTTTACGCTGCAACGGGAACCTTTAATCAGGGAGGTAACGGTTACCAACCCCAAGGAGACCGTAATTTGCTCAGCTACCGTTCTAACAACTTTCTCGGACCACCCGGTTTCCCACCAAATCAAAATCAGCAAGTGCAAAACCGCAATGTTCAAAATAACCAAAATCAAAATCGGGGCAATCAAGGTTATCAAAACCAAAGGAATTATAACCAAGCCCCGAATCAAGGAAATTTTCAAAACCAAGGAAATCAGAATCAGGGAAATTTTCAAAATAACAACCAGGGTTCTAATCAAAACAACCGAGGGCCAAATTTTAACAATGATCAAAATCAAGGATTTTTGCAAAACCAATCGCCCTCGGATGAGATATTGAAACAGCTACTCCTTCAAAGTCAACAACAACAAAAATTTAACAAAAACCAAGAAGAAACAACTAGGTTTTTGATTAAGGAAAAGACTGAGATGAAAAAATCTTTAAATGATCGACCCTCGGGCTCGGGTACTACTTCTCTTCCAAGCAACACGATCGCCAACCCGAGGGGCGATGCTAAGGCGATCACTACAAGGAGTGGTGTTTCATATGATGGACCCACGGCTCCGACTACCAATTCTTCTCTTCCTCCCAAGGTAGTCGACCGTGAAACCGAGGTGACCAAGGACACGGAACCTCCTACTAACAACGGAGGAACCAACGACGTCCAACCTCCGGTCATCCATCCATCTGAACCGAAGAATGTTGAACCAAAAGAAATTCCCGTCAAAGAAAATCTTCCGTATCCTTCGAGATTAAGTGATCAAAAGCTCCGTGAGAAAGCTTCAACTCAAATGGAGAAATTTTTCCAAATTTTTCAAGAGTTACATTTCGACATAAGCTTCGCGGATGCTTTGCTTTTGATGCCTAAATTCATTTCTACCCTCAAAAGTTTGTTGAGCAATAAGAAAAAATTATCGGAACTAGCAAAAACTCCAGTGAACGAAAACTGCTCAGCGGCAATTCTCAAAAAGCTTCCGGAAAAGCTTGGAGATCCGGAAAATTTCTCATCCCATGTGAATTTCCGGGAATGGTTGAATGCCACGCCTTGGCCGATCTTGGTGAAAGCATCAACCTAATGCCGTTATCCGTCTGGAAGAAACTTTCTTTGCCCGAACTTACCCCCACTTGCATGACCCTCGAGCTTGCGGACCGTTCCATAACTCGTCCACGTGATATAGCCGAGGATGTCTTTGTAAAGGTGGGGAAGTTCCATTTTCCAGCAGATTTTGTGGTAGTTGATTTTGACGCCGACCCCCGGGTTCCTCTCATTCTCGGAAGATCATTCTTGAGGACCGGGCGTGCTTTGATCGATGTCTATGGTGAAGAAATTACTTTGTGGGTCGATAAGGAAAAAGTTACGTTCAACATTAATCCGAACTCGAAACCTCAAACCGACAAATGCAATGTCGCTACGGTTGATCAAAAGTCCGATCCCATAATTGCTCCTAAAAAAAGTGATCCAAACCTTTCAAGATTCACGGTCAAGAGTATGTCAGAAAAACGTGCTGAGCTCAAAGCCATGAAAATTACTCCTGGATCGAGCAAATGGTTTGAGTGTTGTGCTGCAAATACTAAGAGTGTTCTTGACGACGATGATGAAGATGAATCGGAGACTACAACGGAAGTGGTGGAAACTGCTAGCTCTAAGAGCACACCACTTGTCCCACCTCCAGAACAAGTTTATCACATCGAGATTCTTGATTCCGACTCTTCCCATCCTTCTCCTACGATTGAAGAAAATGTTATCTCTAGGGAAGAGGTCGAGGTGTTCTTTGATAAAACTCCAATTTCACCGGAAATTGTTGAGACTGACAGTGATCCGGGGGAAGATGATTCATTAAAAATAATTGATGAACCGTTCCTTTCCCTTCCCCCGAAGAAGTTAAAGAAGTTATTCTTGAAGAAAAGCCGTCAGATCCTCTAGAGCTCGAGCTCGAGGATGTTTTGCCCGAATATGAGAATTTTATGTTTGATACGGCTGAGGAGAGTAGTGGCAGTCCCACTTCTCATCCCGATTTCTCTATCCCGGCTTTTGAAGCCTTCTACTTCGATATTGATCATTCGGAGGAGACGAGTAGTGGCAGTACCACTTCTCATGCTCATATCTCTCCTCCCGAATATGATTCATTTCTCTTTGATATGAATGATCATTATCATGAGGAGTTCTCCGATGAACTCTCTCTTTTGCTATCTCCTCCGGAATACGATCAATTCTATTTTGATCTTGAGGATGATTCTAGTCTGGGGGGAGGTGTACTTTCTCATAAGTATTTACCGATTGAAGATTTAATCCCGACCCTCCCGCCCAAGACTCTTGACAAAACTTCTTTTGATGATGAAGAGTATTTCATGATCATTATCAAAATCTTTATGCTCTTCATCACATATGCTGTGGCTTCTCCCATCCTTTACTCCTTCGGGAGTGAGGATACCATCTTTGACCCCGGTATTACCATTTCTGGTTCTTCTTTCTTAAAACCGTAGGTATCTCGTCGGAGTGGAACTTTCGTGTGTTTCAATGTTTATCCAAACCTCTTGAATGAAAGTCCGATGGAGATTATCTTTTCCACATGCTCCCCCATGGACAATTAAATTCGGGTCGAGTCAAGCTCATGTGACTCGGTTACAAAAAACAAGCGCTTCGTGGGAGGCACCCCATGCTTATCCATCAATCTTCTTATCTCTTTTCTAATAAGTGACGTGAGGAGGGTTGCCTCTTCCATATCTTGTGTTTCGTGTTTTTCTGTGCTGTGTCCATGATTTGCCGAATTATGAAGACTCTCGTGCTCGTGGTTTTCTCTCCACTCGAGTTTTATCATTCGTGGCTTATCCAATATCCTTAAATCTTATCGTTTTACGTTTATCTTTGGCATAATTAATAAACGGCCTTAGATTTATGTAGGAGAACCCTTACCTTTAAGACATTGAGGACAATGTCTCGTTTTAGTCTGGGGGGGGGGGGTAATCTTTCGATTTGATTTTTGCCTTGTATTTTTTGCCGTTTACTCATGCAACCCCGTTTTTCCTCCAAAAAAAAAAAAAAAAAAAAAAAAATCCAAAAAATGAGAAAATTTTAAAAAAATTTTGCAAAAATATAATAAATTTTGACATATTTGTTGACTTTCCGCTGGTGAGAGTAGGAATAAAATTCTGACTTGATCCGGCGTGTTGAGCCCTAGCTTGTCCCCTTAACCATTTTATAATCTATAAGCTTGTGCTAGTCTTTTATACAAGGAGCTATAAAACACGAATTCTTTCTAAGAGTTTGCAAGTTCCCATAATTGACTTTATATATGCATGGCTTGATTATTTGGCTAAGCATTCGCGGATCTTATTACTTAAGATTTTAAATTTGCGAAGAACGAGAAATGATAGAGTTGTTTATAAGTTAGATTGCCAAACGTGGAGTAGTTGGATCTCTTTAGAGCTCATCGAAGTTACTTGTGGCTTTTTGTTCCCATAAGCTTGTTTCACCCAAAAATAGTAATCTAGGAATAATTAAAGCTATTTTGGTTTTGGCGATAATTAGTTTTTATTTCTTCCTTAGAGAATTCTTGCTTATGAAAGTTGGGTACATATCAAGGTACTGTCAGTGTTACGGTGTAATAGACTATTCCATCTTGCCGGCTCGCAACCGATGTTGGGATTGTTATAAAAGCCGTAGGACTTGGGGTTTGGCAACACAAATAATTAATAAATATGATAATGTATAATAATAATCCAAAGCCATAAAAAGTTTTCTACATCTTGCCGGTTCGCAGCCGATGTTGTAGACTTCTAATAAAGGCAGAGGAAAAATTCCAAGGTCATAATAGACTATCACATCTTGCCGGTTCGCAGCCGATGTTGTGATTGTTATAAAGGGCCAAGGATTAAATACGTTAATGTGCTTAATAATGTTAAAATGCCAAACTTCGACTCCGGGGATATCCTAATAAAAGCTTCTGTCTCTGGACTCGTAGATGAGTTGTTTCGGTCGTATATAAAAGGGATATCCTAAAAATCGTGTTAAATCAGAGACCTTGATGTGGACCTCATTTTTGTATGCAACGGTTTTCGAGGGAAGGATTGGAAACTACTTAGCGTCTAAACTAGGTATCTTTATCGGAATAAGAAATTATCGAAATGAGAATTTGAAGAAATTCATTTCTCACCAAAAATAAAATAAATAGAGGAAAATAGGAATTTGGGAACAAGAAGTCCACAATTAGCTTTTATGGGTAGTGTTGGCAATCTAACTTGTTAATGACAATGATTTCGTTTTTAAGCTTAGTTTGGGGACTCGTGAAAAATCAGGGACGACGAATTTTATCCGTATGGTCACTTCTTCATGAGTCGTGTTTCCTGCTCAAAGACCCTAAAAGTTATCGTAAGATAATGATTGTCAACAAAGCCGTCACATGAATAATGATAAAAATACAAAAATAGAATAAGAAGAAAATCGGGGAGTTTTTAGAACTTAAGATTTCTTAATCTCTTTTGAAAATTTTGCTACTTCTCAAAGTTAGTAAAAAGAGATTGGAAATTTTCGGTTTCAAAAACGTGTTTTTATAACATTGCGTGAGGACACAGCAATATCTTAGTCTGGGGGAATTTTGGTATGTGCTTAAACACATACTTTTATTTGACCAAAACCGGACCCAAAACGACCAAAAACTAACCAAAATGCCAAAGATATTTGTGTTTTTGTGTTTGTTTATGTGCAGGAACGGATATCGAGAAAAAAGGACAAAAATCAAGATAAAACGGAAAACCGAGCACGAGATATGGAATTGATATTTTTAGCCGCTGCCGGGAAGCAAAAAGTCAAAGTCAACCCTTGAAGAATCGTCATTTGTCAAGAAAAGCCCTTGGATCTTACTTAAGAAAAATGACAGCAATGGTCCCTTAAATTTCAGAAAATACACATTGGTCCTTGAAATATACCTAAACATTAAATCCCTAAATATAACACTAACCGGACTTCATTTATAAAACCCAAACCATATCCGGATATTATCAACCCAATCCATAAACGAAATCCACTAACCCACTAAAACAAGCCCAGCCCAACCTCTTAAATCCTAACCCAATCCAAACATTTCACCTAAACCCAAAACCCAACCCGACCCACAAAAATAACCCGGAGTCAAAGTTAAATAAAATACCAGTCAAACACAAACCCGCCAAACTTTTTACCCCTTTCCCCAATTACCCAGATAACTATGAACCTTAAATCCTTACCCCGTACAATTTACCCAATTAAGGGTATAAGTGTCTAATCATAGGATGTCAGGTGTCAGAACACGCACGAATGGGCACGTGGCAGCTGCTTATTGGACCGAACACATCACAAATTTGATCATACGGTGAAGATTGAAGGATTGATGTCCAAGAAATGATCAAGGGTTGATAAGAGCTCAAATGCACACGGATTGGTGACCTGGCAAGCCTGGAAGCTTCAGTTGATGGCTATAAATAGGGAGCTCTCTTCATTAGATTAGGTTGTCCAATTTTTATGTTTTAAAAAATTGTTGCCACTTTATTTACTGTTTTTTAGTATAATCATTTTAATTCAGTTGTAATGTTAATCTTTCAGTTGTAATTTTTAAAAGTTATTAATGAAATTTTAGTTTACGTTTCTTATCAATTCGAATCTCTTTAAGTTCTAAGTTTCTTATTAGCTTAATCATTGTCTCAGTAGCTTATTCAAGCCATTTCTAGCTTATTTCCACTGTTTATCTCATAACTTGTTCATCTTATTGCAAAAATCCAAAAAAAATTGAAAAAAGTAAAAAAATCCAAAAATAGTCTAAAAGCTCAGCTTCAATAAGCTATTTTTATCCATTTTATAAGCTCATATAAGCTGTTTAGTTATTGTGAGCTTTTATTGTGTTCAAAACTGTTTTTATCTCACAAATCATAAAAAGTCAACAAAAGTCAAAGTAGCAGTCAAATAAGCACTTCTGCTGTTGATAAGCTGTTCTTGAGGGAGCATTTGGCCTATCTAAAGATAGGCTTCTTTGGAAAACTCTTCTGTTCATGCTGAAGGGTGTTTTGTAAGTCTCAATTCTCATTTTCTAGCTTAATTGTTGCTTATTTGTGTTAGCTTATTTTCCTGCTTATTTGTTGTTGATTTCTGCTTATTAGATCATAAATAGATTAGATAATCATAGTTTAGTATAATTTGTAGCTTATTTCAGTAGTATCTAGTTTAAAATTGCAAAAGTTGATTTAATAGGGGTGTTTGGATTAGTAGCTGTTAGGGGTTTATCAGTTGAGGTACTGTAGATTTACCTTTTAAGGATCTTAGATTTAGCCTGAGATTGGTGTTATTGGCTGTTAGTAATAGGAGATATGATGTTTTAAGTGCTATTTAGGTTTTAAATAAGTTAGTGCATATATAGAAGATTAACTGCCCTATAAGTTCTTATCAGTTGAGCTTGATATTTGTGGTAAAATTTGGTTTAGATTTGTGTAACTTAGAGTTCTAAGTGAGATTGCATAAGGTAGGTTTACTTTCAGTAAAAGTTGCTTAAGCTTTGTTCAAAGTTAGCCTACTGCTGTCACAGAATCCATAGTGCAGACCCAGGCATTTTTGCTGCTTATTTCACCTTTCCTGTGGCTTATTCAATTTAAGCTGAGACTCTTCTTTTTGGTTTATAGGCAATTAGTACTACAAGGATTAGGTGTAATATCTGGGATCAAGGTTATCAGCTTATTAGAGAGCTTATTTGGCATCTGCAAATCAGCACACTACACTGCTTAATCTGCTGCATCAGCTTTTGTTTTTTTTGGCACCTGATCTAGTGAGCAAATAAGCTAGCATTTGGTGTGAACTTTTGGGCATTATTAGAAGTTAAGTTTTTTGTCATATGAGCTTTAAGTAGTAGCTTCTGGTTTTCCAAATTAAGCTCTGGTTTGCTTATAATTAAGCTGCAAAACTGCTTGTTTGGTCACTGCTACTACAATTGTTTTGCTACTTCTAATCTGCTTTTTCTGCTTTTTAATTGTGCTTATTTGTGATCTATCAGTAGATTCTAGCTTCATTCAGTGTGATAATTAGTTGTTAATCATTAGTTTATTTTTTTAGAACTGTTTTGCTTATTTCTAGCTTATTTCCAAACTGCTTATTGGCTGTTCTGCTTATTAGGGTTTATTCAGTTCTTGAATTTATTTTTCCCAGATTTAGAATTAAAAATTATAATTACTCAAAAATTTTCAGATTTTTCCTAGTTGTTTTAATATTTTTAAATCATTTAAATTGTTTTATTTAGTTTTTAATTCATAAAAAATAATTAAAAAGTCAAAAAAATATTTTTCTTTTTCCAAAAATTTTCTTTTATCAGTTTTAAAATAGGAAAATTATTTTTATACTTTAGGTTTTAAATTTTAGAAAATCACTTTTTATTTACGTTTTAAATTTCGTCGCGTACGTTTTTAAAATTCAATTTTTGTTTTTAGGATCGTATGCTTAGTTTAATTGTTCTCTTAGCTTAATTTGTAGTTTTCATTTAATATTTCATTGTTCGTAGTATAATATCACCAATCATCACTCTTTTATTCACATTCACTTCACTTATTCGATAACAAAACAAAAACTCGAATTCGACCTTCGTTGGGACACGACCCGGGGAAAACGCATCCGTTGTGTTTCCTTTTGAATAAAAATAATACATCAACCAAACACATTGAAATACGACATCATTTCCTACGCGACAATGTTCAGAAGGGAAACATCTCAATTGAGAAAGTTTCTCAGAGGACAACATTACCGACATCCTCACAAAACCTCTCAAAGAGAACCTTTCAACTACCTTAGACTTGGATTAGGATTAATGGAACATAGTGATTAGATAAAACAGTAGCGTAAACCTTAGTTTAACCAAACTCGACACTAAACCAAAATTTTTGTTCTGATCCCGCGGATCCAAACGATAACAAAGGCGGATCCTTTGTTTTGGATCCGCCGGATCCATCACATGCACAGGTTGTTTTATTATATAATAAACAACACCAAGTACTATTCATCACTCTCCTAAAACTTATCACCTACTTAATTCGTTTCATACTTCACCACAATCATAATTTAGGCTATTTTCTTCCACAAATTTGTGCTCCAAACATCACTGTAAGTATCCTTATCATGTTTATACTCCTGATCTGCGTCTAGGATTTCTATTTCATGCACAAAATCAAAACTTGGGGAATATACATAATTCTTGTAAAATCATGAAACATAGTTACTGAATTGCACTTCAAATCATGTTTTTCTTAGTTAGGAATTGCATCTTGTAGTACATTATCATTATTCATCAAAAACCCCATGAGAAATTTTTGCTAAAATCTTCTCACGACTAGGAAAATGGTTTTTGAACATTGTTCATACAAATATAAAAACGTTAATTTTTAAACATCACTTGCATAATGTCTCTTGAATGCTAAAGGGAATACATAACTAATATATATTTTCGGGTACATTCAAATGTAGCTACATTGAAGTAGGAGCGTTTGGGTTATCTCTCGTTTTATCATAAAACTTGCATAAACAAAATTTTCATGCATCTAAATGAGTCGAGATAACCGTACCTCCACATAGTCCCCATGTAGGCACACACTAGACCTATACACGTATTTTTGATAATTTTGACTAAAACTATATAATTTTTTGTGTTTAGGAAAATCATGCCTCCCGCGACCAACTATGATCACAAACACACCGTAAATTACCTACCTAAACACCATAAAACCAAAGGACTTAGTGATCAACAAGTTGAAATTTTCAAAGCTCTAGAAAAATACTACGTACATGAGGGTAGGTTTGTAGGCCCCTCATTCTATGAAGGAACCAATCTTAGGGAACAACTAGCGGCTATTCACTTTGATTCCCTCCTAGATATCGATGAACCATTAATTCCACGATTCATTTTAGAATTCTATGCTAGTGTCAATCTAGAGTCAAACGATCAAGGTTACATGAACATTCGCTTCAGCGTCAATGGACATCAATTCAATATCCCATTAGATCAATTTGGAGAAGTCTTAGGAGTTCCAAGTCATGGAACGAGTTTCTATTTTGATAAATGGTCATTGACCATTCTTGAGTCAAATCTTGAACGAACGACACCATATGCCACTCCCTTAACTTCAAAAGAAATCATTCGCCAGCATCTCTTCATACCTAGGAACAACCCAACTAGGTTGTATCGAGGGAAATATGTAGCTAGAGATCCATTTGCTATGGAGCTCAATGAACTAAAGCCCGAATTTAGGAAAATGGAAGAAGTCTTAAGGGCCAATGTCATGTGCACGGTAGGAAACCGAGATCACATCAATGCTTGTCTTTGCCACATGATGTACAATGTGTCAACCCATCAACCTTTCAACCTTGCTTACTATATCGCCAAGAGAATGGCCGATATTCCAATTCAAGGAAAAATTGCATTGCCTTATGGAATGCTTTTGACCCGTCTCTTTAGAGCTTTTGCACCCATTTCTAGAAATGCCTTAGGATTTGTTCCCGAATATGATGAGATCGAACGCACCTTCGTTCCCTTGAGCGACTTTAGGGTAGCGGTTGACAAGGGCAAACGTCCTCGTGCTCAAACATCATCATCATCATCATCGATGAGTGACGATGATGGGTTGCCAAACTCTAGGATTCCTCCTCCGGAGTACTTGAGCCAACTTCCACCAATCCCAAATGAATCAGCCGAGTATCGCAACATCAAAGGAATGGTGAAGAATTTAGGACGTTGGATGATGAAACTTCATAAGGGCATGAAGAAATTGAAGAAGAAGTTGAGTTAAAGGAGTGTTTGGCTCTAAACATTATTAGACAATGTAGTATTAAAAATGGTTGTTTCTTAACTTGTTATGTTGATATTTGATGTGTATATGAACTAACTAAGAATTGCAGGTCGATAACACTTGATGTTATCAATTTTTCGAGTTTAAGCCTATGTTTGGCTTAACTCCTCTTAAGGTAAGTTCCCATGAACGGATTAATCTATGATTAAACATGTGTTAGTATCATCATATTTGATTGTTTTGCATTACATATTAGATGATAGATATGCTCCAGGAGAATTTTCGGGTTTTCGTCGAAAAAACGAAAAATATGCACATCTCTCTGTTTAGTTTTAGTACTTTTGGTCCACGGATCTGGCGGATCCCTCATTTTGGATCCGCCATGTGTTAGCGTTGGCTCCGCCATTCTTCAATCTACGGATCAGGCGGATCCCAAAATTTGGATCCGCACGCCTTGTCGATTGGATCCGCAGGTATAACAGTAAACTTCTTAAAACTTTTCGACTCGTCCCGATTCTTAGATTTTAGTTTCTAGTGTTCTTTAGAATAGGTTCATTGATCATTATACATCTTAGAATGATTTAGAAACTCTTAGAAACTTAAGAACAACATTTCCCACCAAAATTTGAATTTTTAAATATAAGGAGTGAGTTACCTTTCTAATACAAACAATGAACCCTTTTTAGGGATCCTTCAAATCCGTGGGTACATCACATCACATGATTTTCCACTATCCCTTTGCATTTACTGCATATCTTCATCATATTACTCAACATAAGTTCTATGGATTGACTTATGTGATGTGATTTGCACAAATTTTTGTTCCAAACCATTAGGAACCAACATTCTCTATTGGATTTACATCAAATCCAAACACTAGTTTCTATAAACCATCTGCCTATAAATTAAGATCATAACTTAGAGAAAAACTTACTCATTTACCTTCTTCACCACATATAACCTGTACATCTTAGTTCTCTTAGCTCACCATGACCAAATCAAACAACTCTTCAACCTCTAAACCTCCAAAACGAACCACACGCATTAGTGTTAAGCCTTGTTGCTTTATAAATCTTGCAAACTCATCATCAGAGGAATCATCTCCTCTTAATATCTCATCTCCTATTGTAAGTGAGAATTTCCTCAATCTATCAACACCTACACCATCAAATGTGGTCATACAAACTCCTCCTCCAACAATCACACCCATAGCAACCACACCACCACCCGCTTCATCACAGACTGTCAAATCCCCATCACCCCCAAAATCACCCAAGTTGCAACCTATGGAGCTATTTAGGACTCCACCTACATCACCTCACCCATACCTTGATGACTTGGAGGATCTCCCACCAAGATCAACCAATCCTCCACCCATGACCTTTGAAGGTCAAGAACCTATGCTTTTTCATCCGATTTTCCCGGATATCCATGGTCCTTTATACCATGATGCACCATCATCTCAACCTCAAATACCACCTCTCTCACCCACATCAACTCTCATTGCCATAGACGAGGCAATGTGGATCAATTTGCCTCAAACCCAAGAGGAGATTAGTGAAGAGCTCAACCGTCTCTACACTCTCTCGGGTATGGTAGATCACCGCCTCAATGAAGCCATGGACCTCCAAAACATCCTCATGAACTCCCTCCAAACACCACCACCAACCAATGAACAAGCACAACCACCACCACCCAACAACCAATCACCACCACAACCAAATGAGTCTACTCTTCCGCCCGGTTTTCCTCGCCATGATTGCAACATGTGTGAAAGAACCGCTCACATAGCTCAAAGGACAAACATTTTGGTGCACGAGCTCCAAAATGAAATGAGGTTCATTTTGAACCACATTCTTGAGCGTCTAAACGCCATCTCTCATCCTCCTCAATAGGAGAATTTTAGTCTCATTATATAGGACCTTTTAGATGTTGTTGTAGGACTTTTTATTTTTAGGATGTATTTTCCATTTTCATGTAACATCATATTATGTTTGTGACTTTTGTCACATAATTTTCAATGAATGAATGTGATGTTTTTATGCTTATGAGTGATCAACATATAGCATATTATCATTATTTAGGTGACTAACATCATTATATAGCTATTTGGAATATACATTATAGTTTGATCACGTGTACTTTAGGTACAACATTTTGATCAGACACTACATTTTGACTTTTTCAAGTCAACTAGATTAACATTCTTATTTGGATGACCATTTCATATGCATTATGCTTCTCCATTTAAGCTATTTACAACTAACATTTCTTTTGTAGCATCTTATACCCTTCAAATGTATACGTTGGGACTCTTGTAATGGGGAGTATACATCAAGGGAGAGTATTTCATATTCTAACCATTTGTTTTGTAGGATCATGCATCATTACCTTGTTACTCCATTTAGGGGGAGTATAAAACAAGGGGGAGCTCTTAAAGTTCTCAAAATCGCATTCCGCTACGCAACTCTTCTTTTTGTTTCGACAAAAAGGGGGAGAAAGGATTAAGTTTGCATAACTGTGAATCACCACAGTACATACACTTTTGCATAAAAATAGTTTTTAAACTCAAATAAAACAAACTTAATCTATATTTTAAAGAACTCATGCTATATTTATTCATTTGCTCAAAAATATACTTTATGTTTTGTCATCAACAAAAAGGGGGAGATTGTTTGTGGAAAACTTATTTTAGAGGTTACTAACAATAAGTTTTGTGATCGTTTATGGGCTCAAGGTTGTTAAGCCTTTATCTAGGATTAACTTATGACAAGTATGATGATAATATTAGCGGAATATTCAAATGAAAGAAACAATATTATCACAACAAGGTTTTGCCAAACTTTCACTTTTGTTATAAAATCAACCCCAACACTACTTGATCAATAGCAGTACGATTACACTCTAATCAGGGATCAAAGATCCTTGAGGCTAAACAAACATAACAAAATCAGACCCCATGTCTCATGTTCCCACACACACTCACTATTTGATGTTTTACATTTTAACACATTTAGTGTTTAAATTCTAAGCATACTAAACACTTGTAAAACATATTTTTATCTAAGGGGTAAGATCTCCTTTTATAGACCAAGGAGACCTTTTACAAAATGATAAGTCTTTGTCTACTACTTGCTTGTTATGTGTCAGTCATTAAGATACAACATGTATCTTGTTTTACAACTTTGTTGACTGATAACATATCTAGATATTATCTATAGATAATATCTTCTTCATCCTTATCCATCCAGCAGTAGTATGACTCATAGCAGCACTTGATACACTACAAGACTTAACTATGTAATGACCAGACTTAACACTACCAGACTTAACGAGGAGACTTAACTGTGACAAGACTTAACCACTAGACTTAACTGAGAGAAGACTTAACCACCAGACTTAACTGAGAGAAGACTTAACCATCAGACTTAACTGTGAGAAGACTTAACCAGAAGACTTAACAACTCCTGCAACAGCTTCATTAGCGTATTTTGCTTATCATTTCAGTATTCTTCATGTTTCATTCTTCTTGTTCTGTGATCATCAAATCTATGAAAATATAATTCCCAACAATCTTCCCCTATTTGATGATTACAAAACAAACACGTTCTTGTACGAATTTCCCTAGACGAAGTAGAGAAATTGAGATAACTAAATCTCACCATGAATGAAACTATACTGTCTTCCCCTTAATCTATGCTATCCACCACATCTCTTCCCCTTTTTGTTATCAACAAATAGAGAATATTACAAATATGATCTTTACAACTACAAACTAATATTACAAATCCAATCTATCCTTCTAATATCTCAAATTACCCTCCATTAAGCTTTCTGCACTAAAAATGAACTTGAGACAGTAAAAATCTAAACCATTAGTAGTAATACTAATCAATAATAGTAAGAATCAATAACTTTCCCTTGTGGTGATGCACAAATATAATAAATGGTTATACATCTGAACATTTAAGCTTCCCCTGAAACCCATATGTTAACCATTTCTTGATTCTTCAAACCTGTAGGCTTTTATGATTGATGAAGAAAAACCAACCATTACTAACTTGATGCTGAAGTAGAATAAACCATCCTTGTGTCTTATGTCTTGAACTAAAACTGACTTAGAACTCATATTAACACCATATAAGTAGACCGCAGTCTCTTGATAAAATCCTCATCTTCAATGAGACACTGAGCACTACAAAGTAACTCCTTTAAGTGATAGTTAACTAGGTCTTCGTCCATCCACCCCTTGACCTATGAAAACTAGATTTAACAAGTCTTTGTCATATGAAATATTTGAACAAAACTAACAAGTTATCTTTAAAGTGTAGTCAACCACTTTAAGATATGATAAGAACACAATTTTGAAAGATTCAACTTCATCTGCAAATAAGTAACAAATAACCCTTTTTCACCAATAATAACTTGATAAACAAGCCTTTAATCTTTTAAGAACATCATCCAACATCTCTGTGTGTGTTCTTCCCCTTTGTGTGTGTATACCAAAAAAGAAAAACCAAAAATTCGACCATACCTCAACTGTTTCTGCAGCAGTTTTCAACGATGCATATCTTGCAATCTAAGGCTCAGATTGAAGATCCCTCTGGTGATAATCTACCTTGATACACCAAGAATCTCCAGTAAAAATTTTAGCCCGATCCAACGGTTAACGAAGGAGTTATCGCCCTTTGAAAACAGCCCTGCAGTGAGTTACGAAAATACGAACCAGATCTGCCATCTGACTGGGAATACAATTCGAAAACCGCCAGACTCTGTGTGCCCGCACCAAACCCAACCTTTAAAATGAAAAGACTGAGAAGAGACGTCGTCAGAACTCGCATAAAGACAGTGCTCCATTCGAGAATCCGAAAGTCTGGCGAGAATTTAAAGATCGTGATGAAGCGACTAAACTAAATGGATTACCTTATCCCATTGATGAGGAAATTAAAAACCCACTTAGAATGGAGAATGAATTTGTTCGTTTGATTTGTGGTTTTGCTGTTGGGGTCTTCAACGATTTCTATCAGATGTATGTCAACAAGGACAACACGAAGAACATCAGCAATGCTAGAATCATGGACTGCTTCTACCTAAAGGTTGAAAACTAGTATATTTTCTACATGACCATAGAGGCCATTGAACAAGGGAACCCTGGAGTCTATGAGATCACAGTCAGATGTAATATTGAAGATGGTGCAATAACTCTGGACTCATTTGTTCTTAAGGATGATGAATATTCGGGTACAAGGAAAGTAACCAAATTCAGCCAGGGATCCACATATGAAAATGTTCAAGATGGGTGGACTGATCCTCAAGTCTATTATGAGTCTAGTGGGATGGTGCGTAGGAGGCCCAGGTGTGGTGGTTATGACTATTCTAACCCATTTGGCTTCAACAGTTGGGTGGGATGATCAAGTATCTATGAGCCAACCAAGCATCATTATCATAAAAAAAAAAATACTTATCCCCGCCGATCTTTGGTATGTTGTTTCAATGTCAATTCGATACAAAACTAAGCAGCTTCTGACTTGCGTATATTGAACTTATGGTACTTCCTTTTATGATGTATTCATTGGTGATGCATATTTTATTTAAAAGAAAAAAAAATAGGTTATTCGCAAAAAGTGATACTTTGGGTTATCCTAGTTATTGCTTTCTGTTTTCTTCAGGTTTATCAGTTCGCGCCTTTCTGTTTTGAAGATCAGTCTCCGCTTGTTGTCGGATGTCTTCATCAAATAACTAGTTATTGCTTTAATGTTTCTGTCACCTCCAGATTCTTGCCTTTGTGCCCCCTATTACGTATGACTCGTTAAATATAATGAGATTTGTTAATACAAATATCGTCCTAAAAACTTTATTTATATTTTACGATCTTTACTTAGTTTTGTTAATGACAATTACAAAGTATATCTTTTAGCAAATTATAAATACTAGCTAAAGTCACTTTAAAACACATTTTACATTTCACAAGATTACTTAGAATTACATTTTACACATCTACTAGTTTATTTCCTTAAAAGGAAACTTTATTTTTAAAATGATACAATGACATCATGGCATGCATCATACATAGATTATGTGATATCTTAGTTAGATCTTCAAGCAAGATAGTTGACTTTGGAAGATCTTGATATGACAACACAAAGATATGGAAAGATTGTGGAAGATTTGGAGAGATTTGATAAATCTCTTAGCTGTCATATTGGCGGAACCAATCGACTACAAAGACGGATCCCTTTTGTGGGATCCGCCGGTTGTTCACCAGCTTGCCTATAAATAGCAAGCTGATCATTTGGACACACCATCACTCATATAGCCTAACATTCATACTCATTTATTTACATATCATCTAACATTTATCATTCATTCATTTCATTGATCTTTCCTTTTGTAGCAAAGGAGATTAAGCATCAAGGTTCAACACAGACGTGTAAAACCTTTAGCATAGTTACTGTGTGATATAGTTGTAGTTCACACATCATTATTTGTATCATTTATCTCAGTGAGTGTGGTTAGTGTTTTAGTCCTCAAAACACAAAGAGTGTAGGGAGTGGTTGTACCCTTGTGAAAGAACCAAACGGGAGTGGTTGTACCCTTGTAAAGAACTCGACATCTAGCTTAGTGTCGGTAATTTTATAAGCGACGTTAGGTTGGTTCTGCCTTGAAGTAGAACTCGGTGTTTAGCTTAGTACCGGAAAAGGAAGTAAGCGACGTGTAAATGTTTTCTCCACCTAGAAGAGAGTTTGTTTCTTAGTGAAGAATAACTCTCGAGTTAGAGGCTCGAGGAGTGGAGTAGGGCAAGGAAGAGAGTCCTTGTAGCTGAACCACTATAAACATCCGTGTTGTGTGGTTTGATCTTTCCTCTCTTTACTTTTCATATATATTGTGTGAATATTTGTTTGTGCTTGTTTCCTTTGAATTAACATAGAGTAACAAAGCAAATTAATTTTAAACGGTAAAACTATTCAACCCCCCATTCTAGTTTTCCACAAGATTTATCCCACTTGTAATTTTAATGCAAAAAAACCCCAGAATCTTGTTAGTTAAAGAACATAAAGCACTAATAAAAATATCGAGTATCATTTTAGAACATATGTTCTAACAATAAATTGCCAATTGGGAAAAATCATTATGAAATCTCTAACAATGGAAAACAGCAACCCTTTTTAATCCAAACCCTTTTGACCCCTTACCCAATCCGTTTACTAATAAACTTATAAGTGGGTCGGTTTGGGTTGTGTCTTATATCTAACAGATCAGATAATCTTGTGTAATAACTTAAAACAAAACAGCCAAATGAACAGAATAGCCAAACGAATTGAAGGTTAAAAGTCACCTTCAACTCTTGCTGGCTTTTATTTACCATGAGTCGCAGTAACTACACAATTGCTTACTGTAAATGATTCAAAATTCTAAAGTAGGTTGTAGCAGCGAGGATTACCTGAAACACAAGTGTAGGAGATAGTGTTCAGATTTGCTTGTTCTGTAATGAAACACAATAAGCATATAAGCAGCTGTTTAAGTGTTTGGCAGTTCTTCTTATTTATGGATTAGAAGAAAGAACCAGATCACCGGTTTGAATAAGCAACTCCCATCATATTTCTCCCCTTTGCCCCTTTTTCTTCAATTTAGTTTTGTTGCTGCATGTTCTAAGTTGAATATTCACCATAAGTTTTCCCCTGCACTCCTTTTTCTCCCATCATATCCATCAGGTACACTCGTTGTTGTGAAGCTTTATAAGGGCTCAACCAAGCAATCATTCATGTGGGTCACAAGAGCAATCATTTCTTCAAATACACTCTAAATCTCCAATCTTTTCTGCTTGTTCAACATTTTCCTTTATTTTTTCCACGGCGGCAACCTCAATTAGAAGCTCATGAGTTGACCTCAAGCTAAGAAAAATGCCTAAAGTCAAAATCCCCTCCTACTAGATCTTGCAGCTAATATAGAAGAAACATGGAAATCATTGTTGTTGTAGAACACCATTACCCGATTAGGCTTGATAATTATGCATGTGACGGTAAACGTGTTTTAATTTGAGCATACATACAAATACACTGTATACATAAACACTTTCACCTGATACTCAAAAATGGTTATCCGCTAAAAGTAAACTTAGATAAGCTTAAAAATAAGAAATCGCAAACACTCTTGAACTACACATAATGATTCAGTTTTACTATAACAAAACACATTAGTAAAATACTCAAAACTCAAACATAAGCTAAGCATCCCCAAACAGAATAACCATTTTTCATTCCGAAATTCTCACAAAAATGAAATAAGCAGTTTATTTAAACACACAATACAATGCTTATCCGGCTAAAATAAAGTGGTGTATGAAATAAGTAGTTTGAATATAGTCGATGAATTTCTACACGGGTCCATATTCTAATGCCACATGCTGCAATAGATAACTTAATAACATAAAGTGATACTTTATTAGTAAGATATAACAATGAAAATCAAGAGAATTGATATTTTACTAATCCATAAGCCATTTTAAGTAATAGTTTTTGGTGACCCGTTTAATATAACACTTAATAGGTATTACAAATATATTCGAAATCTAGATGAACCCTAAAAAACACAAAAAGTACAAAATAAAAAGCCAGAAGGTTTATTTATAGGAGGTAACAAAATCATAAGAACCATTTACCTATAATTGAAGAAGCAGTCTCCCTCACACTTCGTCCCCCTCACATATCGTAGGAACATGATTGACCTGTAAACAAAAATAAATGTTCATTACGTTCAGCCTACTCATTACTCGATAATGTAAAATATTACTTACAATATAACTTTCCATAAACAGGTTCATCACATTCAGCCTACTTTCCATTTCATTATCTGCTATCTAGGGAAAGGATAGTTATAGGTTCATCTGACTAAGTAAATGAAATCAAATTGCGACTGTATTCCAACTTATTCACTAAAAAATGACACATGAAAGACTTTACAAGGAACCATGATCCAAATAGTTGTGAAGTAGTAATCAGTAGAATTTTATAAAAAAATGTCCCATGCCAAATTACCGTTTAGTTTCTCACTTTGTATCCTGTGGTCAGTTGGCACGGTATAGGGACGCAGCCACATAAAGTCAGGTGCAATGAATATCTATGTCAGCAAAAATTAAGTCATATTTTGTTGACTACAATTAACTTGAAAATACAAAAGTAAAATTTAAATAAGGAAAGCAACATCTATATTTTTGGCATGATCATACTTTTTCCTGACCATTTTATATGTTTATGTTATCTTCATTCCTACTATTACAGCCAGAAGCACAGTTTAAAGAATAGTTTATGTATTCAAGCAGTTTCAAATGTTACTACAGAACCAATGTGAACAATAATTAAAACCCCTAACAATTCCAATTTCATTACATTAAGCATAGTTAAAATCGATTCTAATGTATTCCACCTGTTTCAAAAAGCTCCAAAAATATTGTTATATAAATAAGCCCTTAGGTTGAGCTTAAGCGTTAGAAAAGCTTATCCAAACACCCCCTCAACAAAAGTGCAGATTTATCGTATTGCTACATAAAAATGTTTATCTATGTTTATCCAGTTATTGTGTATATAAAAATATCAAGTATCATTTTAGAACATATGTTCAAACAGCTAAATAATTATATATAAAGTATTAAAATTTTGGATAAACTGTTCCAAGTTGAACCAACCCGAGCCAGATTGTTGCAAAAGTATCCGTTTTAAGCTGCAATCAAACCCGCTTATAATCCAAAGAGACTAACTTGTGGCAGTTGTATAAAACAATCCAGCTTGTATTACTTTAGCATCAATGCCCACCTTGTGTTTGAAGAACAAAGCAGAAGCAAATACGCGCCTTATTGAAGCAATTTATTTCACTCTAACGGTAAACATGTAACTTGAATCCATATCTTACTAACTATGGTAAAAAAACACATTCCAAGGAGTAAAAACCCTAAACCCTAAAAACCGTAACAAATAATTTATGATTTTTTTTTTTTTTTTTAATCCTCGGGTTTTTTAGGCATACTTTATGTTCGTGAATTTTTTGTTTCTTTGGTTTTTTTTGGGTGCCGTATGGTGGAAGAGGGATTCATGACTAAAATTTAAATGTTTAGTTTTAACCCTTATACTATTGTAAATTTACCCATCTTTTTAAAGTTTTTCTTTTTTATATTTTTGACACATATTACTTTATACTAACTTTTCACCTAAAAACGAATTTATAGTTTTTTTTTATGAATTAGGAAAATTTTAAGATTTTTTAATTTACAATCATTTAAATAAAAAATAATAATAATTTAATTATTACTTAATAATGGAAGGTTGAGTTTTTTAAAATGAAAAAGTTCTCACTTGATATTTTGTTTTATTATATAAAAGATTATTACTCAAACTCATTATTCAGTTACGCAAGTTTAATTTGAGTATAATATAAATAATGCTAAAAGATCAAACGGGCTTGGCCCAATACAAACAATGCTAATCTTAAATACTACTCCCGTAGTCCACTAACATAAAGTTGATAATACCGTTCGGAACTCAGATTTGTTATTCATGCAAAAGATGTTTTTCGTGATCCTTCAAGTAATGGCAGACATAAAGCAATCACTTTACCTTGCAAGTTGCAACATCAAAATAAAAGACCTGCTTATATTTGTAGCTAGAAACTACAAATCCGTGGAGATATTGTGAGCACCAAGAGTTTTTCTTGTAAAATAATCATCGAAGATATTTATAGACTCGACTAATTGTTGTAAGCTCACTTTCGAAGACAGCCCAAGCATCTCTATTACTTGTACGGCATCTAGTAAACCATGCTAGCTAGCTTGTTGTAAGCTCACTTTCGAAGACAGCCCAAGCATCACTTTTAGAAGACAGCCCAAACAGGTGGTAGCCGAAAGCTTGTAATATTTAGGGAAATCCACCTTAAGGTTTACAGATATACAAACATTAACCAATGGCGATTTACACATTATTTTGTTTTAGTCTTTAAGTAAAAATTTCAAATTATTCTTGTCGATATACGAGTAACTGTATACGTACGTACACCTAATTAGAACATTGTCAACAGCTTAATTTAATACTTAATTTTGATACGACAATCTCTTGATAAATTATCAACAATTTTTTTATTTCAACATCACAGTTGGTCAAATATCTCAAAGCTTAAATAATGATTATTTAAGTGTGAGTATATAGAAGCGGTTGAATACAAAATTATGGCCTTGGTGGTTAGTGGTTACACATATATGTGGTGAACAAATGTTTGACTTTCATCACTAATATATACTCGTAATGTGTTTAGTTGTTTGACCATATTGCAACGCCAAGTCTCAATATCTATCATACCAAACCTTTGAAATAAACAAATTATCTACCGCAACAAACTAACCAAATAGTTCACTTCACATTTTGTTTTTTAAAGTGGATATACCTGTCAATTATCGCCTTGGTTACTCATAAATTATGTCTCTTGGATGAATGATAATGCATATGTTTAAGACTCGTAGTAAACAAACTATATGTCACACAGTGTTTAAAAAACAAAAATAGTAAAATATGTGGTCGTTTAAGTTTACTTAATTAATTGGTAACAATAACATCACTTTATGCCAACCACAACCACTAATCCACCAATTATGCACATTGTTTTCTTAAATAATCAATTGTTTACATCTGCCTAAAAAGTTGAAGTATTTTTTATTTCTTAGAATCTAAAACCATTCTATTTTAAACATTTATCATCACAACACTCTATTTCCTGAAAAAAGAAAGGCGATGCCTTAAAGTTTATAAGGTATATGACACTGACACTCCTTTAAAATGTTAGAGCATGCGGTATCATGCCTTTTGCCTTGAGTTAAACCTTTAACGCAGCGTGCGTTAAGGGCACGTTAACATAGCGAGGCCTCCAGTTAAGGCGTTGCGTTATGGCTTGAGTTAACAGCCTAACACTGCGTTAAGGCTATTCCAATTATATAAAAAAAAACAAATAAAAAAAAAAAACATTTGCCCCCTTAACGTCTAGTTATATTTGAATTAGGGGTGTTCAGTGTTTGGTTTGACATCGGACAGCCCGAAAAATAAACCGGACCGAAACCGAATAAAACCAGACCGAAAATTTTAGTTGGTGTATGGTTTGGTTCAAAACCAAATCGAAGTATTTAATTGGTGTTTGGTTTGGTTTTGGGTTTGACAAATACATAACCAAACCAAACCGAAAAAACCGAATATATATATATATATATATATCCACACAAAAAAGTTTTAATTATATATCTATCCACACAAAAAAGTTCTGAAACCTTTTGGTTTCTTAAATTTTTGTTTTGTTGATTTACTTAAGCACTTTATGAGACCTTTTGATTTGGTAATTTTATTTGAACATTTAGGTTTTTATTTGTGACTTTTAGATTATATTTTGAAGTTTACTTGAATTTGGTTTTCTTGGTTTTAATCGAAACCAAACCGAATTCTAATTTGGTGTATGGTTTGGTTTTATCCATTCTATAATTGGTTTGGTTTGGTTTTAGTTTTGACTTTTAAAATTTTCAAACCGATTAACCCGAACCATACAAACCACGAAACCGAAAACCGAACCGATGAACACCCCTAATTTGAATTCAAAAAAAAAAAAAAAAAAAAAAAAAAAAAAAAAAAAAAAAAAAAAAAAATCAAAACACCCCCTTGGTTCTTAAACGGCTAGTTTAGGTTAAAATACTTTCAAAACACCCCCTTAACGAATAGTTTGAATTTGAATTGAAAAGCATCTATAAATAACAACGTTTACCTGTTAGTTTCACACACTTTTCCATTTTAGTTCGTATGTTTTTATTTCCGTATCGTAGTTCGTATCGTATCGTAGTGTATTTTATGTAACGTTTATTTAACGTTTATTATGTAAAATGTTTAAGTTTTACTGTTATGATATTTATTAAATGAAGTACTCGTATTAGTTTTAGTTTAGGGGTTGAATTTGTAAATAGTTGAGTTATGGTTGAGTTATAATAAAGGGTGTTTTTTTGTGAGTTAAGGTTGAAAAGTTAAAGTTGATGTGCCGCTGACGTTTCACTGAGTTAAAGTTTAACTATATGTCATGATACCCTACGCTCTTACTCAATTCTAGCAAAAGTACTATGTGAACTTTAAGAAGCAGAGGTTAATATAACGTATAGAGATGTAACGATGTGATATCTGATCCCTATATAAAACATGCGTGTTTTTCTTTTAAATATTACTCGTACTAACTTTGCATCATGTACAACACTTTAAGAGTACTCGGTACCCATGGCTGATGGCTCAAGCCATGGCCACCAGCCAACCATGGCCGACTGTGCACGGTACCGCCGGTCGCGCCATGGTGGCTGGCGCCGTAGCCACCAGGCCACGCCATCGATTTTTTCCTTTTTTTTTTTTTTTTTTTTTTTTTGGTGGGTTTGTTTGTGTTTGTATTTGTGTTTGTGTTTGTGTTTGTGTTTGGTGGGTTTTTTTTTTGTTTTTTTTTCCTTTGAGTTGCAGGTGTCGGAGGAAGAAGATGAGTACATTGGTTTTACTTTGACACCTATTTTCAATTAACGTTATATATTGATGCAAGTTTACTAGAAGATAAGATACACTGTTTTTACATTTGGGCTGCATGTTAAACTTTTGGGTTGAATGTTTTTACTTTTGGGCTGCAAGTTTCCTAGAAGATAAGTTTACATTTTGAAAGTTTACATTTTCATTGTATTTTTTTAATGTAATTTGTTTTTTTTTTTTTTTTTTTTTTTTTTTTTTTTTTTTTTTTTTTTAATGAAGTTTATTTTAGTTAATATTGTGTATGTTTTATTTTATGTAAACAAATAAAAAAAAAAAAAAAAAAAAAAAAAAAAAAAAAAAAGTGGACGACGGCACCACATTTTCTGGTGCCGTGGGTAGTGTACCGCCCAGAATGTGGTGCCGTGGGATTTCTGGTGCCATAAAGATTTTTGCTGATGTGGCTGGGAATTTTGAGACATGGCTCCAAGGTACCAACTGCTCTAAAGCAAAAAATTTCAAAAGATTTTAAAGAGTATAAAATGTTATACACATGATACAAATATAAAGCTATATAACTATTTTCTTAGTAATTAAATTTTTTGAATTAATGATTATAAAAGTTACAAAATTAATTTTAATAATCGCTATAAGTTCATTAAACTAATTTGCTACATATAATTACACTCATATGTTTATAAAAAATAATGAATCTAAATATCGTTTATTTAAAATTTTGTTCAAGTACGAAAAACATCTAACAAATATTTTTTATGCAAATATTATACACTTAGAAATTTTAAGACAAAAACCAACAACAAAAACAAAACACGGGGATGAATTTTTAAAATGATTAGATTTAAGTGTTAAGTATATGATTTTTTATTACACATATCTTATCTTATCAACCTCCTATATAAAGCATATATATATTATTTTGTCTTGAATCATGCTAACTATAAATGATGTACAACACTTTAAAGCAAAAATTATAAATGAATTTAAAGTAGTACAAAATATTATATATATGATACAAGCAATTAAGGGTGTGTTTTTTATATGGGTTTTAGTGATGCGAAATGCAATAATAGATAAATAATATAGTATTTAGACATAATGAAATGAAACGATTCCATTAATTGAATCCATATGAAATTGGTGGGTTTGTGATGATTCCACGTACTTTTTATTGTGCAACATCTTTTACAACATTTCACAACTACAAATTTAACAATATTATTTTTAAATTAATTTTTCTCACTCTAATTTATTATCAAATAATATTTTTAATATCATTATTTTAACATAAAATATATATTTTCTCTCTGTTATTTTCTTTCATTTTAATACCAAATCATACTTCTATTCTAAACCCACCAACAAGCCAAACACACCCTAAAGCTATCTAACTTTATACATGTTGCACATATCTTATCTTACTCATATACAACACTTACTACGCATAATGTACAACACTTTAAAGAAAAAAAATAAAAGAGAATTTAAAGATTACACAAATATTATACATATTATTTTCTTAGTAATTTAATTTTGAATTAATTGTTATAGAAGTTACAAAATTAATTTTAATAATCTCAATAAATTCATTAAACTAATTTACTACATATATTTAAACTCATGGGATTATAAAAAATAATGAATCTAAATGCTGTCTATTTAAAATTGTGGTAAAGTATGATAAAGATTTAACAAATAATTTGTATTTACGCAAAGATTATACCTTTTGGAAAACAACCGCAAAAACAAAAAATGGGGATGATTTTTTAAAGTCATATGATGCAAATGTGCAAAGCGTCAAGTATCTTTGGTTTCATATATAAATAATTAATCAAGTTTTTAAAAGTTATGTAGTGATGCTTATTGAACATGTGAGTTTTCTTTGCATTCATAAGCACCGTGTAATTTATATTTTCCATCTATGTGAGAAAATATAATGAATAAGATTGTTAACAACTCAACAAGTTGCACAAATATTAGTTTTATGGTTTATATTTGTAAAACTAATTATTCTAACATGATTGAAATATTTTTAGAATTCAAATTTAAAAAAGAATCATACACGATATAAATGGCTAATCATGACACGTCACTAATTGCAAACAATGCCATGTCAATGAAACTTCAATGTCACCTCATTACCACTTGGCACATACAATTCATGCATTAAATCCGAAATTTAAAAAGAAATTAAACACTGATTAGACTCGAACCCGAGACCTATTGAACAAACAACAAAAACTCAACCACTGAAGTACTTGAGTGTTTGTGTTAAAACATTTGAAAACAAAATATAAATGTTTTAATTCAGATTATAATTGATATTCAGAAACTGTCAAACATAAACCAATCCCCCAATTCACTCGCTTTTTCCTAAACAACCTCACCTAAAATTCAAATTGCATATACCCTAATTCAAATACATATTTTTCACAAAAATTATCGACTGATTCAAAACACTGATCATTCAAAAAACAAATCATCCTCAAGTCCAAAAGTTTTGAATGGCTGAATCAAAACACCAACTGAAAATAACCACATAAACCGAACACTGAATCAATCAAAGGTGAGGTTTCATACTTTCATTAGACATTCAAAAAAATTAAGATCTCTAATTTATTCAAAATCACACATACAAATGCACACCAATAATTTCAACACCTGCACTCCATGGTCGGAAGCATCTTTTTAATTAACATCTTTTAAGGTAATTTTTATTTTATTTTTAATTGATAATTAGATAGTTCATCTATGTTTGATTGATTTGAGTGTTTTTATGATGATCCACGAATTTATAAAATAAACAATCCGTTGTAATTATTTTTAAGATGTGTTTTTTATTTTTTTTTTTTTGTTTATCCCTAAACTATTTCTAAATAGTCCATAAAAACATAATGATTTGACACTCATTAATCTTGCAAAAGATAATCAATTAACAATATCAAAATAATAACTTTCATTAATTATTCTTAGTCATTGGGCTTTAAGACATGAATTTATGCATAATAAGTTAATATAGCAAAAAAAAAAAAAAAAAAAAAGAAAAAGAAAAAGCGATCCTACGATCTTACGATCCTACGTGCGATACTACGATCCTGATACGATCCTATTTAAATTACGATCTTGTTAAGATCCTAATCGCTTTTTGTGTGTAGGATCCTACGATCAGGATTGCGATTTTGACAACTATGGTGGGTACCTCACCATAACCATCCAATGAAATAAACTCATGGCTAGAACCAAGTAGTCTCATATTTCATGACTCAATATTCCTAGCCTCATGAGTTATTCCATTATCTTAAAACAAACGAAAGTAATTCAGAAAGGTTAGTCCAAAGAGTTATTCCATTATCTTAAAACAAACGAAAGTGATTCAGAAAGGCTAGTCCAAACACCATTATATAAAAAAACCAATAACATGAAACTCCTTTATGAAGGTTTCAATCAAACAGTTGATAAGTAATACCAATCAAGCTAATGCAGTCCTAGCCATGGTTCTAAAAGGCTCGTAAAGGCCCCGCAAATGCCTCACAAAGGCGTAAGGCTTGATCATGCCGTCACGCCGCCATATATATGAAATATGATATAAATATATAAATATTTTCATATTTTGTGCCGCCTTATGCCACGCTTTATAAACGCAAAAGCTTTGCCTTTGCCGCAAATGCGCGAAGCTTGGTCATGTCGCCACGCAACGCCTCGCGCAATTTATAACTTTGGTCCCGGCCTTCACATATAAACTTGAGAAGCAACTTGTTTACTACGAAATTCACCTCCAAGTTATTAGCCATTTGTTATTAAACAAGCACCCAAACACCCAATTCAGTTAAAGTCATTCTTCATACCGAACCATATAGACCTTTCAAAGGATCAAAAGCTCGTGGCTAGGATCAAGTAGTCCATCTTTCATGACTCATTATTCCTAGGCACATGAGTCAATCCACAATCAGAATCAAATTCAACCAGATTACCCTGTTTTATTTTTATTTTTATATATATTTTTTTATTATTTTTTTTATTTTTATAAACACATATATAGTAAATTTCTAACTTATAAGACTAAATGTAATGAGACACAAAAAAACCACCCTAGATACCGTCACATCGGCTTTCTCTCTCTTCAGATACCACCCAGACAACACCTATACCAAACCCACGTAGTAAGGAGACCAAACACTTTATTTTCTTTATATTTTTTTTTTTTAAATTAAAATTTCATTTAGGAATAATTATGTAAATAAAATAGGGACAAACTATGCAAGAAAAACACTAACAAGGACTAATAATGTAAACTTTTATAAGAACAAGGTTTAAAATGAAAAAAATAAAAATAAAATAAAAAATTGTTTCTTCCTCCTTCTTCCTCCATCGCCAACTAAACTGCAACTTCTTCATTTCATTTCATTGTTTTCTTCTTCACTTCATAACCAAAAAAAGCTAAACTGTGCAAGAAAAACACTAACGTTGGGTTGTTTTTGTTTGTTTCTCTTCAATTCTTTCGATCCAGCAGCGGACCAAACCAAATTGGTGTCTAGGGGGAGGGGGGGGGGGGGGGACGCGTCTGCAAGGAAGCTGGGTAACAGGTGGAACGCGTCCACTTTGGGTGGACAACAAAGTTGTTTGGGGGACACCCATTACTTTTAGTCTAAACACAATTAAATTTAGGAATAGGTTCTCACTGTTTTAGTCTAGTTTTTTAGAAATGGTCTTTCAACACTCAAAAAAGATGTAAGGTTACAGGTTTTTTCACCGATTTAATATTTTTTGAGAGATTAATCAGTGAAAATCATTCTTAGAGCACAAGGTGCAGTGAGGAGGTGAACCTCCTCATTTGGGGCCACGGGTTGTCACATCAACTTACTCATTTGGGCCCACATACCATTTATTTACACAAAGAAACCTGCAAAAAAGGACGAATAAGAACAGTTTTTTGCTTCGACGAGCTCTATTCTGGCGAGCTATAGCGAAGCACAGGAGTGTGGTGAAGAGGAATGGCGAGGGTGACATGCTGGACTGACGAGGTGGTGGCGAAGCTGCACCTTGTGCTCTTAGTATTCTTATACTAAGTTTTCAGCAAACTTATGTCATCTATATAGTCGTTTATCAAACTTTCTTTCCAGCTCAAATATACGTAATGATGCACTCAGTCATCGACTAAAGTTTGGATAGCACGAAAAGAAAATATACGGAGTAAATAAAAACAACCATTGACTGTTCAAAAAGTAGATCAAAAGATGTGACTCGAGTATAAAAGCAACGTGAAACAACTTACAATAACGATCCCTTAGCTATTAAAAGTTTAGTTTTTGAAATGGTTACTTGAAAGCCGAAAGTATTAATTTAACAATGTAATGATGTATGTCCAACGCCTTTTTCATTGCGGCCTAATTTCAATCATCCTATTCTTAGTAAGATTACTCGAATGTTAGGCCAAACACTTTTTTATGTTATTCTTATTCTCATTCTCACGTTGCCAAAAATATAAGCTAGATATTTGTATAATTGTATGACATATCGACATGCTAACAGTATAGTTTTGTTAGTTACACCAAACAAATGGAATAAATAATATCTCAATAAAGTTTTGAATCTAGACTCAACTATACATTTCATGCTTCAAATGAGCTCCCTTAATTTGATTACTTCACCAAATTAACAATCTTGTACATTTATAATTATTCGTTCGAGTTGCGAAGTTTAATGTTAAATAAAAGAAAAGGACATAAGCTCAATAGAATCAAGTTTGTCAAGCTCATATACGTTGTAGCTCTCCACAAATTAATCCTCATCTTGGAATACAACTATATAACATGTTAGACGTCAATCCAAAAACATATGATTTATCAATATGGTACTTGTTAACCTTTGTAACATATTATCTAACCTTTTTTTACATTTTAATCTTCGTGGATGTAGCTCTACAGGAGAGGCATGAATCATAAAATGAGAAGGTCGTAAGTTCAATTAATTTTAATTGTGATTGTATGTAATTTATTTTTCACGTATAACATCTTATAACAGAACAAGTAACTTGGTGAGCATTTTTTTAAGAGAATTGATTTGCACACTCAGGTTTTGATTGAAACACTCTATGTTATGCATAATATAGTTGTATAATGTTTACAGTATGCTCTGTATACTTGTACAGTGAGTGTCATAATCAAAATAAGGAGTGTGCAAATCATCTCTTTTTTTTAATGTTATATAATAATGCTATATAACATCACCACTAATGGATGACATGGTAAGGAAAATACTTGTGATTATCACACTTAAATGTGTAAGATACTTAAATCTCAAGTTTAATTCTACTAGATATAAAATTCTTTTAATGGCACGCCTATCTTTTGAAATGAAAAGGCTTATCTGGTTTAAGCCTATGTAACAATGAAATGTGGATTAATCGGTCAATCTTTACTTAATATCAATTCACAAACAAAATAGTGAAAATACTACTGTATTTATTAGCATTAACATCAAGATTTCACTTTTAACAAATGTTTTAAAAATCGGTTTTTTAGTCGAACCGGCTATGCTTCCGTCACCGGTCGAACCGCCCAACAAAAAAAATCAAAAAAAAAAAGAAGTCAAAACCGGTTGAACCGGACCGGTCGAACCGGAAAAACCGGACGGTTCGCTACAGTAAACGGGACTTATAAAAAACCGGGATTTAAAAACCGGCCGACCAGCCGGAGGCCGGTCGAACAGGCCGGTTCGAACCGGTTTTTAAAACATTGCTTTTAACTTTATACTTTTACATTTTTTTTTAATTTTCAACTATTTATTTATATAAGTTAAATCTACTACGAAACTAGATTTCAAGTTCATATCAAGTTGTTAGAATTTATGTTATTATCGTACAGATTGGTTGTAATCTCGTTGCAACTCGCGGACAGTTAAAACTTAAAAGTTAAAACCTTGTCATTATAAATTAGCAACTTAAGAAACGCAAGGTAAAAACATAAACCTCACATAAAATTCCAAGGTAACAAAATGTAAAAACAAAAAATACTTTTGACTCCTTCCACTAAAGTCATGAGGAGCGTTTGTGACACGCCAATTTCTCTTACGCGTTCACTTTTCCTTCATATAATTTCTTCAACGTTTCCATTTCTCTCTCTCTCACACCAGAGAGATATTCTCTTTTCCACCGATTATACTCCTAACCCTTTTTTATATAAATTTCATTTCCTATCATTTTCTTGATTCAAGATTCTTTTTTCCTCTTCATTTTGAATAACAAAATCAAATCTTTTTCTTTCTCTTCTTGATAATCGAATTGGGTATTCTTCACTTCTTCAAATAATCATTAATTGATTAAAAAGATTCGATTTTTATCATATTTTTTGAGCAAAAACAAGGCAAAATCGAATTGGGTTGGGTTCATTTGTTATAAAGATTCGTTCTTTACAATCTTTTTGGCAAAAATAAGGCTAAATCGAATTGGGTATTTTATAAAGATTCATCAATTGTATAAAAAGATCAGATCTGTATAATCTTTTTTATAAAATTTATATAAAGATCTATTAGATGTCAACTGGATCTTTATCATACTGGTGCTACAGATGCAACAGATCTATAAGGGTTAGAACCCATCAAGATTCATCTCTATCTTGCCCTGATTGCAGCGGTGGGTTTATAGAAGAGATAACCAGTCCTAATAGAACCGGGTCGGATCTTAACCGGACCCGTTTTCCAGCTTCCGCCATGTACATGGTCAACGGTCAGCAAACCCCAAGTCCACCGGTTAATTTGCTCCGTCGAGCTAGACGGACCACAGGTGACCGGTCACCGTTTAATCCGGTTATTGTCCTTCGTGGGCCCACTAGCACACCTGAAGAAAATAGTGGTAATGAGGATAATGGTAATAATGGTAGTGGTGGGTTTGAGTTGTATTATGATGATGGGGCCGGGTCGGGTTTAAGGCCTTTACCTGCTAGTATGTCGGAGTTTTTACTCGGGTCGGGTTTTGATAGGTTGTTGGATCAGTTAGCTCAAATAGAAGGTAATGGGTTAGGTAGGATTGATAATAATCCACCAGCTTCTAAAGCTGCTATTGAGTCTATGCCGAATATCGAAATTAAGGATGATCATGTTTTGATTGAGTCTTATTGTGCTGTTTGTAAGGAGCCTTTTGATTTAGGAACAGAAGCTAAGCAAATGCCATGTCAGCATTTGTATCATTCCGAATGTATTCTCCCCTGGCTCGCGTTAAGGAACTCGTGCCCGGTTTGTAGGCACGAGCTGCCGTCTGAGACTCCGAATACAGGGACTAATGATGCGAATAATCAAACGGGTAATGATGAGGAAGCTGTTGGGTTAACTATATGGAGGTTACCGGGTGGGGGGTTTGCGGTTGGGCGGTTTTCGGGCGGGAGACGAGGTGGGGAAAGGGAGTTGCCCGTTGTTTTTACGGAAATGGATGGAGGGTTTAATAATAATGGTGCTCCTAGGAGGATTTCGTGGGCTTCTAGAGGGAATGTGGCTAGGGAACGAAATGGGTTGAGTCGGGTTTTGAGGAACGTGTTTTCGTGTTTTGGTGGTGGGTTTATGAGAAATGGAAGAAGGGCTTTGGCTTCGAGTTCTAGTTCAAGTTCTGATGATAGAGTGAGTCATGCAAGTACATCACTGTCATCGCGTAGACGCAGGGCTCTTGCGCTTGATGGCCCTTTGTTACGGTGATAGTGAAGTTGTTGGTTGGATATGATTCGAGGCTTAATGTAAATATCAAGACATGCTGAGATTACAATTTACAACATATGAATGAATCATTAGATTACTTGCAGCTTATTCCTTTTAGTAGTTTAGCTTCATTTGGCTGTGTTATATCATGTCAAGATATTGTTTTGTTTTTTGAGCAATTATATATATTGAATTCAACTGATGAAGCTTGTTAATGTTTAGCAATTATATAAACTGTGCTTTAATTTGGAGGTATAACTATAAACTCATACGAAAGTTAAGATTGTTTAGGCACAATATGCATCATTTGGTGCAGAGGCGGAGCCAGTAGGGGGGCTGGCGGGTGCTCGGCCCCCCCCAACCGGCCCAACTAGCTCAGCTTGTACCTTATTTTCCGGCGATTAATGACTCATTACTCTCTTGAAATCATCATTGTTTGCTGCAATCTCTGCTTTAAACCTCTCTTATCTTGTTTTGAAAAGTCTTTGATCTATCGTTTTACATGATTTAGGAAAAGATTTGAGTGTTGAAAGAGTTTTGGTGAAGAAGACAGATGTTCAGTTAAGAAAAAAAGAAAGATAGATGCAACTTTGGTACGGGTAACAGTGAGAGTTTGTCAGATTGCTTTCAAAAAGGAGAAAACACATTTCATTGTTTTAATTGTTTCTTTTTTATTAGTTTAGTTTGGATTGTATTTATTTGTTCCCTTTATTCTTTTGATATTGTGTAGGGAAATCGATCTAAAACCCGTATGTTATTATCCAAATTATGTACAATTCTCGGCCCCCCTTAACCTAAATTCCTGGCTCCGTCCCTGATTTGGTGCAAAATCTTTTGTTGGAATAACAAGTGTGAAGATGATTAGATTGTGTGGTGGTAAGGCTGCTTGCTTTAAAAGAACAAAAAGGTGTTATTTTGGGCACATTTTGATGGAATTTTGAGTCATCAAGATTGCTGGAAACAGGCTGTTTTCTTGATTTGAAATGTGGAATGTTCTGTTCACCTAGCAATCAAGTATTATGCGCGTGTTGAATTGACCTATGTTTTTTAGAAGTATTATAGGTGTCTCATTCAAATTTCACTTGTCATTAGTCTCCTCCACTAACTAGATTTTTTTTTTTTTTTGAAAAGTGAACTTCATTAACACAACCCAAACGGACCGCCTACACTCGAGAAAAGAAAAGGCAACCGGGGACAAGGGACTACATCAACTCAAAACTACACCACAAATTCCAATCTACCCTCCACTAACTAGATGACCATGTTGAAAGAAATGATCGACATGAAATCCATATATTACTTGGCGTCAAATATATGATGCAATGAAAGTAACTAGCACAAACCATCAAGTGAAACATGAAATCACTGGTCTTTGGTTCTATGCTTGTTTTACTTTACATTGACGCATCGATCCCTCCTTGGTCGATGTTCTAAGCTTGTTTTAAGTTACATTCATGCATCGATCCCTCTTTGGTCGATTCGATTACACAAGAGGCCGGAAACTGTCATGGTACAAGTTGCATATATCTATCATTTGTGCCTTTGCAAGCTTAAGGGAGGAGGAGTCATAATTCCGAAATTTTCAGCCCTCTCAAATTTTACTAATAAAATTCTGCCAACTCATTTCAACCTTCCAGCCCTCCCAACCAATTTCACTCGCGCTCATGAGATTCCAGCCCTCCAAAATTTTTTATTTTTTCCCCCTAAACTATTAAACTACACAATTTATAACTAAAACACATAACATTTCATTAAAAATTAAAAAAAAAAAGTACATAAATTTTTAAAAGGAACATTGCAACATTTTTTTTTTTCCTTTTAAAAGGAACAAAATGCAATCGGACTTTGCCAAGATAATAAATAAACAACTCAATAATCACACGCTGTAAATAACACCCAACACCAAAAATGAAGAAAACCCAACTACCTTCAACTTACTCCCACTCAAAACCATGACGTCATCGCCGGCGATCTGTACATTCCGATCCAGTCAACTCACCATTGACCAACACACCCACCATAAAAAGCCTATCATGAAACCCTCAATCTGGTCATTATTCATCTTGTTCTTCCTTTTCTTTGCCACCTTCACTTTCCGGCATTTCTAGTTAAAAGGAAAAAAAAATTATGCATCTCTAAAGTACATAAATGTTATGGTCATACTTTATATTGTTTAAAAGGAAAAAATAAATAAATAAATAAATAAATAAATAAATAAAAAAAAATTACACTAATGGTCCCTGTAACGTCTACATTCGACGGCTTCACCAGAGGGATGATAACCCGGTCACCAACCCGTTGAAGGCAGCTCGGCGGGGGCGGGGCGGTAACTGGGCCAACTAATCCGTCGGGCATTCCGCCGCCTCTTAGAGATGGAAACCAGAGGGTACATGTGGAAATTGGTCCTGCAGTTTTAACTCGAAAACAAAGTCACAGAGAGCCAAAGTTGACTAAAATGGTCCATATCGACTGCCCTATTCCTTGGCCACCTTTTAAGGACAAACTTAATAAACACGAGGTCATAAAATTTTGTCATGTTTGTATTGGGTCCCAAATCTTTAGGGCTTTTGTGGCCTTGTGGGCATGTTAAACGAGGGCCATGTCGGCATGTCTCATGAATAATTATCAAAATCTTGCAATTTATCATTTTAATGCGGAGTATTTTTGTATTTGCAGTTTACCAGAACAGGTTTGGATCATGTCAATTCCATTAAATAAAATAAATGTAATCTATATGGTAGAACACAAGGTACAAGAATGAAACTAAGAGCATCTCCAGTGCCTCGAACCAGACTATAGGCTTCATGCACTGCCACATCATCACCTCGCAAAATATCCACATGCATTGAATCTTACACATTTCACATCAACATTTTTCAATCTGTTATAATATGACATAATAACACACATTATTTTTCCATAATTTACTTTTATGTTTGTATGTCATTTATAGTTTACCTTACCCAGCATCACATAAAGCTAAAACGATACATGAGCTTACAAATAAACATTAAAATTACAGTCCTTTAATTATACCATCAATTATTCAGTAAAGCTGATCTATATTGATTAATGTATATTAGAAACTCTTCATATTAGGATTATGAAAACTATGATAAGTTTACTTTAAACCACATGCAATCTAAATTTTAGATAAGTACCTTAGAGGAGTTGAGTGGGTTGTTTACTTTCTTTTTAGTGGGATGAGTCATGAGTGTGTGCCTAAAACCATTACTCCCTCAGGCCTCAGGCCTCAGTCCCTTTTAACTAGGGGGGTGAGCAGGAACTGCACCGCAATCCACAAACCGCAAAAAAATGGTAAAATCCGCACCGCAAAAATCGATCCACAACAAAAACCGACGGTGCGGTTCTTGAAATTAGAAAAACCGCATTTTGCGGTGCGGGTTGGGTTTTCACCAAAAAACTGCACCAAAATAACCGCACTGCACCACTCTGTCATATTTAAATATATTTTTTATTTTTTTGAATAACACACTAAAATTTATAATTTTTTTATGATAAAATGCTTTTGTTTATACTTTTATAATAAATTATTTCGAACACATTTTAATTGTTAATTATTCTTTCAATCTATCATCGAAATTTATAAAAGTCTTCATCTCATTCGACTTTCACAATTGTATAGATTTATAATTTCATATTAATACACATCATTTTGAATATATGTTTCAACACATAATGTAACTTATGATATATTTATTCTTATATATACCAAAAGTTATAATTTCAAGAAAAAAAAAAAGAAAAAAAATTTGACCCAAAAAACCACAAGAACCCGCAAAACCAACCCGCAAAACCGCATAAACCGAAAAAACCAAAACCGCAAAACCGCGCGGATGTGAATTCTCATTTTTTTAAAACCGCAATTGCGGATACGGGTTGGTTTTCATCAAAGCCTCTCCCCCTCTTTAAGAGGCTAAATAAGATAATTAAAAAATAAAGTAAACAACTTTGGGCTGTTGACCTATGATACCATGTCACACAAGCCCATTGTAGACGCCCTAAATAAGGAGAATCATGTATTTGTTAGATGTCATGTTCTAGTTCTTCTTTGATATGCTTCTTAGATGGTGGTATGTAAAAGTGGATTTCCTTTTGTTTGATAGGCATAGGATACAAATAATGTATCTTAGGCTACTGTCTGAAGCACATAAAATTACGATACTCAAGTCCCGTGAGTTTGTTTAAGACATTTCAGCCTCCCCAACCTGTTTATAATGCTTCCTTCTTAGTAAGAAATGGCTACTTTGCTTACTTATTTGCGACTTGCACATATACAGTCACTTAAAGGGTACTTGGTAGGTAGTCAAGTTCGTCTACTTGGCTGGTCACCGAAGAATTTTCTCAATGATTTCAAGCCGGCCGGTATTGTTAGCTTAATAAGCTCATCTTATATGTTAGCTAGTTAAGGCCCATTTTGTTTTATCATGTTTAGCCGTGTTTTCAGTAATACAAAATCTCAGTATGCTTTTCTATTTATCAAGATAATTCAGTAATACAAAATCTCAGTTTTCTATTAGTTTCAACAAACTTACAGGCTACTGAGCTTTCATATAAATTTGGTGTCAAGTATGATTGTATGTTAGCTTCATCTGAATCACCAACCAACATTATTATATACTTGTGTAATTGTGTCAATCTATCAACACACAACTACACAACTACTTACTTATATACGTCAATATTTGCGAGTCCTTAAGAGGTTGAACTAATTGCAGATAAAGACCCAGAATTCTGGCTCAAACAAAAAAATTTGGATGAAAGCGCTTATTAGGTCCAAGATGAATAAAAAACATTAACACTAATTCGAGAAGGTTAGCTTCTTTATAGCAGTCGATGTTCCTTATAGTTCCAGATAATGATAACGACCGAGGATCAAGCATGAGACGTATGTATGTGGCTAGTTACATCCTCGAATATTGTACTTTCAGTGATATTCTTGGTAACCATTGTGGATCAATTACGAATTTGGTATACCTCAGTCTTTTTTGGGTTTTACTTGCGTTAGATTTATAGTTACACTAGCGTATTCATAAGTTTATGTTTATAGGCTCTTATAATAATGTATTGATGGTTTGTGATCTTTATTTCATAGTGGAATGAATTAAAGTTTCTAGCCAGATTTTATGTTACAAAAAAGGACACAAAACTATAAGAGAATATAGATTGTTAAATCCATCACACATATTGTCTTAACACGATCATGAGAACATCTATAATAGGTATACTAACTGTATTTGTATAATTTTATAAACAATTTAAGTTTTTGGAAGCATAAATGGTTACTACTTACGAAACACCATTTTTTGTCCGGTCAACACTTTTATCAAAATAACATTGGGCAAAATGGCAAATGTCACAAAAGCCCTATATATTTTGCACCAATTGTCGATTAAGCTACTCTATTATTTCTTTTGTCGATTTAACCACCCGATAATTTTTGTCTTGTTCAAAGTGATATATGTGACTTTTTCAACCGGGTTTCATAGTTCACCTGGCAAAACAAAAAAGGTCACACAAAAAAAATAATAATAAAAAAAAAAAAGGCATCCATCTAAAAATGACAGGATTTTTTCTCTTTTGTAACAAAAAACTATATGAGAATTGTAAAAGTACTAACATTAAGAGAACATGCACCTATGAGACTCAACCAAAACCGCAAAAGCCAATCAAACAAGTTAGGAGACCTATAGTTAACAATGTTGCTGGAATATCAGTAGGGAGCGAGACAAGAGTGGAAAGAGTCCTGTTTGGAGGAGAGGCATAGCAAGAGCAAGAGGCGGGAGAGGTCGAAGTGTTCCTGTTTATGTTCAAGAATATCAAACACTAAATACTCAGCCACAATATGATGATCCAAGTTAGGACCGTCTCGTGGATTTTGAGGGCCCTGTGTGACTTATACAAAGTAGGCCCTTCAAAGAAGAGTTTAGCTGCTCTATTAATAAGCTGTATGTAGCGGACAATAATTGTACATTTACTTGTTTTTCATGAATAAATTTTTATTTTTACAATTTAGCCCTCCCATAGAATACTTTTAATTTTTTTTGCCCTCTCACAAAAAATCTTTTAAGCTCCGCCATTGCTTCAATCATATAGTAGATAACAATCCTAACATAAAAATTTGTTACATAGTATTAATCTATAAATTCTTAAAACTTACGATCTATATAAAAATGGAAGATAGAAATAAAATATTTAACCAAAACGAATGTTAAAAAAAATTTCTAATAATGTGGACGAGTGATAGGTGAAGAGGACGAAGCCGTCAACTAATTAGCATGGTTAAAAGGAATTGAGCACATAATTTGTAAAAGGGCACGAGCACATCTTTTGTAGGGTGTTTTATGTAGCTTGTGTTCATGATTAATTAGTAATCTTTTTGTAACTATATTTAACATTACATCCTCTATACACTTTGATGGAAAGATGGAATTACTTATGTTATGGGATACCCTATAATGGAATGAAAAAACTTTAGGTTATAGATCAGTTTGTTTGATGCTTTCTTAGTTTCTTCAATTTCTTGTTAAAAAGGTGAGCTGCCATTTCTTTTGTAATGTGTTCTTGTGGTTCTTAATATAATTGTTGCCTTTCTAAAAAAATCGACAAAAGAAATAATATAGTGGCTTAATCGATAATTAGTGCAAAATATATAAGGCTTATGTGCACCGGCGTAAGGAGGTTCAATCAAGTATAGTATAGTCAAGATATCATTATCAAGAACTATAACTTGAATGACGCCTTTAATTGGCAAGAAAAAATAATGCAACCGGCCATTGAGTTAAACGCGAATTCGATCACCTTTAAACATAAAGCTACAATGTTTTGTCACTTATTGATCGCATTATTGATCGCATTTAATTTAAATACTCCCATGATACCAATTACAGTATTGATTATTTGAAATTGATCCAATTAAATAAACCAAAGTAACCAACACTATCTTGATTTAAATATTGTGGTAATTCAAGTGTCAAACCTATGGTGGTAATGTATCCTGTAAAGGTATGTGCACGTATGTTTGAGCATAGAAAATACCTAACAACTAACGCTTTTGTAACTCAAAAATACCTAACATAGTAGTAACATGTAATGGAGAAGTACACCCATGGCCGGATTTGAGCATGTGCGGGGTGCTCGATCGCACAGGGCCTCCAAATTTTCAGGGGCCTCAAGATTTGTATGGCAGATTGGTAGTGATGTTTTAATTCATGTAAAATTGATGAAAATATATTCTAAAACCTAAGATACGATGATTTTTATCGAACCTAAGTAAAATTTGAGTAGTTCTAAGCTTTCATAAGAAAAATGGCAAAAAAAAAACTGGGTTATGGATGTTTGTACACATGAGGAAGATGACAACCTTAGACAGTTTTCATTTTGCACCCGTAACGTTTTTAGGCTTTGCAGTTTTGCCTAACATGTCAGTTTTGTTTCTAAATAAGTGCAAATGTGTTTATGAAATTAACATTTTCAACCCAAGTTTGAGAAAATGTTAGAAATGATCCAATTTGTTTCCTCGACAATATATATATTTTATTTGCTATACGAAAAAGTTTAAAAGGTGTTCTAGTTCTATTAATGAAATACATATAAACTTGTTAAACACCGTAGTGTTTTGGGGTATTTAACATTTTTTTCATGATTTATTTTTACCTTTATATGTATGATCTTTCGTGTGGCTTAAGGGGCCTAGATTTTCATTATGGCACAGGGCCTCCAAAATTCACGGGACGGCCTGGTAGTAACATGTAATATATGTTGGTGTAGGAAATAAGAATCACGGTAACAGTATTTGGGAGGTTGTCATGGATTTTTATGAACGAGAAAGCTTGCTTAAAAATCGAGCACCGTGAATGGTTAATAGTCATCCCAAATAAAATACCTAAATACTTCTCTATCGTTATTCTTTTATGACTTTCACACTGAAATCGACCCACTTTCGACATGCTCTTTGTGCCTTGTTGCCGCCCAAAAACACTACCTTGATTCAGGTTCATCAACTTTTTCTTTGGTAGACCTAACTAAATTTGGCAACCTTTCGAGATTGGGAGCCATTAGTTTTCGAATGGCGTGTTTTTCGTACCTGACTTTCGATGTTAGCATGAATTCTCCTTTCTGGTATACCGAAAGTACTGCATTAAAATAATGACACGACCTAATAATTTACAGTAGTACTTAATATGTGGACCAGTTTCTTGACTTGCTAAATCCTCTAGGCAAAATGACTTGATTGACTTCTGTTTATTGAATAATAATATACTCATTGTCATGAAAGACGAATGTATATGAAGGTATTCACATTATCGTGTTAGCATGTTAACTTTATGTCTTTATTAAAGTTGAACAGTTAATTTTAGGGTGTTGATAATTAAAAGATGGGTTTTGCTAAATCACTGGTCAATGCTTAATACGCATTAAATAATCTGTTTTTTTTTTTTTTTTTTTTTTTTTTTTTTTTGTAATATTTAAAGTAATTATGCATTTAATGCACAATAAATGAACATAAAAATTAACTTAAATATATGTCATTTTTGATTTAACAAAGTCCAAATTTCATTTTATATTTATATTAAACATTGCTCAGTGGATATTGTTTAGCAAAACCATTAAAAGATTGTTTAGATAATTCTTAATCGTGTATAATTCGTTTTTCGGATATAGTGTTTCGACCTCATTTGATGCATTTGAATGACTAACTAATAAACTCATTATACATTTATACCCGCAAATTGTTCCACTGAATAAAATGTTATTCGATAATCTTTCTGACATTTATTATTCATGGCTTTATCTATAAATTTACAACGATTTTTTATCATAAACATTTTAGGAGTATCTTTCATCCCTAAACTTTGGTTTCCTTTTTCCAAATTAGTGTATATTTCTCATTTACAATACTCTTTCAACATATTAAATTTGGTAGTGGTTTCCACTTTCCACAATTTAGGATCATTTTTTAATCTACTCCATTATTCCATAAGAATAGTCGTTTGGCACATTTTATTATGCGAATCAAATAATTTTATTCACAACTTTTAGAAATATTAGAACTATATTGGATAGAGTTATATATTTAATGATGATGTGTATATGGATGTGTTCTTCATAACTAATCAAACCAAAGATAAGTAACAAAGGGTGAAATCAGTTATAAGTAATTGAAATCATTGGTTTGGTACGAGATATAAATTTTCTTAAACTTTTTTATTAACAAGATTTTTATTGCCCTAGCTTGCTTTGCGAGGGTTTTAAACGGTTTTATATGATTGATTGTAATTTATAAATGTTCGATAATATATATTGTAAGACAAAATTTTGTTTATAAAAAAAAAGGCGTTAAAAGTAAAATAATGTAAAAATATAATGTCAAAAGTGGATATTCTATAGTGAATATTAGGGGTGAGCAGAAATCGCACCGCAAACCGTAAAAAATCGAACCACAAAAACCGCAAAACCGTAAAAACCGGTGAAACGGTTTCAAGAAAAAATAAAAACTGATTTTGCGGTGCGGTTTCGGTTTTACCCGTAAACCCGCACCGATAAACCCGCACAGATCCGCAATTACTATAAATATTAAATAATAATGCCAAGTAAGAGACAGTGGTACATGTGTTGTTGTAACAATAATTTTGACAATTCCTCCACACATCATTTCATCCAAGATAATGTTACTAAGGGACAAAAATTGAAAACTCTTCCATGTAAGGCTAAGAGGAATGGGGTGATAACATAGGCGATTAGCCCCTGGTTCGCCTGCTACACCACCCCCACAAGGCAACCTTGAGTTCCGGCGACCTATATGGATCGCCTGGTTTTCTGCCTGCTACGTCTGTACATATGGTTCGCCTGCTATTTATTTAGCCCTGGATCGCCTGCTACACCACCCCCCTTATTTTTTGAGGCTACCCAACATGCTGACTCAGCGCCACGTGTCGCGAGTCGCCCCTTAGTTGGGTAGCCTCATTCCCTTCAGTCTAAGTAAAGTGAGAAATTAATGAATCAGTCATCCTTGATTCTCCTGAGAAGCCTAGAAGCCCACCGGCGGAGACGTTGCTTGAGAGTGAAACCAACTATAATCCCACCAACAAAACAGACTCCACAAAGCTTTGAACAGGTTAACAACGATACACCCCTGCAATATAATACAACAACATCCATACTTATTACTAGTCTACTTAACTCCCCCAAATTACCATTGGGTTCAAGCCCAAAATTACAAGATGGCTAAATGTGGTGTGGTGCAGTTAAAACCGAAAAAACCCACAACGAAAACCGAAACCCACAAAATCTGAAACCGCAAAATCCGCATGGTTTCGGTTTCAACTTTTATAGAAACCGCAATTGCGGTTGTGGATCGGTTTTAGTCAAAACCCGCACCGAACCGCCCCATGCTCACCCTTAGTGAATATGAATGAATGGTATTTGTTTGAAAATTGTTATTAAAGAGAGATAGTAGTATTTGTATTATTGAAATCATTAATAAAGAGAAAAGAAATAAAAAAGCGCTTCATAATTTGAATAAAACAGAATAAGGTGCATAACGGAACTTGTTATAACTGCGTTTTATTATTTTACTATTCACTAGAAAAATTTCTTTTGTCAATTGATATTGAGGGTAGATCCTTAATCACAAAAATATAAACTTGGTTAGGGGAATAATCTTGTTAAAAGTGACATGAGAAGTTAAATGTTGTTTTTCATTTCTAAAAGTCCGAGTACGTACGTCTAATAATTAAATAAATTTTAGAAAGAAGAATGTCATATTTACAAAAGATTCACAAAATTAACTTACACACAATAATGCAGTAAAATTATTTTGTTCAATCAAGACAATTATAAAAAAACAAGAATTTATTTGATAGGACATATGATTTTGGCACATCATTGTGAAACTCTTTTTTAAATTTTTTATGTATATAAAATTTATCTTTTAGAAAAAAGGCGTAGTTTATAGCTCTGCTTCAAATATCTTTCATCTTCGCGTGGAGCTACTACGATGAGCGGGGTGCGTGTCGACTTATGCAATTAGCAAAGAACTTACGACACATACTCGTATATTTGTTAGTGACGTATGATGTGTCCATATATCTAAGTATAATTTGGTAAGAACGTAGGCCTAAACTGTTAGAGTTATGTGGAAAAATATTAACGTGTATGTCTAGATTCGAACACGGGACCGAGGGATTGCACACTTTACGTATGATGATCAAGTAAATAATTAATATGTATATTTATTGTATATATTAATTATTTGGACACGAAATGATACATAACGGACGTTATGTAAACTAACGGTGTTGACTAACGACCGTTAGGGAATAGTTAAAGGACTATTAGTGAAATTGGGATTGGAAGGATCTAGAATCCTTGGAGGAAAAGATAGCACCGATCGGCTTAGGGGAATAAGAAACCCTAATCGATTGGCTTGTTGCCAAAGAAATCCAAACACTATAAATACACATCAAGGGTTATTTGTTATGTTACCTTGTGCACTTGCTATAACCGTAAGTTGTGTTTATCTTCTCCTTTAAACACCAAACCGATCGGATCTATTCCAATAGGGTCGATCCATAAAATATTTTGTGTAGCAAAATTATTGTTTTGGTTTACGTGTCTAATCACTAGCATCATTGCTTGATCGGTTATAGTACGTGTGTACAAGAGTTCGGTAACAACTTAATTTGTTGTTCATCTTGGATTGTGGAACAAAACGGTAAGGGGTTCCACGCTAATCCTATTTGTTGATCTTGTGATTAGAAGAGAAGACCGATCCTTGTTCTTGCTAGGATCTCGAGGTAATTCTAATTTACTTTTATGTAATTCATTATACGTGTTACATACGATCTTGTTTCCGCTATTACTCTTGATGTGTTTATTTTAATTAGATGTTGATCATGCTAGTTAAAAACCAACAGTGGTATCAGAGCCAATTTAACATGTTAATGATATTACCTAAACGCATAATAAAAATCAAATCTTGATTTAGATACACATGTTAATGTCGATTTTAATTTATTAGGGTTTGTTTTTGTAGAAAACATTCTAATTAAAATCGAATAGAATTTAGGGTTAGGGTTTCATCCCTAATTTTAAATAATTAATTATTAGTTTGTAACCCTAAATTAAGAACATAATGTGCTATGTGTTTATTTGAGTAATTAGGGTTACGATCTTGGTTGATCCATAATTCTTCATGCAAAGAATTATGGATTAAGTTTTGTTTATGTGCTACATGATTTTAGATAAATTTAAAATTAGGGAAGACCTAATAATATATATTAATAAATCGGTTAATTTGCTCCGTCGAGCTAGACGGACCACAGGTGACCGGTCACCGTTTAATCCGGTTATTGTCCTTCGTGGGCCCACTAGCACACCTGAAGAAAATAGTGGTAATGAGGATAATGGTAATAATGGTAGTGGTGGGTTTGAGTTGTATTATGATGATGGGGCCGGGTCGGGTTTAAGGCCTTTACCTGCTAGTATGTCGGAGTTTTAATGGTAGTGGTGAATATGAATGAATGGTATTTGTTTGAAAATTGTTATTAAAGAGAGATAGTAGTATTTGTATAATTGAAATCATTAATAAAGAGAAAAGAAATAAAAAAGAGCTTCATAATTAGAATAAAACAGAATAAGGTGCATAACGGAACTTGTTATAACTGCGTTTTATTATTTTACTATTCACTAGAAAAATTTCTTTTGTCAAGTGATATTGAGGGTAGATCCTTAATCACAAAAATATAAACTTGGTTAGCGGAATAATCTTGTTAAAAGTGACATGAGAAGTTAAATGTTGTTCTTCATTTCAAAAAGTCCGAGTACGTACGTCTAATAATTAAATAAATTTTAGAAAGAAGAATGTTATATTTACAAAAGATTCACAAAATTAACTTACACACAATAATGCAGTAAAATTATTTTGTTCAATAAAGACAACTATAAAAAAAACAAGAATTTATTTGATAGGACAAATGATTTTGGCACATTGTGAAACTTTTTTTAAAAAGAATATGAGTTACATCACATTAGTTGGTTGTTGTGATCAGATAAACTGTTAACGTTTAATTTTAAAAAAAAATTAGTCGTGGAAAATAGATAAGTATTCTCTCGTATAGAATATTAATACAAGTGGAAATTTACCGGTGGTTACAGATTCCTCGACTCTTGAGGTTTCTTTGTTTAAGACAATGTATGCTTTACTATTTTGTGAGTCTCCAAGGAACACACCTTCATAAGACTTTGGGTCCAACTTGGTGAGGTAATCATTAGTATTTAAAATGAAGCACTTGCTTCCAAAGACTCTAAAATATCCTAAAGTAGGCTTTTTGCCTCTATAAAGCTCATATGGTGTTTTCTTAAAAAAATGATCTAATTAAGACTCTATTTAAGATATGTGTTGATGTGTCAACGGCGTTACACCAAAACTTTTGTGGTATATTTTGTTCGTTTAGCATTGTTCGACTCATTTCTTAGAGTTTTCTATTCTTACGTTCTACTACACTGTTTGATTGAGGGGTTCGAGGAGCCGAGAAGTTATGTGTTATGCCATTAGCATCACAAAAAGCTCCGAATTGGGTTTCGTTATCAAATTCACGACCGTGGTCGGTTCTAATTGACACAATGCTATTTCCTATTTGATTTTGAATTTTCTTACTTAGAATTTCAAATTTATCAAATGCTTCGTTTTTAGTTTTCAAAAACTTAGTCCAAGTATACCTAGAGTAATCCTCTACTATTACCAAAGTATAGAAGTTTCCTCCATAACTTTGTATAGCGGATGGACCAAATAAATCCATATGCAACAATTCTAGACACCTAGATGTAGACACCATGTTTTTAGCCTTATGGCTATTATGAACTTGTTTCCCAATTTTGCAAGCATTACAAAAGTGTTGGTCGTATTTCAACTTGGGTAGGCTCCTAACGAGTTCCTTAGATGATAGAGATTGGATGAGTCTCATGTTTGCGTGGCCTAAACGTCTATGCCACAGAGTTGAGTTGTCGTCTAAGGAGGTGAGACAAAGTTTGTCTTTAGATGTTTTGTCTAATTTCATAACGTAAACGTTATTCTTCAAAACACCTTTTCCTACGGTTATGCCATTTTTAAGTATCTTACTTCCGTTTTTACTGAAAAGGACGTCATACTTTTTACGGCATAATTGACTAATACTAAGCAAGTTAAAACCTAAGTTATCTACATGAGCAATATCATCAATAGTGAGAGAGTCATGAGAGATTGTACATTTTCCGATGATTTTACTTTTAAGCTTGCTACCAAACATAACATTACCTCCGTCGTACACTTGGTAGGTTGAGAAAAGGCTTTTGTTTCCCGTCATGTGTCTTGAACACCCACTATCTTTAATCCACTTGTCCGGTTCTAACCCGACTTTCAAGCACACCAAAGTTAAAGAAAAACTCAAGCGTTTGGTCCCCAATATCTCATGGGTCCATTTGGGTTAAACATAGCATTATCTTGATTCATGTATGGAAACGGTGGATATGGGTTCCATGGCATGTAGTTGGGACCATGATAGTTCCTAGGCATGTTTGGGTTCCAACTATTTTGATAATGATGTTGTGAGTTGTAGTTACTATTTGGAAATGGGCATTTGGGAATAAACGTTCTAGGTATTTGTTGAACTGTTTTAGTCCTAAACTCATTTTTAACTTGTCCTAATCCTATAGCAACTGCTGGTTTTTGTTTGTTAACAGTTGTACTAGTGCTAGGTTTTCTTGTGACTTTAACAAATTCAGTACGGTCCGAAGTACAAGCCTTCTGTTCATCAACAGTTCCCGCGGAACCTTTGGCCACAACGGGCGGAACCAAATTTTTTGTTCCGTCAGATCCGTGGGTGTCTGAACTTGTTGGAACAGTATCTTGTACTTTAACGGCTAGTTTCTTAAAACTACTCAAGTCTCCTGATTTCATAAAACCTAGTCCGGTTTTATCATGAGGTAGTTTTTGAATTTGCATTTTCTCATCTGCTAGACTAATATTTTTATCAAACTTTTTAAACTTAGAATTTTGTTTGATAAGTTCTTCCTGTGTGGTCCTAAGTGTCTCTAGTTCTAGTTTTAGTTCCTGACATGAAACACATGTTTCTTTAACATCTTTACTTTTTTCTAATCGTAAAGCTTTCTCTTTTAACCAATAAATTTCGTTTTCTAAAAATTCCTTTTTGGTTTTTAGAAACTTGTTTTTGTTTATGATTTTTAGAGTAATTTCACACAGTTTGTTATATTCTATTTCTAAGGTGTCATCATCAATAGAGGAGTAAGATGTGTCAGATTGTACCTCGTTAGAGTCATGAGCCATAAGAGCAACTTCGCCATTCTTTGGCTCTTCGTCATCATCTTCACTGTCACTCCAAGCACCACTAACAAAGGCTCGTTGAGTCTTGTTCTTGGGTGGCTTCGGACAATCTCCTATTAGGTGACTAGCATCCCCGCACCTAAAGCACTTCCTATCTACTTTGCCTTTCTTATCATCATAGTCTTTCCGCAAAGATTTCTTTTCTTCTCGAGGTTGTTTAACAAACTTTCCTCGTCTTCTGAAGAACTTCTTGAAATCTCTTACGGCCATGGCATATTCTTCGTCTTCGCTACCTGAGCTAGACTCTTCATCATCACTTGACTCTACCCTAGCTTTTAAGGCAATGGACTTTAACTTTTCCTTTTTGCCTTTGACTATCTCTGAATCTTTTTTCATGACCATCTCATGAACTTTGAGATTTTCTATGAGCTCGTCAAGTGGCATGCTTGAAAGATCCTTGGATTCTTCAATGGCCGTCACCTTTGCTCTCCACTACTGATGAAGTGCTCTAAGAAATTTCCTGACAAAGTTCTTACTAGAAAAAGAATCGTCAAGTGCTTTAAGAGAAGTAACAATAGTATTAAACCTAGCAAATGCACTATCAATGGTCTCATCTTCAGGGATAACAAATTGTTCATATTGCTGAACAAGAAGATCAATTTTGTTATCCTTTACTTGTGAATTCCCTTGATGAGTGATAATTAAGGATTGCCAAATATCTTTAGCGGTTTTACACATAAAGACTCTTTCATATTCTTTCCTAGGTAAAGCATTATAAAGTGTAATACCTTGTAATTTTCCTTGTCATTTATTAATGTTAATCACCAAGTAATTCTAATCTAAAGACAATTAACCCATTTTTGCGAGTATTTTTTTTTAACGACATATATCACCCGGCTCAATCACCAGTCACTCTTTGATCGAATAAGAGATGTGACTCGAATAGCTCTCACTTGCATACCAATACTAAAAACGAACTCCGAGATATATTTAACCAATCTAATTAATACGCCAAATTCTCCAAGTGTGATTTTTGGATTGAGAAAGTGCAGTTTCTGGGGCATGTAATTGATAGTAAAGGCATCCACGTGGACCCCGCAAAAATCGTAGCTGTTAAAGATTGGGCATCTCCCACAAACCCCACGGAGATACGTCAATTCTTAGGTCTTGCCGAATACTATCGGAGATTTATCGAAGGTTTCACAAAGATCGCTAAACATTTGACGGAGTTAACACAAAAGAAGAAGAAGTTTGACTGGGGAGAAAAGCAAGAGTCATCTTTCCAACTCTTGAAACAAAAGCTTTGTGAAGCTTCGATCTTAGCATTGCCCGAAGGAAGTGAAGACTTCGTGGTATATTGCGATGCGTCATATCTGGGACTAGGTGCTGTGTTGATGCAAAGAAGCAAGTTCATTGCATATGCTTCTCGACAACTCAAAACTCATGAGAAGAACTACACCACTCATGATCTTGAACTAGGAGCGGCAGTATTTGCTCTTAAGATGTGGAGACACTATTTGTATGGCACCAAGTGCACGGTGTTTACAGATCACAAAAGTCTTCAACATATTCTAGATCAGAAGGAATTAAACATGAGGCAACGCCGATGGTTGGAGTTACTTAGTGATTATGATTGTGAAATTCGCTATCATCCTGGAAAGGCTAATGTTGTGGCTGATGCCTTAAGTCGAAAAGAGCGAATTAAAACCCTTAGAGTCAGATCTTTGGGAATGACAATTAGATCACCACTTCCATCGAAGATTTTAGAAGCACAGGCCGAAGCGTTAAGAGAAGAGAACAACCCGAAGGAGAAGATTTATGGGATGCCAGAAAGCGAGAATGGCTTTGTGAAGAAGCAAGACGGGGTGTTGTGTTTCAACGACAGAAAATGGATTCCCATTTATGGAGGAATACGTGATCTCATCATGCACGAATCCCACAAATCAAAGTATTCCATTCATCCCGGTTGTGATAAGATGTATCAGGATCTCAAGAAACTATACTGATGGCCAAACATGAAAGCCGACATCGCTGAGTATGTCGGGAAATGTTTGACGTGTGCTAGGGTAAAAGCGGAATATCAAGAGCCGTCCGGTTTATTGATACAGCCAGAACTCCCAATGTGGAAATGGGAAAGGATTACAATGGACTTTATTACAAAACTACCTAGAACATTGGGTGGATTTGACACTATTTGGGTCATTGTGGATCGTTTCACCAAATCTGCACATTTTTTACCCATCAAAGAAACCGACGAGATGAGTACTCTTGCACAGCTATATTTAAGGGAAATCATCTCGCGGCATGGAGTGCCGATTTCCATCATCTCAGATCGTGATAGCCGCTTCACGTCTTGATTTTGGCACTCATTGCAGAAAGCCTTGGGTACCCGGTTAGACATGAGTACCGCATATCACCCCCAGACTGATGGCCAAAGTGAGAGAACTATTCAAACCTTAGAGGACATGCTACGAGCATGTGTGATCGATTTTGGAAAAGGTTGAGATAAACACTTGCCATTGGCAGAATTCTCTTACAACAACATTTACTACGCCAGCATCAAGGCAGCTCCATTTGAAGCACTTTATGGTTGAAAGTGCCGATCGCCTGTTTGTTGGGCAGAAGTTGGGGATGTTCAGATCTCAGGACCTGAACTTATTCATGAGACCACCGAAAAGATCGTACAAATCAGACAATGGTTGCAAGCCGCCCGGGATCGGCAAAAGAGTTATGCCGATGTGAGAAGAAAACCCATGGAGTTTCAGGTCATAGATCTGGTAATGTTAAAAGTATCGCCTTGGAAAGGAATGATTAGATTCGAAAAACGTGGAAAGCTAAGTCCTAGATACGTTGGACCTTTCAAAATCCTGGAAAGGATTGGTCCAGTGGCATACAAGCTTGAACTTCCTGAAGAGCTTAGTAAAGTGCACAGTACCTTTTATGTATCGAACCTGAAGAAGTTCCTATCGGATGAAACCCTTGTCATTCCCTAAAAGGAAATTCGACTTGACGATAAGTTAATTTTTATTGAGGAACCAATGGAAATCTTGGTTAGAGATGTCAAAGAATTGAAACAAAGCTGTATTCCCATTGTCAAGGTTAGGTGGAACTCTACGAGAGGACCAGAATACACCTGGGAACGCGAAGACCAAATTCGTGCCAAATATCCACATCTATTTGATAAGACAACCTCGACATCTAGTTTAACTTAGGATTCCGGGACGGAATCCAGTCTAACGGGTAGGTACTGTAATACCTTGTAATTTCTCTTGTCATTTATTAATGCTAATCACCAAGTAATTCTAATCTAAAGACAATTAACCCATTTTTGCGAGTAATTTTTTTTAACAACATATTTTACCCGGCTCAATCACCAGTCACTCTTTGAACGAATAAGAGACGTGACTCGAATAGCTCTCACTTGCATACCAATACTAAAAACGAACTCCGAGATATATTTAACCAATCTAATTAATATATATATATACATACATAATAATTATATATTTCTTTTATATTTTTTTCTTCTTCTTTTTCCCTTTCTTTTTCTTTGGACCGAACCCAACACCACCACCAAGCCCACTTAACATTTTCTTTTCTCTTTTTCTTCTTTGGGTCGAATCAAACAAAGCCCAAACCAAATATAATCCAAATCAAATTACAAATAAATCATATACATATATACATTTACATTTTTCACTTTATTTTCTTCCTTCTTTTCTTTTGGTACTCGACACATCCTTTCTTTCTTTTTCTTTGTTGCGTGCGAGACCACCCAACACAAAGCCAAGTCCCCTCCTAAACTTAGCCTACACCATAAACTAATATTAATCCCATACTTTCTTTTGAATCGTTGTTAACCAAGAGTCCTTGTGTTCCTTTAACCCCAACAAAACCATACCCTTTTACTTCCTTTCCCTTATAATATTCACTTAGTACATAGTCAAATGTCTTCCCTTCCCCATTTGTCCCATCGAGCATTCAAACCACCAACATAGCCTCCACCCTTAACCTCCAATTCGACAAGACTACACAACCTTTGACCTCTCTTTTTCTTCCATTCGACATAGACAAAACATGCACCATCTTATCACTAGCCTAGAAACCATGCAAGAAGATTATATTAATCCCAAGACCATGCCCTAAATCGTGTATAAATACCCTCCATATCCCACGTGTTCCTACACACTAACAACTTACCAAAATACAACAAAAACACTTACCTTTCCCTTTTTATCAAACCACTGTCGAGCACAAGAAGGAAACTAACCAAGACTTTAGGTTGTATCAAGTTACTTTGGGGTAGTCATTTTGGACGTGGGTTACTATTCGAAGAGTCCAAGAAGTCATTAGCTCGTGTATTGGTTTTCTTTTCTCGCGTACCACCATTTCTCATTTGACACTTCACCACCTTTTGGTGTTGTAAGTATACTCAATTTCATTTTTCTTTCCTTCGTTATTTTATAGCGTGTAGCATGCATTCATTGCATAACAAATCGAATAAATCTCATAAAACTTAAAAAGTAAAACACGATTTAAAAACCACCTTGACGCCTTAGGAATGACTCGATATCTTCTTATCTATACGAATGATATATATATATATGATATATATATATATATATATAATATATATATATATATATGAATGATATATATATATATGATGTGTCGTGTGCGTATGCTCTAATTTATACTCACGGTATGTCGTTGTGGTTTTAGCAGTATTCAAGTTTTAAATTTATATTTAGCCGACTTATCAATAACACACACACTTTAACGAGCAGTGTACCCGGTCAGTATGAATATAATGGTAAGTAGAGTGTCGATCACTAAGAGTGGAACGTATTATCTAGTTATCCTAATCAGTATTTTAATATCTTAAGTTAGCTATACAACCTAATCTAACGCAAGGGGGTTCAGCCTGAGAGACTGGCACGGTTTGGTTGTGATTAAATAATAAACTAAACTAATAAGCACGAATCAGCGAATAGCACACACGTACACAGATAGATACTTGAGACAATAAGAAGACCTGTCCTGATAGTTAAGTAGCTTGTCACTTGTTTTATTGCTAGTTTTATATGAAGTGTATAGTTCGATGCAACGCACCGAGATTAAGTCCTTTCTCGTTGGTTCTAATCTTATCGGCGAGTAAACCCTTAATGATTACTTATGACTATCCTATTTATCTTTCTTCCTACTTTTCTACAGACGATAGAATGCATAGGCGATCTAATAAATAGGCGAGGAAGGGGCATGGCGACCCAAGCAATGCTCAGCTAGACACAGAGGTTATCAATGCACTAATAAAAGTCACCAAAGACATCAACATATAAACTTTAATTAATGGGAAAGCAATTTTAAGGGGAGTTGAAGTGCACGAATAAAATCAATGATCACAAGCCCATCAATCCTGACCAATTAAAGTGTACTAATACAATAAAACAAAACTACTTAATGAATTGAATACATGCAGGACCTTCTTACAGCTCTTGTATCTTCGTTCAAGGTGTGTCGTACTTAGCTAAATTGTCGAACTCCGAAATTCGTCTGACTTTGGGGTATTTATAGTTTCTGTCTGAGGGCTAGATGCGGCGCATAGAATAAGTAGATGCGGCGCATTGACTTAACTTCGCGTGGGGTCCAAGATTAATATATTCAGGAATATTCGTACACCGCCAGAAGATGCGGCGTAACTCCATTCTTAGATGCGGCGCATGTCCTTTGCTGTCTTGGATAATATCTTGTGAAATCTTGATAGTGATGCGCCGTATATAATAAGTAGGATGCGGCGTATCTGGAGCAGAATGGTCTTGATCTTGTACATTTCAGTAGACTCTTAACTTCTTGCATGTTTTGCTCCATAATTAGTCCAAAATCGCCAAGTTTCACATAATACTTGTTTTTACCTGAGAATTACAAAAGTAAACATTAACGTATCGATTCTCACAGATAATATAATAAAACAAGTCAAATAAATAGGATAAATGATGGTAATAAAATGTACTTATTTGAGTTCATCAAATATCCCCCCACTTGAACTTTACTTGTCCCCAAGTAAACCTTAGAATTAATCTTATGAAAATGTATCCTATATTATGAATAATTATGTAATTATATGTGTGGCTATCCATATACCTTAACCTCCCTAACCTCTCATCTTTTGTATTCCCTCTTTAATTGTTGTACTAAATACTTTGATTGTAAGAACCCTATAAATAGAGGTTCATTTGTAGTTTGTGAAGATCAATGAAAATGCATTCCTCAATCTCTCAATTCTTCTAGCTTATACCTCTTGTCGATTATCGTTATTTCGTAACACGTTATCAGCACGATAGCCTCAGAGTACAATCCTTGATCTTGATCGGTATGTCTTGATATCCATTTGTTTATTAATACGGTATGCATTATGTGTTCTAATATTTTGAAAAAATCACAGAGGTGAACTTTGCATGGTCTTTTTATTCTTTACTATACTATTCGGTCATGATATGTCCATGTTCTTTTCTTCTGGTTTAACGTAAATATTTGTTTCCTATCATTTTATTTCCATTCAACGAGTATCATTTATTGGTCACGTTAAAGTAGATTTTCCCTTTTGAGGATAAGAAATGAATCAAACGAAAAAGGGCTAGTTACACGCGTCAGTGTTCGAACAGATAATTTTTGGTACAACTCGAACTATATTCATGTCAAGAAGAGTAATTTCAATATGAAGGGAACTTTTAATGAGATTGAAATAATTAAATTCATCTTAATACTTACGTTACATACTTTTGCTAACTAGAGTCGTTACTCGTTAGCATCATGGTAAACAGTTTTGTTGATAATTTCCTTATGTGTTTGTATGATTGATTCAAAATTGTTTAGACTGGGATGCATGTATTTCTAAACCAAGGAATCCTTCTAACTTGCATCAGATCATTAGTAGGCCAACTGATCTTTGATTTTCATCATAATGTTCTTGTTTTTTTAGTTTATCAGTTAAAATTATTATAAGTCGTATAGAAGGTAAAGAAATTAAGGTTCTATCAAATTCTTTGATTACTTTTGAGTGGGAAAAGTAAGCATTAATTAACTGGATTTATGGTCTTATTTTCTCTATGCATTTTTTTATTCTTTTATGAAGCTCTTAATTTTAATGAATTATTTTTTTTAATTCTTTTATGAATTGTCATAAATTTAATTATTTTGCAAACTGACTAAATGATTAACTTGCATATATTTGATGATATAGCTAGTCATGTCGAATCTTACGAAACTTGAATTTTTGGCTTTGGACATAAGTGGACAAAACTATTTGTCTTGGGTTCTCGATGCCGAGATATACCTTGCTGCTAATGGTCTTGGTGATACAATCCAAGCAGGAAAGTCAACAACTGTTGAACAAAAGGCTAAGGCAATGATATTCTTACGCCATCACCTCCATGAGAATTTAAAATATGAATATCTCACTGTTAAGGACCCACTTGTCCTTTGGAATCATTTGAAGGACAGATATGAACATCAAAAAACTGTGATTTTACCAAGAGCCCGCTATGACTGGGTTCATTTAAGATTCCAGGATTTTAAAACAGTGAGTGAATATAATTCTGCTATGTTTAAAATTACCTCTCAATTAACTTTGTGTGGAGAAAAGATCACTGATGAAGAAATGCTTGAAAAAACATTCTCTACATTTCATGCCTCTAATTTACTATTGCAACAACAGTACCGCGAAAGAGGTTTTAAAAAGTATTGTGATTTGATCTCGTGTTTACTTGTCGCGGAACAAAACAATGAATTATTGATGAAAAACCATGAGTCACGTCCAACTGGATCTGCTCCACTTTCGGAAGCAAATATGGTAAATGGAGGTCGCGGTCGTGGATCTGACCGTGGACGAGGACGTGGCCATGGACGCGGCCGTGGTTGTGGTCGTGGACATGGCCAAGGGCGTGGTTTTGGTCGAGGTAATTATCATGGTTTTCAGTTCGGAAATATGATGAACTCAAATAAGTACATTTTATTACTATCATTTATCCTATTAATTTGACTTGTTTTACTATATTATGTATGAGGATTGATACTTAATCGTTTACTTTTGTAATTCTCAGGTAAAAACAAGCATTTGGTGAAACTTAGCGATTATGGACTAATAATGGAGCAAAACGTACATAAAGTGGAAGTCTACTGACATGGACAAGATCAAGTCAATTCTGCTCCAGATGCGCCGCATCTCACTATCAACATGCGCCGCATCTCTATCAAGATGTCACCAGATACGATCCAAGATACAAGCGGACATGCGCCGCATCTAATAAAGAGTTACGCCGCATCTTCTGGCGGTGTACGAATATTCCTGAATATTATAATCTTGGACCCCACGCGAAGTTAAGTACATGCGCCGCATCTACTTAAGTAGATGCGCCGCATCTTTCCTCAGACACAAACTATAAATACCCCGTAGACCAGACGCATTAAAAAGATTCGGAAGTTCGAAAACCTAAAGACCGAACAGAAGAGAAGGACGAATTCAGTCAAGAGGCAGCACAAGACACACCCAAATCGAAGATACAAGAGCTGTAAGAAGGTGCTGCATGTATTTAATTCATTAAGTAGTTTTGTTTTATTGTTTTAGCAAACTTTAATTCATCAGGATTGGTGGCTTGTGTAATGTGACAACGGAAAGATTGCACTCCCTTTAATACTTGCTTTCCCATCAATTAAAGTTTATATGTTGATGTCTTTGGTTACTACTTATTAGTGCATTGACCACCTCTGTGTTTATTAGTGGCTTGCGGGCACCCGACTGCGGGACAAGGTGTGGCTCCCACGGTTGTTTCTAAATTGATCACTTAGGAATAACTTTTAGACATAAGTCGTCATTAAGGGTTTACTCGCCGATAAGAATAGGACCAACGAGAAAGGGTTAATTACATACACTTCATATAAAGCTATCAATAAAACAAGTGACAATCTACTTAATCATAAGGACAGCCCTCTTATTGTCTCTAGTATCTATCTGTGTACGTGTGTGCTACTTGCTGATTCGTGCCTATTTGTTTATTTTATTATTTAATTGCAAACAAAACTGTGCCAGTCTCTCAGGCTGAAACCCCCTTGCGTTAGGATATTAAAATACTGATTAGATTAACGAGATTATACGTTCCACTCTTAGTGATCGACACTCTACTTACCATTATCTTCATACTGACCGGGTACACTGCTCGTTAAGTGTGTGTGTTATTGATAAGTCGGCTAAATATAAATTTAAAACTTGAGTAGGCATTAAAACTGCTAAACCGCAACGACACATCACGCGCATCAAGTTTTTGGCGCCGCTGCCGGGGAGTGAATTGTTATTTTCTGTTAATTTGATTAGTATTTTAATTAGGTTTTTCTTTTTATTAGATTAATTGCATCATTGTACTATTTTGCATATTTGTTGTATTGTGTGTTATTTGTTTGCTTTTGTTTTTATTTTTGTGTGTTTTATTTTTGTTTCGTGTGTTTTATTTTTTGTTTTTATTTTTCGTATTTTTCTGTTCTGCTATCGTTGTACTGTGCTAAATCAAACGATACGGCGCATCTGATCTCTCAGATACGGCGTATTGCGTTTAATTTTTTTTATATACAACGCGTTTAATTAATTCGATACGACGCATCTTTTCCCCAAGATACGGCGTATCTGTTTTTAATAAGAAAATTTTTCTAAGCGATAAAGTAATACGACGCATCTGCTTTTGTAGATACGGCGTATCTGTTTTGATAAAAAATTTTCTAAAACGTTAACGCCATACGACGCATCTTCTTTTGAAGATACGGCGTATCTATTATTTTAATTAAAAACAGTTTGCGAATTATTAAACAGATACGGCGTATCGATCTCTGTCGATACGGCGCATCTTACTGAATCAAAAATCTTTTATTTTTAAACGTAACGAAAATACGGCGCATTAACTTTCGTTAATACGTCGCATTTAATTTTAATTAGATAAATTGATTTTTGATTAATTGATTCGATACGGCGCATTCATAAATTCTAAGCGGCGTATCTATTTTCTGAATAAAAGTCTGATTAAATTTTAACGTATTAAGATACGGCGTATCCAACTCTTTGGATACGGCGCATCATCTGCAGATATCAGCAACTTTTATTTTTCTAATTTCCGAACGGAAAATACTCCGACTTACCCTTATACCTGGAAACTTTTACTTTGAAATCTTCTTGTCCTTAATTTTCAGGAACGATGTTCGATATTTTCCCAAACTGGTTCGGAAAGGCCCAAAGAAACCTCACTATGGAAGAGTTTGCACTACTAATCGCTGAAGCCAATGAAAAAGAACATCATGAAGCAAGAAACTTTATCACTGAATTCAAAGGCAGTCATGAGCTGTTACTAAAGGAACAAAACAATATGATCAATGGGTTGGCAATTGAAGTGCACCAATTGTCAACGGTGCTTAACAAGGTTCTTTTGGTAAGGCACGATCTGAAAGGAATTACAACTAGATGGCATGACTCGAGGTTACGTGGAGATAAAACGTTTGCTATCGGAGAAAAAGTGCTACTATTTAATTCTAGATTAAAGATGTATCCTGGTAAACTTAAATCAAGATGGACGGGTCCGTTCGTTGTCAAGAAAGTATATCCATACGGAACCATTGAAATATGCGATAAAAATGGTTATATATTCAAAGTAAACGGGCAACGTGTAAAGAAATACTTTGATAATAAAATTGAGGATAATGAGAGCGAGGTGGTGGAGTTTGAGCCCGACGTAATAGAGTAAAGAGCTGAACGTGAGTCTAACTTGAAGACTCTGGAATAAAGACAAGTGCTTACCGGGAGACAACCCGGATTTATCTTTTATTATTCTGTTTTCTGAGTCGAGTCAGTCCAGGCCGCACGAAGATACGGCGCATCTCAATCCTGAGATGCGACGCATCCTCTGCAACGGTCATATCTTATTTTATTTTTCTGCATTTTTTTAATTTTCGACTTTAAAACTATTTATCAGTTTATTTTAATGCGGCGCATCCCTGGTTAAGGATGCGGCGCATCTTTATTCTGATCCGTATTAATTCCAGGCTCGATACGGCGCATCTTCTTCAATAAGATACGGCGCATCGACTGACCTGATGATTTTCAGTTTTAATTTTTAAGTTTTATTTTTCCTAACTACTAATGTGTTATGCAAGTTGAACCTTTCTTATCTTAGGTGTGTTTTAAAGTGTTGGTGGTATTATAGTTTCCTGAATTTTCTGTGGATACATCAAGTATGAAGCTTTAACGTTCTAATCCACAAGAAGTTGATTTTTGCTCATACACTAATGGAGGATCATACCGAGCAAATCTCAGGGAGTTTTTCTGTTCTAATTCTTTTTATTTTCCAGTTTTTAACCTTTTATACAAACAACGAGGACGTTGTTTAACTTAAGTGGGGGGATAGGAGAATTAGAACACTTAACACTTACTTGTCCTAAACTTTTTCAAAAATTATGCTTAAAATGTGCTTAATATATCAAACTTAAAAATTTTTTAGCATGTTTTTGTTTAAGATCTAAGTTGCATAACTGCACACATGACGTTATTTTCAAAAATTGTGATTTTTCCAAAATTCACAAATCTATGAGTGTGCCGGTGACTTGTAAACTTTAGAACTTGGCTTGTATACTATTCGAGACCACCATAATGAGTATTATTTATTTAATTGGAATGACTTGTCTAACTTGGTAAAATTCTAGGATTACACCCAAAAAGCCTTTATATGTTATGTGTTATTAGCTAACTACACTGGTTAGTTAACCCCCGTATAAACCCTTTTTGTTACTCTCATTTTTAGAGTAAGATACCCCTAGAAAAACCCTCAGAGCCATTCCTTTCGTTTCTTACACCTATGTTTAAAATGTTTCGTTACACCTTAAACCTTAGCCTACCCTGTAGATTAGAATCCGTGGTTGGTTAATTGCTATAGGCAGAGTGTGTTTCCTTACATTACCTGTGTTCGCGTGCGTAATTCATTATATATGGTTAGGTCGGGAAATTGCACAATGCAAATTGGAGTGAAAGTAAATATTGTATATTTAGAGTTTATTTTTCGTGTGTTTACTACTTTCACTATTAGCGTTATTTCTGAAAGAATGAAAAGTATGAATAAAAATTATCCGGAAAGAAAGTTGTAGTGATGTGGTGAAATTTTACACATCTATGTTTATGTTTCAAAAAAAAAAAAAAAAAAAAAAAAAAAAAAAAAAAAAAAAAAAAAAAATGATGAAAGAAAAAGAAAGAAAAAAGAGTTGGATGTTTATTTTAAGCCAACGATGTAAAGTTATGTAAGTGGTCGATATCACCACTGTTTGTTGTATTATATCTATGGATTGAATGGGAATTGGCAGTTATGGGAATGCCAATTAAGGTTTATTCTTTGATTAAGATTTTGTTGAGTATAATTCGTGTCTACCTAAAGCGTGTGTTTCAAGTGTTAAAGCGTGAGTTATTCAATGATATGAGTCTTATTCATGGGATGGTTGGGATAGTGATTAACCACACTTAGGATTTTAATTTATTTGTTTTGTTTATTTTTTATTTTACACCAATTTATATCCCAAAAATTATCCATACCCTTTATTATTCTTTATCCAACCGAACCTTTGATTTATTGAGATTAGGGATTTGAGCAATCTTAAGTATCGTAGTCGTGGATTCGGCTATGTATTTATGATTTTGTCGCCCTTTTTGATATATTATTATTGGTGAAGTTTGGACCTATCTTTAGCCTATTCGAGTTAAGGATTTGAGCAATTGCAAGTATCGTGTTCGTGGATTCGATCATGTATTTGTGATTTTGTCGCCTTTTCTGGAATTTGAGATCGATAGTGAAATAAGAATAATTAACCCTTAAGCCTAAAAACCCTTTTTACCGCTTTAGACTTGTTATTCCTTAGCTTTAGTGGTGGAGATGTGTATACTTGCCAAGCTTATGATAGAATATTCGTCGCGACTGGACAGTTAAACGATTAGATTTGCTTTTATCGACTTATTTTATTTTACTTCTAATTCGTTAAGTGTTTAGTTGTGTGATTACGAAATAAACGAATACATGCTTAAATATAAAAATAAATCCTAACATCTTTTAGGATACATTTTCATGAGATTTAATCTAAGGTTTACTTGGGGACAAGTAAAGTTCAAGTGGGGGGATATTTGATGAACTCAAATAAGTACATTTTATTACTATCATTTATCCTATTAATTTGACTTGTTTTACTATATTATGTATGAGGATTGATACTTAATCGTTTACTTTTGTAATTCTCAGGTAAAAACAAGCATTTGGTGAAACTTAGCGATTATGGACTAATAATGGAGCAAAACGTACATAAAGTGGAAGTCTACTGACATGGACAAGATCAAGTCAATTCTGCTCCAGATGCGCCGCATCTCACTATCAACATGCGCCGCATCTCTATCAAGATGTCACCAGATACGATCCAAGATACAAGCGGACATGCGCCGCATCTAATAAAGAGTTACGCCGCATCTTCTGGCGGTGTACGAATATTCCTGAATATTATAATCTTGGACCCCACGCGAAGTTAAGTACATGCGCCGCATCTACTTAAGTAGATGCGCCGCATCTTTCCTCAGACACAAACTATAAATACCCCGTAGACCAGACGCATTAAAAAGATTCGGAAGTTCGAAAACCTAAAGACCGAACAGAAGAGAAGGACGAATTCAGTCAAGAGGCAGCACAAGACACACCCAAATCGAAGATACAAGAGCTGTAAGAAGGTGCTGCATGTATTTAATTCATTAAGTAGTTTTGTTTTATTGTTTTAGCAAACTTTAATTCATCAGGATTGGTGGCTTGTGTAATGTGACAACGGAAAGATTGCACTCCCTTTAATACTTGCTTTCCCATCAATTAAAGTTTATATGTTGATGTCTTTGGTTACTACTTATTAGTGCATTGACCACCTCTGTGTTTATTAGTGGCTTGCGGGCACCCGACTGCGGGACAAGGTGTGGCTCCCACGGTTGTTTCTAAATTGATCACTTAGGAATAACTTTTAGACATAAGTCGTCATTAAGGGTTTACTCGCCGATAAGAATAGGACCAACGAGAAAGGGTTAATTACATACACTTCATATAAAGCTATCAATAAAACAAGTGACAATCTACTTAATCATAAGGACAGCCCTCTTATTGTCTCTAGTATCTATCTGTGTACGTGTGTGCTACTTGCTGATTCGTGCCTATTTGTTTATTTTATTATTTAATTGCAAACAAAACTGTGCCAGTCTCTCAGGCTGAAACCCCCTTGCGTTAGGATATTAAAATACTGATTAGATTAACGAGATTATACGTTCCACTCTTAGTGATCGACACTCTACTTACCATTATCTTCATACTGACCGGGTACACTGCTCGTTAAGTGTGTGTGTTATTGATAAGTCGGCTAAATATAAATTTAAAACTTGAGTAGGCATTAAAACTGCTAAACCGCAACGACACATCACGCGCATCAAGTTTTTGGCGCCGCTGCCGGGGAGTGAATTGTTATTTTCTGTTAATTTGATTAGTATTTTAATTAGGTTTTTCTTTTTATTAGATTAATTGCATCATTGTACTATTTTGCATATTTGTTGTATTGTGTGTTATTTGTTTGCTTTTGTTTTTATTTTTGTGTGTTTTATTTTTGTTTCGTGTGTTTTATTTTTTGTTTTTATTTTTCGTATTTTTCTGTTCTGCTATCGTTGTACTGTGCTAAATCAAACGATACGGCGCATCTGATCTCTCAGATACGGCGTATTGCGTTTAATTTTTTTTATATACAACGCGTTTAATTAATTCGATACGACGCATCTTTTCCCCAAGATACGGCGTATCTGTTTTTAATAAGAAAATTTTTCTAAGCGATAAAGTAATACGACGCATCTGCTTTTGTAGATACGGCGTATCTGTTTTGATAAAAAATTTTCTAAAACGTTAACGCCATACGACGCATCTTCTTTTGAAGATACGGCGTATCTATTATTTTAATTAAAAACAGTTTGCGAATTATTAAACAGATACGGCGTATCGATCTCTGTCGATACGGCGCATCTTACTGAATCAAAAATCTTTTATTTTTAAACGTAACGAAAATACGGCGCATTAACTTTCGTTAATACGTCGCATTTAATTTTAATTAGATAAATTGATTTTTGATTAATTGATTCGATACGGCGCATTCATAAATTCTAAGCGGCGTATCTATTTTCTGAATAAAAGTCTGATTAAATTTTAACGTATTAAGATACGGCGTATCCAACTCTTTGGATACGGCGCATCATCTGCAGATATCAGCAACTTTTATTTTTCTAATTTCCGAACGGAAAATACTCCGACTTACCCTTATACCTGGAAACTTTTACTTTGAAATCTTCTTGTCCTTAATTTTCAGGAACGATGTTCGATATTTTCCCAAACTGGTTCGGAAAGGCCCAAAGAAACCTCACTATGGAAGAGTTTGCACTACTAATCGCTGAAGCCAATGAAAAAGAACATCATGAAGCAAGAAACTTTATCACTGAATTCAAAGGCAGTCATGAGCTGTTACTAAAGGAACAAAACAATATGATCAATGGGTTGGCAATTGAAGTGCACCAATTGTCAACGGTGCTTAACAAGGTTCTTTTGGTAAGGCACGATCTGAAAGGAATTACAACTAGATGGCATGTCAACCTTTCAACTCGAGGTTACGTGGAGATAAAACGTTTGCTATCGGAGAAAAAGTGCTACTATTTAATTCTAGATTAAAGATGTATCCTGGTAAACTTAAATCAAGATGGACGGGTCCGTTCGTTGTCAAGAAAGTATATCCATACGGAACCATTGAAATATGCGATAAAAATGGTTATATATTCAAAGTAAACGGGCAACGTGTAAAGAAATACTTTGATAATAAAATTGAGGATAATGAGAGCGAGGTGGTGGAGTTTGAGCCCGACGTAATAGAGTAAAGAGCTGAACGTGAGTCTAACTTGAAGACTCTGGAATAAAGACAAGTGCTTACCGGGAGATAACCCGGATTTATCTTTTATTATTCTGTTTTCTGAGTCGAGTCAGTCCAGGCCGCACGAAGATACGGCGCATCTCAATCCTGAGATGCGACGCATCCTCTGCAACGGTCATATCTTATTTTATTTTTCTGCATTTTTTTAATTTTCGACTTTAAAACTATTTATCAGTTTATTTTAATGCGGCGCATCCCTGGTTAAGGATGCGGCGCATCTTTATTCTGATCCGTATTAATTCCAGGCTCGATACGGCGCATCTTCTTCAATAAGATACGGCGCATCGACTGACCTGATGATTTTCAGTTTTAATTTTTAAGTTTTATTTTTCCTAACTACTAATGTGTTATGCAAGTTGAACCTTTCTTATCTTAGGTGTGTTTTAAAGTGTTGGTGGTATTATAGTTTCCTGAATTTTCTGTGGATACATCAAGTATGAAGCTTTAACGTTCTAATCCACAAGAAGTTGATTTTTGCTCATACACTAATGGAGGATCATACCGAGCAAATCTCAGGGGAGTTTTTCTGTTCTAATTCTTTTTATTTTCCAGTTTTTAACCTTTTATACAAACAACGAGGACGTTGTTTAACTTAAGTGGGGGGATAGGAGAATTAGAACACTTAACACTTACTTGTCCTAAACTTTTTCAAAAATTATGCTTAAAATGTGCTTAATATATCAAACTTAAAAATTTTTTAGCATGTTTTTGTTTAAGATCTAAGTTGCATAACTGCACACATGACGTTATTTTCAAAAATTGTGATTTTTCCAAAATTCACAAATCTATGAGTGTGCCGGTGACTTGTAAACTTTAGAACTTGGCTTGTATACTATTCGAGACCACCATAATGAGTATTATTTATTTAATTGGAATGACTTGTCTAACTTGGTAAAATTCTAGGATTACACCCAAAAAGCCTTTATATGTTATGTGTTATTAGCTAACTACACTGGTTAGTTAACCCCCGTATAAACCCTTTTTGTTACTCTCATTTTTAGAGTAAGATACCCCTAGAAAAACCCTCAGAGCCATTCCTTTCGTTTCTTACACCTATGTTTAAAATGTTTCGTTACACCTTAAACCTTAGCCTACCCTGTAGATTAGAATCCGTGGTTGGTTAATTGCTATAGGCAGAGTGTGTTTCCTTACATTACCTGTGTTCGCGTGCGTAATTCATTATATATGGTTAGGTCGGGAAATTGCACAATGCAAATTGGAGTGAAAGTAAATATTGTATATTTAGAGTTTATTTTTCGTGTGTTTACTACTTTCACTATTAGCGTTATTTCTGAAAGAATGAAAAGTATGAATAAAAATTATCCGGAAAGAAAGTTGTAGTGATGTGGTGAAATTTTACACATCTATGTTTATGTTTCAAAAAAAAAAAAAAAAAAAAAAAAAAAAAAAAAAAAAAAAAAAAAAAAATGATAAAAGAAAAAGAAAGAAAAAAGAGTTGGATGTTTATTTTAAGCCAACGATGTAAAGTTATGTAAGTGGTCGATATCACCACTGTTTGTTGTATCATATCTATGGATTGAATGGGAATTGGCAGTTATGGGAATGCCAATTAAGGTTTATTCTTTGATTAAGATTTTGTTGAGTATAATTCGTGTCTACCTAAAGCGTGTGTTTCAAGTGTTAAAGCGTGAGTTATTCAATGATATGAGTCTTATTCATGGGATGGTTGGGATAGTGATTAACCACACTTAGGATTTTAATTTATTTGTTTTGTTTATTTTTTATTTTACACCAATTTATATCCCAAAAATTATCCATACCCTTTATTATTCTTTATCCAACCGAACCTTTGATTTATTGAGATTAGGGATTTGAGCAATCTTAAGTATCGTAGTCGTGGATTCGGCTATGTATTTATGATTTTGTCGCCCTTTTTGATATATTATTATTGGTGAAGTTTGGACCTATCTTTAGCCTATTCGAGTTAAGGATTTGAGCAATTGCAAGTATCGTGTTCGTGGATTCGATCATGTATTTGTGATTTTGTCGCCTTTTCTGGAATTTGAGATCGATAGTGAAATAAGAATAATTAACCCTTAAGCCTAAAAACCCTTTTTACCGCTTTAGACTTGTTATTCCTTAGCTTTAGTGGTGGAGATGTGTATACTTGCCAAGCTTATGATAGAATATTCGTCGCGACTGGACAGTTAAACGATTAGATTTGCTTTTATCGACTTATTTTATTTTACTTCTAATTCGTTAAGTGTTTAGTTGTGTGATTACGAAATAAACGAATACATGCTTAAATATAAAAATAAATCCTAACATCTTTTAGGATACATTTTCATGAGATTTAATCTAAGGTTTACTTGGGGACAAGTAAAGTTCAAGTGGGGGGATATTTGATGAACTCAAATAAGTACATTTTATTACTATCATTTATCCTATTAATTTGACTTGTTTTACTATATTATGTATGAGGATTGATACTTAATCGTTTACTTTTGTAATTCTCAGGTAAAAACAAGCATTTGGTGAAACTTAGCGATTATGGACTAATAATGGAGCAAAACGTACATAAAGTGGAAGTCTACTGACATGGACAAGATCAAGTCAATTCTGCTCCAGATGCGCCGCATCTCACTATCAACATGCGCCGCATCTCTATCAAGATGTCACCAGATACGATCCAAGATACAAGCGGACATGCGCCGCATCTAATAAAGAGTTACGCCGCATCTTCTGGCGGTGTACGAATATTCCTGAATATTATAATCTTGGACCCCACGCGAAGTTAAGTACATGCGCCGCATCTACTTAAGTAGATGCGCCGCATCTTTCCTCAGACACAAACTATAAATACCCCGTAGACCAGACGCATTAAAAAGATTCGGAAGTTCGAAAACCTAAAGACCGAACAGAAGAGAAGGACGAATTCAGTCAAGAGGCAGCACAAGACACACCCAAATCGAAGATACAAGAGCTGTAAGAAGGTGCTGCATGTATTTAATTCATTAAGTAGTTTTGTTTTATTGTTTTAGCAAACTTTAATTCATCAGGATTGGTGGCTTGTGTAATGTGACAACGGAAAGATTGCACTCCCTTTAATACTTGCTTTCCCATCAATTAAAGTTTATATGTTGATGTCTTTGGTTACTACTTATTAGTGCATTGACCACCTCTGTGTTTATTAGTGGCTTGCGGGCACCCGACTGCGGGACAAGGTGTGGCTCCCACGGTTGTTTCTAAATTGATCACTTAGGAATAACTTTTAGACATAAGTCGTCATTAAGGGTTTACTCGCCGATAAGAATAGGACCAACGAGAAAGGGTTAATTACATACACTTCATATAAAGCTATCAATAAAACAAGTGACAATCTACTTAATCATAAGGACAGCCCTCTTATTGTCTCTAGTATCTATCTGTGTACGTGTGTGCTACTTGCTGATTCGTGCCTATTTGTTTATTTTATTATTTAATTGCAAACAAAACTGTGCCAGTCTCTCAGGCTGAAACCCCCTTGCGTTAGGATATTAAAATACTGATTAGATTAACGAGATTATACGTTCCACTCTTAGTGATCGACACTCTACTTACCATTATCTTCATACTGACCGGGTACACTGCTCGTTAAGTGTGTGTGTTATTGATAAGTCGGCTAAATATAAATTTAAAACTTGAGTAGGCATTAAAACTGCTAAACCGCAACGACACATCACGCGCATCAAAATACAAGTGGTCACAAAAAGTGGCAAGATAAAGGTAAGATGATAAAAAATGATGGAGGTGAAAAAACAAAAGGTACCATAGAAAGTGTATGTTATCGTTGTGGCGGTACTAATCATTGGGCCCGTGCATGTCGCACACCCAGACATTTGGTGGAACTCTACCAACGATCCCAAAAGAACAAAGGAAAAGGGGTCGAAGTTAACTTTGCATCTGATGAAGGGAAAATTGATAGCCTTGATATAGATAGCCTCGGTATTGACAACATTGGTGTTCCAGAAGATCCAAATTATAACACTCATTTGGATGTCAGTGATTTCCTCGTAAATGAGTGATCGATAAAGCCAATAATAAGAGTGTCCATAAAGCTAAGAATAAAACGTCTTCACTTTGATGATGATCTTGTTTTTGTTTATTTTCTTTCAAGTTTACCTATGTTGTCCTATGAGACGTACTTTATCTATGATTATTCACTTGGCTTAATAAAACATGTTATTTCCTTTTAATTATTTCGTTAAACATTTTACTTATAATATGTGTTTTATTTTGAAGAATATGGATCGTGTAGCACAACTTATTATTGATGATGAAGACATATGTCTAGTGGATAGTGCAACCACACACACGATACTCAAAAAGGAGAAATATTTCTCACACTTAAACATACAAGAATCAAATGTGAGTACTATCTCGGGTAGTACAAAGCTAATAAAAGGTTGTTGGGAATAAAATGTTCAAGTCAAAGAGCCTGCCAAAGATGTTAAAGAGCCTGCTAGTTGATTTTTGAAGAGTACGAAGATGTTCTACCAGTACCTTCTGGGTAGAAGGTACTGCTAGCTGATGAAGAGCCTGCCAAGCTTAAGTCAAGTCGATTAGATATTTTGTAATAGATATTTAGTTGAATTATTAGTCTTTGTACATTGTTATACGTTATGTAGAAGTGATTTAGTCCTCTGTGGTTCACAGAAGAATATGGCAGAGTTGTACATTGGTAGTTGTATTTAATTGTAGGCGCCAATATAGTCAAAGTATAGTTTTATATTCAACCACTTGACAATCTTGTAATAAGATATCCTTATCTTATAAAAGGATATCTTAGTCACCACTTCATGCATGCATCTTTAACCAACTCATAACCAAAAACAAACTATCTCTCAAGTAACTTAGTTACTTCAATTCACAAATCCTTTTTACAATCTTAGATTCAAGATTACTTTGTAATCCCGGTGATACTTAGATCATCCGTATTATTTCATCAATAATATTGAATCGTTTTGTGTTAACCAAAGTTGTGTTCTTTGTTCATTGCATTCTCACGTTTACTTAAACTCACCACCTTGTGTTCTTTTAAGTGTGTTGTAGTAGATTCCGCATGCTAAACACATTCAATACATAAATATCTCAAACAAACAGAACAAAACCCGTTCCACAAGTGGTATCAGAGCTAGGCTTGATATTTACTAATTTAAAAGAACAATGGATGTTGAACATATTCAAACAAATGTTGCAGCTAAACTTCCATTACTTAAGCAAAATGAGTTTGAAATGTGGAGACTAAGGGTTGAACAATACTTTCAAGTGCAGGACTATGCACTTTGGGAGATCATTGAACAAGGCAATTCATTTAAACCCCAAATCACCACTACAACAGTAAATGATGCTCTTGTAACAAGAATACAAGACCAACCATCAAATGCAGATGAAAAGATTCAGAAGAGAAATGATCTAAAAGCAAGGAGTATGTTACTGATGACTATTCCAAATGATCAACTTCTGATCTTTAACAAATACAAAGATGCCAAAACCCTTTTGAAGCTATTGTGGCTAGGTTTGGTGGTAATGATGCTACCAAGAAAACACAGAAAACACTTCTCAAACAACAATTTGAGAACTTTACAGCCACAACCAATGAGTCTTTGGACATTATGTTCAATAGACTTCAGAAGCTTGCAAGTCAGTTAGCCATCCATGAAGTGATGATAACTCAAGAAGACCTAAACTCTAAATTTCTTAGGAGTTTACCTTTAGAATGGTCTATGCATGTCATTGTCTGGAAGAACAAGCCAGATATTGACCAGATGAGTCTCAATGATCTCTACAACAATTTCAAAATTGTAGAACATGAAGTAAAGAAGACTACTGGGTCAAGTTCAGGAAATATGGCTTTTGTTTCATCCCCAAGCATCTCAAAGGTTGATAATGAAGAAAAAGGTGGCAGAGAAGAAGGTACTGCCACTACAACCTTTGGTACTGCTAGTACTTCTAGTAGTACCAAATCCATTTTAGATGAAACAATTGGGTGTGCTTTTCTTACATCTCAACACAATGGGTCCGTATTAACTTTTGAAGACCTTCAAGAGATTCATCCTGATGATCTTGAAGTGATGGACATAAAGTGGCAACTTTCACTTTTAAGCATTAGAGCTAAGAAGTTGTTGATGAGGACCGGCAAGAAGATAATGATAAATGGAAATGAGCCTGCTGGCTATGATAAGTCAAAAGTGGAGTGTTACAACTGCCACATGATGGGTCACTACTCTAGAGAGTGTAGAAGACCTAAGAAGCAGGATGACAAGGGTAGAGGGTTTGACAACAGGAATAAAGGAAGCTTTGAGAAGAAAGGAAGTTTTGAAAGCAAGAGTAAGGTTGTTGAAGTTGCTGAGCCAAAAGCAATGGTTGCTATTGATGGCATGGGTTTTGATTGGAGTTTCATGGGTGAAGATGAGTCAACTTCTGATGAATTGGCTTTGATGGCATTCTCCACCCCTGAGGTACAAACTATCAAATGTTCTAATAATTGTGAATTTCTTAAAGAATTAGAAATTATAAGAAAATCTTATGATACAGAAGTATTAGAACACAGAAAAACCCAACAAACACTATTTAACCATCAGTGTGGTATGGCCAAACTAGAAAAACAACTTATTCACTATAGAGAAAATGAACTCACTTTTTCTGATGCTAAAGCTGCTCTTAATAGACAAATATTTTTGAAAGATTCAGAAATAGAAATGGTAAGGAATGAGTGTACTAAAGTTACATTGGCTAGAGATAATATTCAACTGACTGTTACTAAATTGGAAAATGCTTCTGAGTGTACTAGGAGCATAGTAGAGAATCAGATGAATAAGAGAATAAAATCAGGGATAGGATACAATGAATGTCCACCTCCTTATAGAGGAATTCCTTGTCCTCCAGGATCAGATCTTGCTGAATCAGGTGTGCATGAAGTCATTAACAAACCATTGGCTAAACCTGTAGTGATAAGTGAACCTTCTGAGAGTGCTAAGAATGTCTCACTCTCTAAGGTGCTCACTGATAAGAGACCAGATGTCCTAATTATTGAAGATTGGGTATCTGATGATGATGAAGATGAGACTACTCCTATCAAAGGAATCAAAGTAGGACCATTAAGTCTTAAGAAAGTAGAAGTTAAAGCTAAGGCTAAAGCTGTTTTGAAAACAGTTGAAAGTTGTAAAAACTGTAATAACAAACCTAGGGGAAGCCAAAGAAATTGGAACAACCTTAAGTCTCAACAACTAGGTGATGACTTTGTTATGTTTAATAAGGCTTGTTATTATTGTGGTAGCTTTAATCATCTTCATGCTTATTGTAATAAATGGGTTTCTGGGAGTAAATCAAAGTCTAAAACAAATGTTACTCACCCCAGAAAAAGTTTTGTTAAGTCTAACACCACAAATGTTAAACATACTGTTAGACAAAATAAGCCTGTTATTGCAAAACCAACTAATCAGGGTACAAGAAACACTTTCAAATGTGTACCAAAAGTTGTGAATAGTCCTATTCAAAAGAAATCTGTGGTCAAAACACAAATTTGGAAACCAAAAACCAAAGGTCCTGCTAGACCAAATGGTACCTGCCAAGATTGGTATCACAAAATTGGTACTGATAGACCAAAGACCACACAATGGATTAAAAGGGAAAGTGCTGTTAAGTCCTCAGCATGTTGGATTTGGAAACCAATCCAATCAAAAGGTGCATCAACAATCCTGAAAAGGTTTGATTTCATTGATGCAAGAGGCAAACCCAAGTCTGTCATGGCTTGGGTACCCCAAGGAAACTAATATGTTTATTCATGTGCAGGAACATTCAACTGATATTGAAGATCAAGGATATGTTGATAGTGGATGTTCAAGGCACATGACAGGCAACATGTCATTCCTCTCAGACTTCAAAACTTTTGATGGAGGATATGTTACCTTTGGGGGAGGAATAAAAGGAAAGATCACTGGTAAAGGTACCATCAAAACCAGTAAACTAGATTTTGAAAATGTGTATTTTGTGAAAGAACTTCAGTTTAATCTTCTTAGTGTCTCACAAATGTGTGACAAAAAGAACAATGTTCTCTTTACTCACAATGAATGTATGGTTCTTTCTTCTGATTTTAAGATGCCTGATGAGAGTCAGATCCTTCTTAAAATTCCAAAAAGGAACAATATGTACAGTGTCAATTTAAAGAACATTGATCCTAAGGAGAGTCTAACTTGTTTGGTAGCAAAGGCCTCATTGGATGAATCTATGCTTTGGCATAGAAGGCTTGGTCATGTAAACTTTAAAACAATCAACACTATTGCAAAATATGATTTAGTAAGAGGTTTACCCAAAAAGATTTTCCAAAACGACCAAACTTGTGTTGACTGTCTAAAAGGCAAACAACATAGAGCTTCTTGTAAGCCCAAGACCCAAAACTCTATTTCTCAGGCTTTACATATGCTTCATATGGATCTCTTTGGTCCTACTAATGTGTGCAGCTTGAATGGAAAAAGATATTGTCTGGTTGTTACTGATGATTATAGCAGATTTTCATGGGTTTTCTTTTTAAGATCTAAACATGAAACTAGTGAGATACTTAAAACATATATCACTGAGGTAGAAAACCAATCTGATAAGAAGGTCAAAGTCATCAGATGTGACAATGGGACAGAGTTCAAGAATAGAGTTATGGATGACTTTTGCAAGGAAAAAGGCATGAAAAGAGAGTTTAGTGTATCTAGAACACCTCAGCAAAATGGAGTAGCAGAAAGAAAGAATAGAACACTTATAGAGGCTGCTAGAACTATGTTAGTAGACTCTAAGTTGCCTATTTCATTTTGGGCTGAAGCAGTTGGTACTGCTTGTTATGTACAAAACAGGGTTCTTGTGACAAAACCACATAGAAAAACACCTTATGAACTTTTCTTTGGTAGAACACCATCTTTAAGTTTTATGAGACCTTTTGGTTGTCATGTGATGAGGCGAAAAGTGTACCGCTTTTAAGGGGTCATTTAAGCCCTAAATCGTATTTATTTGATCAAATATTGCCCTAAATCGTTCCTTTTGTCATTTTAGGTACTTTTGAGGAGAAATCTGGAAAAGGAGGCATTTTGGACGTTTTTGGAGCATTAAAGTGAAGAAAACGGCAAAGTCTCAAGAATCGGCTAAAAGTTACTCTTGACGGCGTCAGACTTTACTCTGGACGGCGTCATGCCTTGGCAAGAAAAGTGGGATGTGAAATTTACTCATGACGGGCCAGTGAGTTAGCATGTGAATTCTGACGGCGTCACGCTTTAACTTGATTAAGGGCGTCACGGCTTAAATCATAAGGGGACGGCGTCACGTTCAAGGTTCGACGGCGTCAAGCCTTGATAGGCCAGAATGGATTTTTGAAGAGCTAAAGAGGGACGGCGTCAAGAAGGTCACCCGGGAACCCTAAAAGCGGCGAGGTGACGGCGTCACAATGCATAAGGTGACGCCGTCAGATCCAAAAATCTATATATAGTTTTCTAATTTTTTGTCATTAGAGAGAGCTTAGTGTGTGGAATTTTGGGATAAAACCCTAAGACGATTTTAGCTACTTTTTCAGGGCTTTTTGCCTTGAGATCTTCCATGTTTCATTGAAAGATAAGTTATCAATTAATCATTCAATATGTCTATGTGTTGTTTGATTCTATCTTATGCTTGTCTTTTGTTTAACATGTTAGGCTAAATTTATCTTGTGTTTGCTTAGATCTAATGAAATCTAGCTATTGATTATTGGTTGTTAGTGTGTTGTTAGTTGTATTGGATGATTGTTTATCTATGTTAGGCTTAAGAAAACTGGCTAACTTCCTATTCGGTAACTTGCTTGAACGTCTTAAGAAACATGAACCAAACGCGTACTAAAGGTTTTTATGGTTGTATTTAATGCACAAGCGAATTCTAGTGATCCCATGTTAGGAGCTTCCTAGCCGGCTCGACATAGGAGTGAAGTAGGAGCTTGTAGAGTTTGGGGAAGTAAGTACGCCACCCCACGAATGGTATTAAGGAATAAACCCGTCATCCACGCGACTAATACACACTAATTAACCGGTAAAAGATAGTTAGGGAGTAAGGAAATCTAAGTAAACACATTTCTCTACACATAAGTTTCTCACCACTTTTCATTTTTGTTATTTTATTTTATTGCATTTGTAGTAATTTGGGTTAGTTGACTAGCAACTAATTCCGCCCACTCCTTCAAAACCGAGATTTTACTTGCTTTCATAAAATTATAAAAACATAAAAAGAATCTTCCTCAACCCTTAGACCTAATTAGAGTAGCCTTTCATACCTAACGAACACTATTCCCTGTGGAGAACGATCAATCCCCCGTACTTACCACTACACTATACTACATCGGTCAGGTACACTGCCTGGTGGGGTTGTAAGCCTCTTGAGATCCCTCGAGAGGTAAAACCTGTTGTAAGGTTACAAAACCACGCATCAAGTTTTTGGCGCCGCTGCCGGGGAATAGTTATTGTTTAGGTTGAATTTTTATTTCTATTAGGTCTACTCACTAGATTCCTTTCTAGTGAGATTTTTATTTTATTTTTCTAGGTTTTCTTTAGTCTATCTTATTTCTTTTTACTTTTGTTTGTGATACCTTCCACTTACCTCATGAGTAACATTGGTCATTTGATCCCTGTTATTCGTGTTTTTCGCCGTGCAAATTTTCAACTACCCGTTCCCGCCCCCATAGTAGCAAACAACAACCTTTCACCCGACCACCACTTTGGTAACAATTCTGAGATGGAGGAGTCTGACCATGAGAATGACTATGTTAGTCCATTTTACTACTCAGACTCCGATGAGGATATCGGTAATGGAGAAGTAGTTAACGAGGAATGGGGAAAAGAGGAAATTGATCCCTTTAAGTATGTTGACCCTAGGACTAAGATCGAAAAGGATAGCCTCTTTAACATGCAATTCCCGTGTAAAATTGGTTATCATGATTTTTATGCTTATCTTAACTCGTCTTTGCCTATGAACATTATCTCTCGCGCTAATTATAATAAAATCATGGTAGATGAGCTTGAATATCAAGGAGATAACATTGTTGCTAGGATTAAGCCACTACACGTGTTCGTAGGAAGTTTTGTGTATGTGGTGGATTTTATGGTTATGGAGAACTTAGGAGAATTTATCGATGACAAATTAACCCAAGTCATTTTTGGAGAACCCTTCAAAAGGTTGACCAACCTTGACGAAAAACTTGTGGACGGGTTAATTACATTCTCGGATGGGGATGAAGATTTTGTCTATCAAATGCCCCGAGCACATCCTAGGTTTAAGAACTACCCCATTGAAGCTTGCAATAGAATTATGCCTATCGACTTGTTAAGTGAGAATGATAAGGGGAAGGGGCTCAAATATCCACATGAGAAAAATAAGAGATACTATCATGGATGTTTGGAGCTAATTGATGAATACAAGAAAGATGAGGCAACAATTAGATGGCTCACACTCGGATACGTGAGCATAAGCGACACTAGATGAGCGTGACTTTGAGTCTAGCTACAAGACTCGTTAATAAAGAAAAGCGCTTCTTGGGAGGCAACCCAAGCTTTATTTGTTTTATTTGCTTTGTGTGTTTATTTATTTGTTTGTTTGATTTTATTTGCTTCCGTATGTATGTTTAATTTTTATTATTATTGATTCATGTTCAAAAGTAATTTGTGAAAATGTTTTATTTTGTTTTTAACTTCGTCTTAACTACATATAAAGGTATTTTGCAAAAGTTAAGTGTAAGGGAAATCTAAATCGGTTTATTAGAACACAAATTAACATGAATCGTAATAATAATAAATTAGCATACATATTCGTAATTGTTTGAGTCAAATGCTTGTATCGAGTCATAATGATGTTTTGCAGGATTTCCAGGAAGTAAGGTAAAGGTTTTTCCAGAAATTTTCCGGAAACTTAAAATGAAAATTTTTGTCAGGTCATTTCTGACGGCGTCAGGGGTTATAACCTGACGGCGTCATATTTAATTTTCAGAAATTTTTGAAAGTTTGTTTTCATAAAAAGTTTTTATTAAAATCTCCAACTTATAATCTCCAGGAATCTGCAAAATTATCATTCCACAAGCATTATATCCTTATATATAGATTTTATCCCGCCAATGTTATGCAGGTTTTCGTGTTTGTTTTCTCAGGTTCAACAGGTTATTTTGGACAAGGAGATGTTTATGGAATCAAGCTTATGGCGATGCATTAGTCATGGAGCTTCAACATTACCTTGGAAGAAGATTTAACCGTGTAATTTCACTATCCAACGAGCGAATCAGGGGAGTATTTGATTTCATTCTTTTACTTTTTCTTTTACATCTTGTTATTTGAACATTGGGGACAATGTTCATCTTAAGTGTAAGGGGAGGGTAAAAGTACGATTTTAGAGAATGCCATTGCGCTTGATTTTTGTTTGTTTAATAGTAGATGTGTAATAAAACTGAGAAAATACTTGATTAGGGTAATTTTAGTGCCAAATTTAAAATTTTTTACAACATATAGGAGTGAAACTTTGATCTTAATGAGCGTCTCATGGATAGGAATTATATGACTAGCACAAAAAACCGTACCACTAAAAAAAATTTTTCCACCCCAAATATGTGAGGTTCGCCCCTAGAATTGGTAGGAAAAGCATTTATGCTATGATGTGTGTACCGGTAGCACTTAGATTCTAGAACTTGCGTTAGGACCATTCCAAGGCCACAAGTGAGACTACATTCGTGTAGTTAGATTTACTACATGATAAGAGGCATTAGGATTAACCCATTGTTTTACACCTGTGTTTTTGTTATAATTACGTTGGCTACATTGGTCAAGTAATTCTCCCACACCCTTTGCGTTGTACTCATTTTTAGTACACGATACCCCTAGTACACCCCTCAGAGCCTATCTTTTCATTTCGACCTTTAAGCATCTTACTTAAAGGAAGAATTTGTTACACCCCACTAAAATGTACACCCAAATCGCCTTAGCCTACCTTGTATGCACTCATTTTTAGTGCATTATTGTTACAACATTTGTTTAAACCCAAGTTAATTATCTAGTTGATTACATGGTTGCTAAGTCGAGTCATATCCTTGTACATATTGTTTTGAGACGATTGAGACTCATGGGTAAAGTACTAGTGTAATGGAGTAATGGGGAAGAACATCATTTATTACCCCCATATGTGCTAAATGTTTTAAAAGTACTCCAAGTTTTTCAATTATCTTAATTCGAGTCATTAGATTAGTATTTGTAAAGTTATGTAAAAGTTCAAGTGTAAGGGGGATGCAATGCCCCTATGATGTATTATTTTGGATGGTAGGGTAAAAGTGTATGAAAAAAAAAAAAAAAAAAAAAAAAAAAAAAAATCAAGAAAAACACAAAAAAATGAGAAAATGAAAAATAGAAAAAACATACGGACTACCATCCCGTTTCATTTTATGTTTGTTTTTATGTTTTTGTTATTTTGTTATTTCGTTTTTAGCTTAAGATCGAGTCTAGTCTTGGCTTAGCAACATTGTATAGTACATGTAATTGACCAAGATCTTTAACTAGCCACCAGTAAAATATCCCGTATCCAACAAAACCGTGTTTTCCTTTTCCATACACCTAACATTATAACCCATTTAAAAGCCCTCTTTGATAGTTTATCTTAGGTGCTTACGCCTAGTGGAGGAGGTTTTCGATCCTTTCCCAAGCCTATGGTAATCTATTTGCTATGACAGGTAGTGAGAGATATTATCCGTTTTCATTTATGAGATTTATTTTGATGACACTTGAGAGATGTGAGTATCTAAACACTACTTGTGAGGTGCTAGTTTGTAATCTCCGTGCTTATTATGATTGAAGTGGAACGAATATTTGTTGTAATTACTTTTATGTTTGCATTAAATGACCCCTAACTTGTATTTTGATTAGAATAAAAGCGCATTTGCTTGAGGACAAGCAAATCTCAAGTGTAAGGGTATTTGATGAGGCGAAAAGTGTACCGCTTTTAAGGGGTCATTTAAGCCCTAAATCGTATTTATTTGATCAAATATTGCCCTAAATCGTTCCTTTTGTCATTTTAGGTACTTTTGAGGAGAAATCTGGAAAAGGAGGCATTTTGGACGTTTTTGGAGCATTAAAGTGAAGAAAACGGCAAAGTCTCAAGAATCGGCTAAAAGTTACTCTTGACGGCGTCAGACTTTACTCTGGACGGCGTCATGCCTTGGCAAGAAAAGTGGGATGTGAAATTTACTCATGACGGGCCAGTGAGTTAGCATGTGAATTCTGACGGCGTCACGCTTTAACTTGATTAAGGGCGTCACGGCTTAAATCATAAGGGGACGGCGTCACGTTCAAGGTTCGACGGCGTCAAGCCTTGATAGGCCAGAATGGATTTTTGAAGAGCTAAAGAGGGACGGCGTCAAGAAGGTCACCCGGGAACCCTAAAAGCGGCGAGGTGACGGCGTCACAATGCATAAGGTGACGCCGTCAGATCCAAAAATCTATATATAGTTTTCTAATTTTTTGTCATTAGAGAGAGCTTAGTGTGTGGAATTTTGGGATAAAACCCTAAGACGATTTTAGCTACTTTTTCAGGGCTTTTTGCCTTGAGATCTTCCATGTTTCATTGAAAGATAAGTTATCAATTAATCATTCAATATGTCTATGTGTTGTTTGATTCTATCTTATGCTTGTCTTTTGTTTAACATGTTAGGCTAAATTTATCTTGTGTTTGCTTAGATCTAATGAAATCTAGCTATTGATTATTGGTTGTTAGTGTGTTGTTAGTTGTATTGGATGATTGTTTATCTATGTTAGGCTTAAGAAAACTGGCTAACTTCCTATTCGGTAACTTGCTTGAACGTCTTAAGAAACATGAACCAAACGCGTACTAAAGGTTTTTATGGTTGTATTTAATGCACAAGCGAATTCTAGTGATCCCATGTTAGGAGCTTCCTAGCCGGCTCGACATAGGAGTGAAGTAGGAGCTTGTAGAGTTTGGGGAAGTAAGTACGCCACCCCACGAATGGTATTAAGGAATACACCCGTCATCCACGCGACTAATACACACTAATTAACCGGTAAAAGATAGTTAGGGAGTAAGGAAATCTAAGTAAACACATTTCTCTACACATAAGTTTCTCACCACTTTTCATTTTTGTTATTTTATTTTATTGCATTTGTAGTAATTTGGGTTAGTTGACTAGCAACTAATTCCGCCCACTCCTTCAAAACCGAGATTTTACTTGCTTTCATAAAATTATAAAAACATAAAAAGAATCTTCCTCAACCCTTAGACCTAATTAGAGTAGCCTTTCATACCTAACGAACACTATTCCCTGTGGAGAACGATCAATCCCCCGTACTTACCACTACACTATACTACATCGGTCAGGTACACTGCCTGGTGGGGTTGTAAGCCTCTTGAGATCCCTCGAGAGGTAAAACCTGTTGTAAGGTTACAAAACCACGCATCATTTGGTTGTCATGTCACTATTCTAAATACAAAAGATCATTTAGGCAAGTTTGATGGAAAAGCAGATGTTGGCTATTTGATAGGGTATTCCTTGCAGAGTAAGGCCTATAGAGTGTTTAACACTTGCACTAGGCTAGTAGAAGAAAATCTTCACATAGAGTTTCAAGAGAAACTAACAAATGTGAAAGGAATTGGACCAGATTGGATGTTTGATGTTGATAGGCTTTCAGAATCTATGAATTATGTGCCTGTTACAGGTACAAATACTAATGATGATGCAGGTTTTGAAGACAATGTTGAAACTCCTAAAGATCAAGATTACATCTGGATGCCAATTTGGAAAAGTATGGATCTATCTTCAAGTCAAGAAGGACCTTCAAACACAACAAATGAAGGCAATGAAGAAGATCAAGGAACTCAGAATCAAGAGAATCAAGAAAGTGGTGCTAATGAAAATGGTACTGCTAGTTCTTCAGATGGTCCTGCTAGTTCAAGTATTGGTACTGCTGAGCCATTGAATGTTCAAATAGATGATTCTTTTCAAGAAGAAGTGGGGATTAGCAATCTACCAACTACTTATGAAGTTCCTAAAACACCAAACACTAGAATTCTCAAAGATCACTCAACTGATGATGTGATTGGAAGCATAACTTCTGGTGTTAGAACAAGATCTCAAGTTGGTTTATCTCAAGTCTTATCTTCAGATGAAGAATGGTTTATCTCCTCTATTTATGAAGAAAAGAATAATGATACTTCCAATATATGCCTGTTTTCATGTTTTCTATCTCAGGCTGAACCCAAAAACATAAACAAAGCTTTAGATGATGCAAGTTGGGTGGAAGCTATGCAAGAAGAGCTTCTCCAATTCAAGATTCAGAAGGTTTGGATATTGGTTGATTTGCCCAAAGGTTATAGGACAATTGGAACCAAATGGGTGTTCAGAAACAAGAAAGATGAAAGGGGTATAGTGATCAGAAACAAGGCTAGATTGGTAGCACAAGGATATACTCAAGAAGAAGGGGTAGATTATGAAGAAGTGTTTGCTCCAGTTGCAAGACTTGAAGCAATTAGGCTTTTCTTGGCCTATGCTTCATTCATAGGCTTCACTGTCTATCAAATGGATGTTAAGAGTGCATTTTTGTATGGTGAAATTGAAGAACCAATATATGTATCTCAACCTCCAGGCTTCATTGATGCAGAGTATCCAGACAAAGTTTACAAGGTTACCAAGGCTTTGTATGGCCTACACCAAGCTCCTAGGGCATGGTATGAAACATTGGCTTGTTTTCTACTAGAAAGTGGATTCCAAAGAGGCAGGATTGATCCAACTTTGTTCATCAAAAGAACAAAGAAAGATATCTTGCTAGTGCAGATTTATGTTGATGACATTATCTTTGGATCAACAAACCAAGACTTGTGTGTACAATTTGAAAAACTTATGCATAGTAAGTTTGAAATGAGTTCCATGGGGGAACTTACTTTCTTTTTGGGTCTCCAAGTGAAACAATCCAAAGAAGGCATATTTATCAGCCAAGATAAGTATGTAGCAGAGATCCTAAGGAAATTTAATTTTGCTGATTCTAAAGTTGCAAGTACACCAATGGATCCAGACAAAGGGCTACTCAAGGATGCTGAAGGAGAAGATATGGATTTGCACAATTATAGATCAATGATTGGGTCTTGGATGTACCTTACATCATCAAGACCAGATATCATGTTCTCAGTATGTGTATGTGCAAGGTTTCAAATACATCCCAAGATCTCTCACCTCACAGCAGTCAAAAGAATCTTTAGATATCTTAAGGGTCAACCAAGGTTGGGTCTTTGGTATCCAAGGGAATCATCTTTTGAATTGGTGGCTTATTCGGATAGTGACTATGCTGGTGCAACTCTAGACAGAATAACCACAACTGGTGGCCAATTCTACAACTGAAGCAGAATATGTGCAACTGGTGGATGTCAATTTCTTGGTTGCAGACTAATCTCTTGGCAATGCAAGAAACAAACAATGGTGGCCAATTCTACAACTGAAGCAGAATATGTTGCTGGTGCAAGTTGTTGTGGGCAAGTTCTTTGGATCCAAAATCAAATGCTTGACTATGGGTACAATTTTCTTAACACCATTATTTATATTGACAATAGCAGTACTATTTGTATCATTAAAAACCCAGTTCAACACTCAAAAACAAAACATATTGAAATCAGACACCATTTCATAAGGGATTGCAATGAGAAGAGATTAATTCAAGTAGTTAAAATTGATTCTGAAAAGAATTATGCAGACCTTCTCACCAAAGCTTTTGATTTAGGTAGATTCAAATATCTTGTAGGAGGTATTGGAATGATAAATCTTTGAATAACATGTGTTTTTGTTCATAAACTTAACTGGTATTGGCTTTTAAACAAGGTACTGCTAGTTAGTCAAAAGGTCCTGTTAGTTCATAATTGGTCCTGTTGATATAAAATTGCTATGTTTTGTTTATATAAAGGCTTGAATGTTTAAAATGCTATAGATCAAGTGCTTTGCACTTTGTTCTTTTGGTTTGCAACTAACACATTTCAGGTTAATAACAAAACAAGAGTTCTTCCAAACAAAAAGGAGCAACAAAAGTTATATTCATTTCAGGAGAGATAACAATCTCAGGGGAGGAATTGATAGCCCAGAATGGAAGAAAAACCAACTTATGAAAGGAAAAACAAGAGCATACAAGATGATGCAAAGTTGAAAAAGAGAAAGTTAGATCACATATCTAGAAGGGATGAAGCATTTCTCAAGGAGAAAGTTCTATCTAGATCAACCTAAGGAAAGTTTCAACTCAAAGGCATGACATTAGATGATTTCAATTGTTGAACCAATCATCTAATATACACAACATCATTGCCTTTTTATTTTCCTCCATCCAAGGAAATTGCACCATCTTTGGGCCATCATGGCTTTTGGTATTCCACTCACCAAGTTTTTACAAACTAAAGAGTTGGCTAGTCCTTAAGCAAACGGCTTTTGGTAAAGACAAATCAAATCCGTTGATGGTTGATAGTTTACCAAAAACTATATGGTTGTTAACTAACCATACTTAATTGTAAATAGTTAGCTAGTCCTTAAGCAAACGGCTTTTGGTAAAGACAACTCAAATCCGTTGATAGCTGGTAGTTTGCTAAAAACTATAAGGGATTTTTTTAAAACTTTCAAAGGTACTGGTAGTTCAAAATTGGTACTGCTAGTATAAAAAGGTACTGCTATATAGCCGTTGAGCCTGTCAGAAAAAGTTTTAGCCATTAGGCCTGGTAGTTAAAATTAGCCGTTGGGGTAGTTATGTAAATTAATGATGATTATATTATATTATATTTCACATATAAAATATCTTTTTAACCGCCTATACATTTACTTATTATAATCTTTCTTATTGTCGGTTAAAAGTAATTCTCTCATATCTTCTTTCATCAGTCATTATCATAATTCACATACACCTTTCATCTTCTACCAGTACTACCAACAAATCCCACCATCATTTTCAAAATTTTCATTATGGCTTCCACAGTTGTTCTAGATTTTGTCCAACGTCACAATCAGTTAGCATTTTTGGAGAAGTCAGAGGATAATGCCTCATTTCATCAAGTAGTGGATTTTTTAAACAACTCCTACATCAGGTTTGCTTTGCTAGTCAATCCCACTATTTATGAAACACAAATTTTACAATTTTGGCAGTCTGCTAAAATTAAAACTTCTGAAAATGGGGAACAAAGAATTAAGGCCAAAGTGGATGGTAAACACTTGACTATTACTGAGTCATCCATAAGAAGACATCTTCATTTGGATGATTCTGATGGTATTAGTCAGTTACCAGATACTGAAATTTTTGAAAATTTACAAAGAATGGGGTATCATGCTGAGTCTAACAAACTCACTTTTCTGAAAAAGCATCTTACTCCACAATGGAGATTTTTGATTCACACAATCCTTCACTGTTTGAGCCAGAAGAAAACCTCTTGGGAGCAATTTAGTGGAAACATGGCTTCTGCTCTCATTTGCTTAGCCACAAACAGAAAATACAATTTTTCAAAATATATTTTTGAGGGATTGATTAAAAATGTGAAAAGTGAAACAAAGTTTTTGATGTATCCAAGATTTGTTGCGTGCATCATTGCAAAATTAAAACATTTGTTACTTCCCACAGACTCAATTTATGACACACCAAAACTTTCTCACAAAGTATTTTCAAATATGAGAATTGGTTTTAGAGGGGAAGAAATACCACTTTTTGATGAAATGTTACCACAACATCCAGAAGAACCAACACCATCAGCTGATACACCATCATCTAGTTCTTCACATGGTTACATTTCCCCAACACATCAAACATCACCAATACCATCTCCAGTACCATCAGCAACACCACCAACATCATCACATCATGTATCACAAACCCAATCACCTCAGACAATGCAAGAACTGAAAGACAAGGTGAAGTTCTTAGAAGATGCTCTTAAAAGTCAAAGCAAGAAGTTTTCTGAGATCAACATCAAATTAGTAAAGAGGGTAAAGAGATTGGAGGGTGAAGTGAAGAAGCTAAAGGGTAAAAAGTCTACAAAGGTTGTTTTATCTAGTTCTTCACAGTCAGATGCTGATAGGATAGGTCACTCTTCCAAAAAGGGGAGGAAGGATAGTTCTGAAGATGAGGAAGAGGCTCAATTTGAATTCCATGATGGAACTCAAGTTTATGATGAAGAGCCTGTTGGAGCAGGGCAAGAGCCTGCTAGGCCAGAAGAAGAGCCTGCTAGGATAGAAAGGCTATTGGCTATGGGGTACAAAGGGTCTGCTGAGAAAGTGTACAAGAGAAAGAGGGATTTAATTGCTGATGAGCAATCTTCTGCTCCATCACAAGCACCAACTCCAAAGGATAAGGGCAAAGGCATTATGATTGAAGATGAGCCAAAGTCCAAAAAGTTGAAAAGAACTCAGCAAATTCAGATGGCTTTAGGAGAAGAAGAAGCCAAAAGGGTTCATGAAGAAGAGCTAAAAGCACTTGAAGCCTCAAGAATGCTTGCAGTAATGAAAGAGCAGAAAGATGCTGAAGATGCTGCTTAGACTCTTCTTGATACTCAAATTGCTCAAGAAACCTTTGATGCACAGATGCTATGGATTATCAATAATGATCCAATTGTGAAAGGTCAAGCAGCAATTATAGTAAATGACAAGAATCTCAATTCTGATGAGAAAACAGAAGCACTTGAATCATTCATCAACAAGAAATATAAAGAAGCAGCTTTGGCTGACATTTTTGAGAAGATGAAGGAAAGTCAGAAGAGAGGTTTTAAGGTAGGACAAGCTCAGAAAGATCAGGTGATTTTTATGAAAAGGTTTTTGAAAGGTCAGGCAAATTGGACTGACTATCAACTAAAGAAGAAATCTGTTGATGAAATCTTCTTCCTGTATCTTCAAGCCTACAAAAGTCTTTACTACAATGTTCCATCTGATGTACACCCCTCAATGAAGAAGAAGGATGCTCAGAAGAAAGAAGTAGCAAAATTGGACACAGAGCAAGTAAGTAAAATGTTGATTACTTTGCCTACTATCATACATGCTGATCCAATTAGCTGTAGAAGACCTATTATTGATTGGGAGATCAACCATGATAGATTAGGAAAATCATGGAAAATAACAAGGGTTGGGGGTCAGTTTGCTATCTTCAAGAATTTTGAAAAATTAGTTAGAGCATGTGACAGAGCAGACTTGGAAGAATTGTGGAATCTAGTGCAGATTAGACTAGACACAACTTCTAGTACAGATGCTAAGGAACAAGAACTTTGGGTAGAATTCAATAGGATGTTTGATCCTAATCCCAAAGATATTCATTGGAAATTTCCCTATTATGATCCTTCAACAACTTGGGAATTTCTAAGCCATAGCAATATTCATCACCTTTTCACACAGAGTGGGATAGAACTCTTTATGTTGGCTGAGAAAGAGTATCCACTTAGTTATGAAGTGCTTAAAACCATGATCTCCAAGAGATTAAGGTGTGACAAAGATGATGAGAACTCAGAAATTGTTCAGAGTTTGCTGAGGAGCATATCTGAGCAATATGAAAGAAAAAGGAAGAACAGAGAATGAAGGTTTTTGGAAGAGTTCTCTCAAATCCTCAAGGTATGTATTTTATTCATCAGAAACTTGTGTATTTTAATGGAAATAACAAGTTTAGGGGAGGATTGTTGGGAATAAAATGTTCAAGTCAAAGAGCCTGCCAAAGATGTTAAAGAGCCTGCTAGTTGATTTTTGAAGAGTACGAAGATGTTCTACCAGTACCTTCTGGGTAGAAGGTACTGCTAGCTGATGAAGAGCCTGCCAAGCTTATGTCAAGTCGATTAGATATTTTGTAATAGATATTTAGTTGAATTATTAGTCTTTGTACATTGTTATACGTTATGTAGAAGTGATTTAGTCCTCTGTGGTTCACAGAAGAATATGGCAGAGTTGTACATTGGTAGTTGTATTTAATTGTAGGCGCCAATATAGTCAAAGTATAGTTTTATATTCAACCACTTGACAATCTTGTAATAAGATATCCTTATCTTATAAAAGGATATCTTAGTCACCACTTCATGCATGCATCTTTAACCAACTCATAACCAAAAACAAACTATCTCTCAAGTAACTTAGTTACTTCAATTCACAAATCCTTTTTACAATCTTAGATTCAAGATTACTTTGTAATCCCGGTGATACTTAGATCATCCGTATTATTTCATCAATAATATTGAATCGTTTTGTGTTAACCAAAGTTGTGTTCTTTGTTCATTGCATTCTCACGTTTACTTAAACTCACCACCTTGTGTTCTTTTAAGTGTGTTGTAGTAGATTCCGCATGCTAAACACATTCAATACATAAATATCTCAAACAAACAGAACAAAACCCGTTCCACAAAGGTTATGGAGAAGCACATATATTATTACCCAAAGGCACAATGTTTAAAATTGACAATGCACTATTTTCCCCCAAGTCTCAAAGGAATTTATTAAGTTTTAAAGATATTCGTCGAAATGGATATCATATTGAGACTACAAATGAAGGACATGATGAGTACCTTCATATTACGAATGTGATCTTAGGTAAAAAGAAAGTGTTAGAAAAATTACCCGCATTTTCATCCGGGTTATATTACACTAAGATTAATATTGTTGAAACAAATGTGGTCATAAATAAAAAACTTATTGACCGAGAAAAATTTATCGTTTGGCATGATCGGCTAGGCCATCCCGGATCATTAATGATGCGAAAGATACTAGAAAATTCAAAAGGACACCCATTAAAGGACCATAAGGTTCTTGAAACTAAAGACATTACATGTGTTGCCTGCTCAAAAGGAAAATTAATCACACGCCCATCACCAGCTAAGGTAGGGAATGAATCCCTTAATTTTCTGGAAAGAATCCAAGGGGATATATGTGGGCCCATACATCCACCTTGTGGACCATTTAGATACTTTATGGTTTTAATCGATGCATCAACTCGATGGTCACATGTGTGCTTATTGTCAAGTCGCAATATGGCGTTTGCAAGATTACTTGCTCAATTAATAAGACTGAGAGCACATTTTCCAGATTATCCTATAAAGACAATACGTTTAGACAATGCTGGTGAGTTTACATCCCAAACATTTAATGACTATTGTATGTCTATTGGGATAAGTGTAGAACATTCAGTAGCTCATGTTCATACACAAAATGGGCTCGCTGAGTCTTTTATCAAGCGGATTCAGATGATCGCAAGGCCCATGATTATGAAAACAAAACTACCAGTTTCTGCTTGGGGCCACGCTGTTCTACATGCAGCAACACTAATTCGTATCAGGCCAACGAGTCACCATACTTAATCCCCATTACAGTTGGTTTTTGGTCAGGAACCAAATATTTCCCATCTAAGAATTTTCGGTTGTGCAGTATATGTCCCAATTGCTCCACCACAACGCACAAAAATGGGACCTCAAAGGAGAATGGGAATATATGTTGGGTATGATTCACCATCTATAATTAGATATTTAGAGCCATCAACGGGGGATTTGTTTACGGCTCGATTTGCTGATTGTCATTTCGATGAGTCAGTATTCCCAACATTAGGGGGAGAAAAGAAACAGCTTGGAAATGAAGTAAGTTGGAAAGAATTATCATTATCTCATCTTGATCCTCGAACAAAAGAATGTGAACAAGAAGTTCAAAAGATAATTCATTTACAAGGGTTAGCAAATCAATTACCAGACGCGTTTACTGACCTTAAAAGAGTAACCAAGTCACATATACCAGCTGTTAATGCTCCTGTTAAAATTGATGTTCCTAAAGAACATTCAGAAATTGCTAATGAGTCTAAGGCACGCCTAAAGCGTGGTAGACCAGTCGGTTCCAAAGATAAAAATCCTCGAAAGAAAAAGGGAGCATATAATCAAGATGGTCAAGTCGAGGTTAAAGAAATATCAGAAGGGTCCTCTATAAGGACATTAGACATGATGGTTCAAGATGAACCTCGGGTACCCGAAAATGAAGAGATCTCAATAAATTATATCATGTCTAGAAAGGTATGGAACCGAAATGAAATCGACGTCGATGATGCTTTTGCATATAATGTAGCGCTAGAGGTTATGGAAAATGATGAGGATCAAGAACCAAAGTCAGTTCCGGAATGCAAAAATAGAAATGATTGGCCAAAATGGAAAGACGCAATTGAGGCAGAATTAAAATCTCTTGAAAAACGAGAAGTTTTCGGATCGGTAGTCCGTACACCTGAAGGTGTAAAGCCCGTTGGGTATAAATGGGTCTTTGTGCGAAAATGAAATGAAAGAAATGAAATTACGCGTTACAAAGCACGCTTGGTGGCACAAGGATTTTCACAAAGACCGGGTATAGATTATGAAGAAACATATTCTCCTGTGGTGGATGCAACTACGTTTCGTTATCTAATCAGTCTGGTAATACAAGAAGGACTCGATTTGCGTCTAATGGATGTTGTGACAGCCTATTTATATGGCTCACTTGATGCAAAAATCTTCATGAAGCTTCCAGACGGGTTTAAGCTGCCTAAATCATGTAAAACAAGTTCTCGAGAACAATATGCAATCAAACTGAATAAATCTTTGTATGGGTTGAAGCAGTCTGGGCGAATGTGGTACAATCGCCTTAGTGAATATTTGTTAAAAGAAGGATATAAAAATGATTCTATTTGCCCATGTATTTTTATAAAAAGGTCTGGATCTGAATATGTCATAATTGCTGTATATGTTGATGATCTGAATATCATTGGAACTCCAGGGGAGCTTCCAAAGGCAGTTGAATGCCTCAAGAAAGAATTTGAAATGAAAGATCTCGGAAAAACAAAGTTTTGTCTTGGATTACAAATTGAACATCTAAAGAATGGAATCCTTGTCCACCAAAATGCATACACAGAGAAGTTGCTAAAAAGATTTTATATGGAAAAATCCCATCCATTGAGCACCCCAATGGTTGTAAGGACCTTAGATGTTGAAAAGGACCCTTTTCGACCTCCAAATGACGACGAGGAAATTCTTGGTCCCGAAGTACCTTATTTAAGTGCCATTGGGGCATTGTTATTTCTTGCGAGTCATACACGACCCGATATATCATTTTCACTAAACCTATTGGCAAGATATAGCTCGTGTCCAACAAGGAGACATTGGAATGGGGTGAAACAAATATTTCGCTACCTTCAAGGTACAAAAGACATGGGCTTATATTATACTAACTCATCCGAAAGAAATCTAGTTGGTTTTGCAGATGCAGGATATTTGTCTGATCCTCATACCGGTCGGTCCCAAACTGGATATGTTTTCACAAGTTCCAGTACTGCCATTTCATGGCGTTCCGTGAAGCAAACAATGAGTGCCACTTCATCGAATCATGCAGAGATCTTGGCCATTCATGAAGCAAGTCGGGAATGTGTATGGTTAAGAAATATGATACAACATATTCGTAAATCATGTGGTATTTCTTCAAGCCAGGAAGCTCCAACAATCGTGCATGAAGATAATGCAGCATGCATTGCTCAGCTTAAGGACGGATACATCAAAGGTGACAGGACCAAGCATATTCTACCAAAGTTCTTTTTCACTCATGACTTACAAAAGAGCGGCGACATTATTGTTCAAAAGATCCGTTCAAGCGAGAATTTAGCAGACTTGTTTACCAAGGCACTTCCCACTGCAACATTTAAGAAGTTGGTTCACGGCATTGGAATGCGAAGACTCAATGAACTTCAGTGATCTAATCATCAGAGGGAGAACATACGGGCTGCACTCTTTTTCCCTTAGCTATGGTTTTTTCCCACCGGGTTTTCCCAAGCAAGGTTTTTAACTAGGCAGCAGATCTAATCGTATGACAACTAATGATGGATAGCCAAGAGGGAGTATTATGAATAATTATGTAATTATATGTGTGGCTATCCATATACCTTAACCTCCCTAACCTCTCATCTTTTGTATTCCCTCTTTAATTGTTGTACTAAATACTTTGATTGTAAGAACCCTATAAATAGAGGTTCATTTGTAGTTTGTGAAGATCAATGAAAATGCATTCCTCAATCTCTCAATTCTTCTAGCTTATACCTCTTGTCGATTATCGTTATTTCGTAACATCCTAAAAGATGTTAGGATTTATTTTTATATTTAAGCATGTATTCATTTTTTGTCATAATCACACAACCAAACACTTAACGAATTAGAAGTAAAATAAAATATATTGATAAAAGAAAATCTAATCGTTTAACTGTCCAGTCGTGACGAATATTCTATCATAAGCTTGGCAAGTATACGCATCTCCTCCACTAAAGCCAAGGAATAACAAGTCTAAAGCGGTAAAAAGGGTTTGTTGGTTAAGGGTTAATCATTCTTCTTAATCTCTATCGATCTCAAATTCCAGAAAAGGCGACAAAATCACAAATACATGATCGAATCCACGAACACGATACTTGCAATTGCTCAAATCCTTAACTCGAATAGGCTAAAGATAGGACCAAGTAATCTTCACCAATAATATTATATCAAAAAGGGCGACAAAATCATAAATACATAGCCGAATCCACGACTACGATACTTAAGATTGCTCAAATCCCTAATCTCAATAAATCAAAGGTTTGGATAAAGAATAATATAGGGTATGGATAATATTTGGGATATAAATTGGTGTAAAATGAAAAATAAACAAAACAGATAAATTAAAATCCTAAGTGTGGTTAATCACTATCCCAACCATCCCATGAATAAGACTCATATCATAGAATAACTCACGCTTTAACATTTGAAATACACGCTTTAGGTAGACACGAATTATACTCAACAAGATCTCAATCAAAGAATAAACCTTAGTTGGCGTTCCCATAACGTTCAACTCCCATTCAATCCATAGATATAATATACAACAACTAGTGGTGATATCGACCACTTAATACAAAACTTTACATAAGTTGGTTAAAACAAACATCCAACTTTTCCTTTTTCTTTTTCTTTTCTATTTTTTCGATTTTTTTTATTTTTTATTTTATTTTATTATTATTTTTTTTTAAAACTTTAAACATAAACATAGATGTGTAAAATTTCACCACATCACTATAACGATAACTCTGTATAATTTTTTCATACTTTTCATGACTTCAGAAATAACGGTAATAGTGAAAGTAGTAAACACACGAAAAATAAACTCAAAGATATACAATATTTACTTTCACTCCAATTGCATTGTGCAATTTCCCAACTTAACCAAAGATAATGAATTACGCACGCGAACACAGGTAATGTAAGGAAACACACTTTGCCTAAAGCATTTAACCAACCACGGATTTTAATCTACAGGGTAGGCTAAGGTGTAAGGGTGTAACGAAACATTATAACAAAGGTGTAAGAAACGAAAGGAATGGCTCTGAGTGTTTTTCTAGGGGTATCTTACTCTAAAAGTGAGAGTAACAAAAGGTTTTATATGGGGGTTAACTAACCAGTGTAGTTAGTTAATATCACATAACATATAAAGGCTATTTGGGTGTAATCCTAGAAATTTACCAATTTAGACAAGTCATTCCAATTATAAAAATAATACTTATTATGGTGGTCTCGAATAGTATACAAGCCAAGTTCTAAAGTTTACAAGTCACCGGCACACTCATAGATTTGTGAATTTTTGAAAAGTTCACAATTTTTGAAAATAATGTTATGTGTGCAGCTATGTAATTTAGAATTTAAACAAAAACATGCTAAAAATTTTAAATTTTGATATATTAGGCACATTTTAAGCATATTTTGAAAAGTTTAGGACAAGTAAGTGTTCTAATTCTCCAATCCCCCCACTTAAGTTAAACAACGTCCTCGTTGTTTGTATCAAAGATTAAAAACTGGAAAATAAAAGAATTAGAACAGAAAAACTCCCCTGAGATTTGCTCGGTATGATCCTTTATTATTTGTATAAGAGCAAAAATCATCTTTCTTGTGGATGAGAATGTTTAAGCTTCATAATTGATGTATCCACAGGAATTGCAGGAATCTATAATACCATCAAGACTTTAACACACCTGAGTTAAGAAGGTTCAAACTTGCATAATACATTAGTAGTTAGTATAAATAAAACTTAAAAAATTAAAATGAAAATCATCAGGTCAGTCGATACGCCGTATCTTATGGAAGAAGATACGCCGTATCGAGCCTGGAATAAATACGAATCAGAATAGAAGATGCGTCGCATCCTTAACCAGGGATGCGCCGTATTAAAATAAACTGACAAAAAGTTTTAAAGTAAAAATAAAAAAAATGCAGAACATAAAGTAAGATATGACCAGTGCAGGAGATGCGTCGCATCTCAGGATTGAGATGCGCCGTATCTTCTGCGGGCCTGACTGACTCGACACAGAACAGAATAGTAAAAATTTTCTCCGGGTTGTCTCCCGGTCAGCACTTGTCTTTATTCCAGAGTCTTCAAGTTAGACTCACGTTCAGCTCTTTATTTAGATCTTGTTACGAGCCATCCTTCTTCTTTCATCCGAAAGATGTTCCCGTATAGCTCCGCAACATTTTCTTCCGTACGACTTGATCTAATAAATTTTTTGGTCTTTATCGCAACATATTCCTCATCAGGTCCCAAAGAGTATTTGATGACTTTAATTTTTTCAGAAATAATCACGGGTGGCTTATTATAAGGGATCCCAAGTAGTTGACATTTTCTCTTGGTGAATTCTTCTTCGTCTTTATCAACAAACTCGAAATAAGGATCCTTATTCAAATAGTCATCAAGTTCATCAATCAATTTTTCTCGCGACTCATCATTATTAGCAGAGGGATCATAATTAACCACGTTAAAGGATTGATAATAATCTTGAATCTCATCCCATTTCCTTTTCAGCTCCCATTGCGAGCGTCGATCAAGCCTCGTGTAATCATCACATTCTCTATGCACCCATTCCCAGAAAGTAGTATTCGATGTTCCCTTTAGCTCTTTCAAGTATTCGATACTACCCTTTTCTTGCAAAGCCTCCGCTTTTTGTGGGCAGTCTTCAACATTTTCATACCACTCATAGTCTTCAAAGGTTACATCGTTTCCAACTCGTTTCATCCCAATTATACTTCCCCCATTGCAGGTTCCGTCACTCTTATAATCACAGGTTGGCCATTTACTACTTCCATCCTTGAAAACGTAAGGTTTACAATTGTGATCAATATGCGAATCCTCATTTGATAGTCCATCGTCACTCTCTACTTCCTCATCTTCTCCTCTCGTCCAATATACCCATAACGCATCTTTAATAGCTTGGTCCATGCTCTTATGGTTTTTGAACTTACTAGCTAACCAATCCGAAAAATCATCATTGTTAGGATCATAGTTAATGTCAAAGCTAGCGATACTAATCATGTTCCTCCTTATTTTCATGAACTCAATAAATTGTTCCTTGAAACTCCGAGTCAACCATGAAGTCATAATCCGCTTGACTTCATTCGCAGGGGCAAATTTTGGATTACCATATTTAAGCTCGAGCCAGTCTTTCAAAGAGATATCCATCAACTTCACCAACCTTTTACGAAACACTATTTCTGCTTCAGCATAAATTCTTTCGTCATCTATATCAACTCCCAAATAATGCTCGGAATAAGGCATATATGAAGCTTGTGTAGGTTGGACTTTACAGCTTTCGTTGCTCGATTTGTTGACTACATTTGCTGAGTTCATGTATTCAATTCGGAATTTCCCATCTTTTTCTTCGATAGTAGTCCAAGTTAATCCTTTAGATTCAATGATGGGCCATAAGAGTAACAATTCATCTTCAGTGTAGCTCATTAGTAAATCATAAGAGAATATCCCATCTTCGATATTGCATAAGCGCTTGAATTCCTTATAAGTAGCTTCAAGAGGGGTCTCCCAAGAGAATAATTCGGCATCAATCATGAGCACATTGAAGTTGACATCATCAAAAACTTCCCTTTCGAATGAATTCGAAAGCAAGAGTTCCTTGGCAAGATATCCGTTCAATGACATGTCTTCCATAGCAAAACCTATCATCATAGGTAAAATCGTAAGTAGGATTTGTTCGCTAGAAGAGAGATTAATGAATTTAGAAACGGATATAAGAATAAAAAAAACTGATATCTGCAGATGATGCGCCGTATCCAAAAAGTTGGATACGCCGTATCTTATAATCGTTAAAATTTAATCAGACTTTATTCAGAAAATAGATACGCCGCTTAGAAATTTAGATTGCGCCGTATCAGTTTAATTTATCAAAAATCGATATTTATTTAAAATTAAATGCGTCGTATTAACAAAAGTTAATGCGCCGTATTTTCGTTACGTTTCAAAATACAAGATTTTTGATTCAGTAGATGCGCCGTATCGATAAAAATCGATGCGTCGTATCTGTTTAATAATTCGAAAACTGTTTTTAATTAAAATAATAGATACGCCGTATCTGCTAAAGCAGATGCGTCGTATGGCGTTATCGCTTAGAAAAAAAATTTCTTATTAAAAACAGATACGTCGTATCTTGGGGAAAGATGCGTCGTATCGAATTTATTAAACGCGTTGTATTTTATAAAAATTAAACTCAATACGCCGTATCTGTGAAAACAGATGCGCCGTATCGTTTGAATTAGCTCAGTACAACGATAGCAGAATACAGAAAATACGAAAAATAAAAACAAACGAAAATAAACAAAAATAAAAACACACAAAAAACAGAAAATATGCAAATTAATACAATGAATGCAATTTAACTAATATACAACAGAGTTAGCGGTTAGAATAAAAATTAAAAAGAAAAACCTAATTAAAATACTAATCAAATTAACAAATAATAACAATTCACTCCCCGGCAGCGGCGCCAAAAACTTGATGTGTCGTGTGCGTATGCTCTAATTTATACCCACGGTATGTCGTTGTGGTTTTAGCAGTATTCAAGTTTTAAATTTATATTTAGCCGACTTATCAATAACACACACACTTTAACGAGCAGTGTACCCGGTCAGTATGAATATAATGGTAAGTAGAGTGTCGATCACTAAGAGTGGAACGTATTATCTAGTTATCCTAATCAGTATTTTAATATCTTAAGTTAGCTATACAACCTAATCTAACGCAAGGGGGTTCAGCCTGAGAGACTGGCACGGTTTGGTTGTGATTAAATAATAAACTAAACTAATAAGCACGAATCAGCGAATAGCACACACGTACACAGATAGATACTTGAGACAATAAGAAGACCTGTCCTGATAGTTAAGTAGCTTGTCACTTGTTTTATTGCTAGTTTTATATGAAGTGTATAGTTCGATGCAACGCACCGAGATTAAGTCCTTTCTCGTTGGTTCTAATCTTATCGGCGAGTAAACCCTTAATGATTACTTATGACTATCCTATTTATCTTTCTTCCTACTTTTCTACAGACGATATAATGCATAGGCGATCTAATAAATAGGCGAGGAAGGGGCATGGCGACCCAAGCAATGCTCAGCTAGACACAGAGGTTATCAATGCACTAATAAAAGTCACCAAAGACATCAACATATAAACTTTAATTAATGGGAAAGCAATTTTAAGGAGAGTTGAAGTGCACGAATAAAATCAATAATCACAAGCCCATCAATCCTGACCAATTAAAGTGTACTAATACAATAAAACAAAACTACTTAATGAATTAAATACATGCAGGACCTTCTTACAGCTCTTGTATCTTCGTTCAAGGTGTGTCTTGTGCTGCTACTTCGACTGAATTCGGCTTAGGGTTTCTTCTGTCTCGTACTTAGCTAAATTGTCGAACTCCGAAATTCGTCTGACTTTGGGGTATTTATAGTTTCTGTCTGAGGGCTAGGTGCGGCGCATAGAATAAGTAGATGTGGCGCATTGACTTAACTTCGTGTGGGGTCCAAGATTAATATATTCAGGAATATTCGTATACCGCCAGAAGATGCGGCGTAACTCCATTCTTAGATGCGGCGCATGTCCTTTGCCGTCTTGGATCGTAGCTTGTGAAATCTTGATAGTGATGCGCCGTATATAATAAGTAAGATGCGGCGTATCTGGAGCAGAATGATCTTGATCTTGTACATTTCAGTAGACTCTTAACTTCTTGCATGTTTTGCTCCATAATTAGTCCAAAATCGCCAAGTTTCACATAATACTTGTTTTTACCTGAGAATTACAAAAGTAAACATTAACGTATCGATTCTCACAAATAATATAATAAAACAAGTCAAATAAATAGGATAAATGATGGTAATAAAATGTACTTATTTGAGTTCATCAATATATATATATATATATATATATATATATATATAATATATATATATATATATATATATATATATATATATATATATATATATATATATATATATATTGCTGCTACTCGAATCTTTATATATAATGAACCAAGATGTCGAATCATGCAAGTCGAATAATAATAAACACAACATAATTCGACCCTAATCCTAAGCTCAGTCGCGTACCCCTTTTATTTTCCTAAAAATCGTTTTTGGGCCTAGCGGGCTAACGAGCCCAATTCGATTTCTTATATAAAATTTGCGAACTAAGTATAATTCGTGTAATATGAAAGCTATAAGCTGATTTTATAAGCTTGAATAAGCTAAAAATGGTAACTTTTTTGAAAAGTAAAACTTAACTTTTCGAAAACTAACTTTTGGACTAATTTTGCAAAAATTATAGTTAAGGGGTGTGAATTGTACAAATGAGGAAAGTAGTATGGTCAAATCTGAAAATAATATTTTGAATAAAACTTGAGGTTAGAAACTGCCAATATATTAAACTTAAGGTAAAATGTGAAAAATAAGGTTTTTGGACTAAAAGTGCAAATATTATAACTAAAAGGTTAAAAGTTTAACTTTTATAAAGTTAAAGGTAAATTTTGTGACTATATTATAATTTTTGAAAAACTTTATTTACTTAGTTTTTATATACATTTTTATAAATAAATACAGCACACATCTTTTATAACAAATAATAACATTAAATAATAACTATTTACAAATAAATAATATTAATAAACTTACAATAACTTAAAAATATTTAAAATAAATATTTTTACTAATATATATAACTAATAATAAATATACAACTAAACTCTAATCGATAACATTTTTGTAAAATAACAACAATAACTATAATAGGTTATTTTTGAACTTTAAACATATAAAACACACAAATCCGACACTATCACCCTCGAAGATTTCCACACTCGTCATTTCACTCATCGAACCCGAAAAGCCGATTATAATTTAAACAAATCACATTAATTCAGGTCGCAAGTCAGGAGCTATTCATTGTTCTTCATTTGAGCACTAATCGAAATCTACACTACTAAGGTGAGTTCATAGTCCCACATTTTTAAACGATTTTAACCCCGTGGGGAGATACATGCTCTAAACCCGAACACAATTATTTTTCTGTATGCTATCCTGAATGATATTGCCTAAGTTACCGATATTGCCAAAAGTCCCTCATATCATGAGCCATTAATCACTGCGAGTGAACGCGAATACTGTGAATAGATCTATTTGGGGATGACGACCCCATTTGTGTTAGCTGAAATAGCAACTCAAATGCACTTTATTTGAAATAACTAGGAGAATGGCAAACTTCTACTACGAGGGCCCCTTTACTTGCATCATTATTATGTTGTGAGTTATATCATTTTTATGATATCACACGATGTCATCGTTTGCGTGTCATAAGACTTAGGGCAATATATTTATATGTTTTTATGCAGCGATATCACCGTTGTACTACTAATCAACTTGTGTTCAAACTATTACAATTTAAACACTATGGATTCACTCAACCTTTGTGTTGACATTTTAAGCATGTTTTATCTCAGGTAATTAAAAAGATCAAGGCACGGAGTTGGCTAGTGGACCCTTTGATGATGAAAATTTATATTTTCATTTGTTTCAAACAATGTCATATCTTTTGTGAAATTTCCAAACAATTCGATCTAAGTTGTGTTATTTGAATATTTAAGTGTTAAATGAATGACATTGCTTTTCAAAACGCCTCTTTCGAGTCGTTTTCTATACTTATGACTATGATTCTAGAAGTAATGCCCCGTTTACATAAAATTTTACAGGGTGTTAGATAAAGCATCATTTTAGCTTCATTATTTTTGGCAATTAATTTCTTTTGGTTATCACTCTGACGAGTAAGAGAACTATCCTCATCCCGACCGCTTGATATATCCTTAATTTTATGGTCACCTTCTACAATTATGTACCATAGATCTATATCCTTTGACTTCACATAAGTTTCAAAGTGATTTTTCTAATATATAAAACTATTTGCTTCAAATAGTGGTGGTCTTTGCATAGATTGCACTTCTTTGTAGTTTTCAAAATCCATTGATCGTTTCAAGTTTTAAAATACAATATATTTTAAAAATCTTGAGTAACGTAGCTCTGATGCCAATTGTGAAAAACTAGAAGGGGGTTGAATAGTTTTTACCGTTTTTAAAATTAATTCAATTTGAATACTTGACGTGATTTCAACTTAATGTAAACAAACAAACAATATAAGTAAAGTAAGTAAGGAAAAAAAAAACAATCAAACCACAACGCGGATGTTTATAGTAGTTCGGTCTACAAGGACTCACTTCCTTGCCTACTCCACTCCTCGAGCCTCTAACTCGAGAGTTTTTCTTCACTAAGAAACAAGCTCCCTTCTAGGTGGATAAAACCTTTACACGTCGCTTACTCTTTTTCCGGTACTAAGCTATATACCGAGTTCTTTACAAGGGTACAACCACTCCCGACGTTGCTTACACTTTTTCCGGTACTAAGCTAGATACCGAGTTCTTTACAAGGGTACAACCACTCCCGACACTCTATGTGTTTTGAGGACTAAAACACTAACCGATCATTACTGAATGTTTGGTATAACAATGATGTGTGAACTACAACAAAATCACACAGTGACTATACTAACAGGTTTGCAACAGTATGTTGAACCTTGATGCTTGATCTCTTTGCTATAAAAGAAAGATCTCTACAAATGAAATAAATGAATAAATGGGTTAGTAAACTAAGAAAGAATGTATATGTAATTTATGCTATGTGAGTGATAAGTGAACTTGAATGATCAGCTTGCTATTTATAGGCAAACTGATCAGACAAGGCACGGATTTAGCGGACCCAAATTCTGGGTTCCGCCCTTTATGCTGTTTGGGTCCGCCGGGACATGACAGCTAGATCTTACCATATCTTACCAAGATGTTACACAATCCAACTCATTGCTTGAAGACCTTTCCAAAATATTTTACTAAATCTTACAAGCTATCAAAAAGATGTATGTCATGATGTCATGTATATATTTTCATTTTAAGAATTAAAATGTAAATAATGTAAATGTATATATGTATGTAACATGTATCTTAGTGATCATGTAACATGTATATGATGAATTTTAAAAGCTTATTACTATAAATGTAAAAGACTTTAACTTATATTTATGCTTTGCTAAAGATAAACTTTATAATTGTCATTAACAAAATATAACAAAGATCGTAAAATATAAATAACGTTTTTAGAACGATATTTGTATTAACAAGATTGATTTAAAAAGTTTTTAAATTGATTTAAAAAATAAAAATTGATTTAAAAAGTTTTTAAATATTAAAAAAACAAATACTTACAGTTTGGACGACATTGTCGTCCCAAAGTGTTTGGGAGGTTGTCATGGATTTTTATGAACGAGAAAGCTTGCTTAAAAATCGAGCACCGTGAATGGTTAATAGTCATCCCAAATAAAATACCTAAATACTTCTCTATCGTTATTCTTTTATGACTTTTACACTGAAATCGACCCACTTTCGACATGCTCTTTGTGCCTTGTTGCCGCCCAAAAACACTACCTTGATTCAGGTTCATCAACTTTTTCTTTGATAGACCTAACTAAATTTGGCAACCTTTCGAGATTGGGAGCCATTAGTTTTCGAATGGCGAGTTTTTCGTACCTGACTTTCGATGTTAGTATGAATTCTCCTTTCTGGTATACCGAAAGTACTGCATTAAAATAATGACACGACCTAATAATTTACTAGTAGTACTTAATTAATATGTGGACCAGTTTCTTGACTTGCTTGCTAAATCCTCTAGGCAAAATGACTTGATTGACTTCTGTTTATTGAATAATAATATAATCATTGTCATGAAAGACGAATGTATATGAAGGTATTCACATTGGATGAGTTTATCCACACCCTCCCATAGGGAGGGTATCCAATCATTGGATGCATCGCTGGCTTGTACGGTATGCATCGCAAGTTATACGATTTGACCAAACCCTATCTGATATGATAACATAAAGAGGGTATGCATAATACAACCCATTCACATTATCGTGTTAGCATGTTTACTTTATGTCTTTATTAAAGTTGAACAGTTAGTTTTAGGGTGTTGATAATTAAAAGATGGGTTTTGCTAAAGCACTGGCCAATGAATGAATTTCGAAGTTTTTTTTTTTTTTTTTTTTTTTTTTTTTTTTTTTTTTTTTTTTAATGATTCTCTCTTAAGACGCATTAAATAATCTGTTCTTTCTATATTTAAAGTAATTATGCATTTAATTCACAATAAATGAATATAAAAATTTACTTAAATATATGTCATTTTTTATTTTACAAAGTACAAGTTTCCTTTTATATTTATATTAAACATTGCCCAGTAGACATTATTTAGCAAAACCCTTAAAAGATTGTTTAGATAATTCTTAATCGTGTATAATTCGTTTTTCGGATATAGTGTTTCGACCTCATTTGATGCATTTGAATAACTAACTAATAAACTCATTATACATTTATACCCTTTCAACATATTAAATTTGGTAGTGGTTTCCACTTTCCACAATTTAGGATCATTTTTTAATCTACTCCATTATTCCATAAGAATAGTCGTTTGGCACATTTTATTTTGTGAATCAAATAATTTTATTCACAACTTTTAGAAATATTAGAACTATATTGGATAGAGTTATATATTTAATGATGATGTGTATATGGATGTGTTCTTCATAACTAATCAAACCAAAGACAAGTAACAAAGGGTGAAATCAGTTATAAGTAATTGAAATCATTGGTTTGGTACGAGATATAATTTTTCTTAAACTTTTTTATTTACAAGATTTTTATTGCCCTAGCTCGCTTTGAGAGGGTTTTAAACGGTTTTATATGATTAATTGTAATTTATAAATGTTCGATAATATATATTGTAAGACAAAATTTTGTTTATAAAAAAAAAAGGCGTTAAAAGTAAAATAATGTAAAAATATAATGTCAAAAGTGAATATTCTATAGTGAATATTAGGGGTGAGCAGAAACCTCACCGCAAACCGCAAAACCGTAAAAAAACCGAACAACAAAAACCGCAAAAACCGGTGAATCTGTTTCAAGAAAAAAATAAAAACCGATTTTGCGGTGCGGTTTCGGTTTCGGTTTTACCCGTAAACCCGCACCGATAAACCCGCACAGATCCGCAATTACTATAAATATTAAATAATAATGCCAAGTAAGAGACAGTGGTACATGTGTTGTTGTAACAATAATTTTGACAATTCCTCCACACATCATTTCATCCAAGATAATGTTACTAAGGGACAAAAATTGAAAACTCTTCCATGTAAGTAAAGTGAGAAATTAATGAACAGGTTAACAACGATACACCCCTGCAATATAATACAACAACATCCATACTTATTACTAGTCTACTTAACTCCCCCAAATTACCATTGGGTTCAAGCCCAAAATTACAAGATGGCTAAATGTGGTGTGGTGCGGTTAAAACCGAAAAAACCCACAACGAAAACTGAAACCCACAAAATCCGAAACCGCAAAATCCACATGGCTTCGGTTTCAACTTTTATAGAAACCGCAATTGTGGTTGTGGATCGGTTTTAGTCAAAACCCGCACCGAACCGCCCCATGCTCACCCTTAGTGAATATGAATGAATGGTATTTGTTTGAAAATTGTTATTAAAGAGAGATAGTAGTATTTGTATTATTGAAATCATTAATAAAGAGAAAAGAAATAAAAAAGCGCTTCATAATTTGAATAAAACAGAATAAGGTGCATAACGGAACTTGTTATAACTGCGTTTTATTATTTTACTATTCACTAGAAAAATTTCTTTTGTCAATTGATATTGAGGGTAGATCCTTAATCACAAAAATATAAACTTGGTTAGGGGAATAATCTTGTTAAAAGTGACATGAGAAGTTAAATGTTGTTCTTCATTTCTAAATGTCCGAGTACGTACGTCTAATAATTAAATAAATTTTAGAAAGAACAATGTTATATTTACAAAAGATTCACAAAATTAACCTACACACAATAATGCAGTAAAATTATTTTGTTCAATAAAGACAATTATAAAAAAAAAAAAAAACAAGAATTTATTTGATAGGACAAATGATTTTGGCACATTGTGAAACTTTTTTTTAAATTTTTTATGTATATAAAATTTATCTTTTAGAACAACGGCGTAGTTTATAGCTCTGCTTCAAATATCTTTCATCTTCGCGTGGAGCTACTACGATGAGCGGGGTGCGTGTGTCGACTTATGCAATTAGCAAAGAACTTACGACACATATACTCGTATATTTGTTAGTGACTTATGATGTGTCCATATATCTAAGTATAATTTGGTAAGAACGTAGGCCTAAACAGTCAATCATCATATTTTATTGCGAGTAAGGTACAATAGTCCTCGTCTTGATAAGTTTTAAAAATTGTATAATTGCTAAATCGAGTAAACAAACTGACAACTTGTTAATCCATAGCGCGTATTGTTGTTATGTTCTAGAAAATATTCATTTTCTCCGTCCCTTTCAGTTTCATTCAATCATTCACACATAAATTAAGTAGTTTATTTGTATTTTACGTATTCAACTGATCAGGTGTATTACAATTCACCTAATTAGGTTTCATCAAAAGTAGCTAGAACTCAATCATCATATTAGGTTAAAAGTAATTTCACTATGATTTCGTAGTATATCTAAGTTTGCTTTTATAACAAAACACGAAAAATATGTGATGGATGCATCGTGTGATATGTAACTCGACACCCCATAGTGCCCCGTAGATGCATCGGTTTAGGAAACATAACAAGAGTTCATATATATGCATGTGCATGTCTTTGTACATCTATATATAATTCTTCCATTTGGTTTTTCGATACCATATAATAAAACTTAAGGTTCTAACTTTGTAGTTTTAATTAGTTCTAACATTTTTATAATGCGTACACGTATATGCTTCTAGCTATTACGTCAAGAACACAAAATAATTTTGTGAAATACGAGCGGAATGGAAAATTAAGAGACAACTAATTGTTGAGTTCATATCTTTGATGTTGTCATATTTAAGATCACTAAAATATTATATATTAACGAATCAAGCTATCAATGGGATAGAAGGAAAGAAAGGAATAAAGAACTACGGCTTCTTTTTTTTTTGAGAACATAACGATCAAAGACGGGTTTTTGATTGAACATATTTGATGGGTGGTATAAAGGAAAGCGGCTCATGTTGTTCGACTAGGTTTTAGGATCAGACTCACTCTGATACAAATTCATCTTCAAACCGTATATATTGATTACATGTGATGATTCTAGAGACTATGCATGGGCTAGGCCTAAAAAAATATTAGAATATTACACATCACGGAAACTCATCAAGAAAACAATTAACCAATTTATATGGAAATTAATGACATTAATTAAGTTATGCCGTAGAAGATCAAAATTGTCACCTCTTTTTTGTGTATTTATACGGTCCATGTAGTTATACCTTCACATGTCAAGATCCTACCTTTGTATGTCCATAACAGTCATTCAGCCCTAATTCGTCGATTTGTAGATAACCGATCATTACAGCTCCCCACTCATCGCGGCAACCAGCATTACACGCGCAATGTTGCCAGCTTTCAATCATAGTGTCTTCTAGTAGTCTTCTAGTACACCTCTATTATGCAATCTCAAATTCAACCAAAGAGTGACCACGCTAAACTTATCACTACAAAAACAAGCAAGACCTCTCGTATATCTTTCTAAGTAGGGCCTTCACAACCCAAAAAAAATCCTTAAAATCAACACACAACATAGTACATACTACATCTATATAACTCAAAACATAAATCAACATTGCACACGCACACACTCAATGTGTTATATGTGAAAGAGAAACACCCATAAAACAACAACTAATAAACCAAACTTTTTCATTTTTTTTTGTCACTTAAACCCACACAAAACCCTTTAACAAAAATATAACATGGCCAATATTCTTCTTCATCATCACCATCTTCTTTCTAAACTATTCTTGATTTTCTCATTATATATCTTATCAATCTCCTCACTTTCATCTAAAGTTTCAATCTTACCCCTCAAGATCCAACAAATTGCACCTGGGCCCCCTAAAAAACTCTCATTCAACCACAATGTGACCCTCACCGTCACACTCACCGTCGGGTCACCACCGCAGCCGGTCATCATGGTACTCGACACAGGCAGCGAGCTGACGTGGCTCCACTGTAAAAAAACAAAAACACAACTTTTAACATACGACCCAATACACTCATCTTCATACAAACCTATCTCATGCTCCTCACCCGTTTGCATGACCCGAACCCGAGACTTTTCCATACCCGCTTCATGCGACCCGAAAAAGCTCTGCCATGCTACACTATCTTACGCAGATGCCACGTCGGTTGAAGGTAACTTAGCTTATGAAACTCTTCATTTCCAGGATTCGGATCAACCCGGAGTTGTATTCGGGTGCATGGATACGAGTTCAAGTACTAACCCAGAAGAAGACTCCAAAACAACCGGGTTAATGGGTATGAACCGTGGGTCACTATCGTTTATAACACAAATGGGTTACCCGAAATTTTCTTATTGTATATCGGGTCAAGACACAACTGGTGTGTTGATATTTGGAGAGTTTAATGCCACGTGGCATCCAGCGTTGACATATACACCAATGGTTAAAATGTCAACGCCTTTGCCTTATTATGACCGGGTTGCTTATACGGTTCAGCTTGAAGGTATAAAAGTTTCGGGTACGGTTTTACCACTACCCAAGTCCATATATGAACCGGATCATACCGGGGCGGGTCAAACCATGATTGACTCGGGTACTCAGTTTACATTCCTTTTAGGACCAGTTTACACTGCTTTAAAAAACGAGTTCGTAAAACAGACTAGGAATATATTACGTGTGTACGAAGATACCAACTTTGTGTTTCAAGGTGCTATGGATTTGTGCTACCGGGTGGAGCAAAGCCGGGTCGGGTTACCCGTTTTGCCGAATGTGAGCATGATGTTTCGGGGGTCAGAAATGATGGTTTCGGGTCAGAAGCTGTTGTATAAAGTAAATGGTTTAGGGAATAAAGGTGATGACATATATTGCTTTACGTTTGGGAATTCAGATTTGTTAGGGACTGAAGCTTACATCATCGGACATCATCATCAACAAAACATGTGGATGGAATTTGATGTTGCTAATAATCGGGTCGGGTTTGCTGAGGTTAGGTGTGATTCTCTTGGTCAAAAGCTTGGAGTTGACTTACTTTAAAAATAGAAAGATTTGTGTCTCAATGTTATTTCACGTTGAGTAAAATAGTTTTTTTTGGTGCAGTCAAGATAGTTAATAACATTGTTTGTTCAACTACTCCTTGCAACATATGAGATATATTTGTAGCATATAACTATTATATACGTCGTGAGATGGTAAGTTGACGTTAAAGAAAATAATAAAACAAAGATACATAGTTTTTGAACCGTTGGATGATGTTTTTGTCGACTTTTATTTGTGAAGAAGAGAAGATGAAATGGATGTTTGTTGAGGTGACAATTGTGTTTGGTAAGATGTGGGGCCTTGAACCGGAAAGTATCTTGGAATATTAAGTTTGGCGAGAAAATTAATTATTATGTGGTCATCGAGGTTCATTTGTGATGACTTCGAGCTATCTAAAAGATTATTTTTTTTGGGGTTAGTCGACTCGCAATGTTGAGTCGGAACTCAGGTAAAAAAAAAAAAATTGTTGAAACACTGAACTGACTTATGTATTGTTTGAGTTGTTATCCAATAGTGTTACTAAGTGAATTCTTTAATTACTTTTTGTTACTGTTTTTTGGTGCAGTTATAGTAACGTGGAGAGTGAGTGAAAGCTTAATTTTTTTGAGTTAAGTGCCAAGTTACTATACCGTGCATGTGAGTTAAGGTCTTGTGTTAAGAGGCACGTTAACCCCCTAACGTGAGTTAAAGGTGGTGTTTTTTTATGAGTTAAGGTTGAGTTAGCACACCGTGTGATGAGTTAAGCTTTAACTCAGGTTTGTTTAGTTGAGTTATGATAAAAGTGGGACACAAAATGTTGAGTTATGCTTGAGTTATGAAAAAGGGTTTTTTTTTTTTTTTTTTTTTTTTTTAAGTTAAAATGTTAAAGCTGACGTGTCACTGCGTTAAAGTATAACTCGAGTTATTATACCCTGTGCTCTTACTTTTTGTTACTGTAATACTATAAAATTCCTTGTTAGTAAAATATGAATAGGTGTTGTATTACGTTACCTTGATTCTTTTATTTTCCAAAGTTCCTTGAATTGTTTTGCGTGTATTAAACTGTTGAGGCAACAAGTTATTCTAGGGATTACTTCTTTCAATAACATCGTGTCTTGAAAACTATTGAATAACTTGAAGAGTATTGATAATTACAATGAATTGTTGATAAGTAATTATATACCAATGTCGGGGTTGGTTGGTTGGTTTTTTTTTTTTTTTTTTTTTTTTTTTTTTTTTGTATAAGAAGATACAACATACACTTAATTAATAGCATATAAAAAAATGACCAAACAATGAATGAGCTGTGCCAATTAAGTGATTTTCTTTGTCAAAAAGTATTGCTGTTCTCATTTAACATGATAACTTTCATAAAGGAGGTACCATTTATATGGTATCTTATGTAAAAAAGGATTACATCATTTATTATAAGCAGGAAATTTTACGAGTAGTTATTAAGAAAAGTGATATCAGATTGAAGCAAAACTCACTAATTAAATATATAAAATACGTTATAAGCTTGGGTGTGGGTTTGGGATTGCAGGAAGAATCCTAGAGGGAGATCTTTAGGTGAATTAGATGACCTTAATAATATGTTAAGTGAATCTTCTCCGGGTTGGAATTCTATGGATACTTGGTCTTGGGCGATGGGTGGAAATGGTGAATTTTCGGTAAAAGCTTTAAAGCAAATGGTGACTTTGAAGATTCTTGGCGAGGAAGCTGATATGGACGAAACTAAATGGTGCAAATACATTCCAAACAAGGCGAGTGTTTTTATGTGGCGATTGAAACATGGTCGTCTTCCTGTTAGAGCAATTCTTGATCGATATGGGATGGACTTGGACACCACTTTATGCCCGGTTTGTAATGAGGTGGTCGAGACCTTGGATCATTGTTTCGTCTCGTGCTGTAAAGCTAAATCAGTTTGGAACAAAGTGTTCGACTGGTGGAGCTTGGATAGTTTGGATGGATCGAGTATAACAGATATCTTAAACGTGGATGGAACCAATTTCTTTCCCAATAGTTTGAAACTTGTGTGGCTAGCTGTGGTTTGGTCGGTTTTCTACTTTTTATGGAAATTCAGAAACAAAATCGTGTTTCAGGGCCCTCAAAACAATGAGGTGGATTTAGTGTTCAAGATACAAATTATTTCGTTCTTCTGGATTAAACATTGAGTTAAGACTTTAAATTTGAATTGGTGTTTGGGTCAAATTCGTTTACACAGATGATCGGGTTGATGTTAGTTTTGTTCGTGGACCTCTTATGCGTTCTGTTTGGGTGTTGTGGTTTTCCTCTATTCTTTGTGACTTGTTGGCTTGTCTATTTTCCTTGTGAGTTTTTGTTCTTGGTAATAAATTTTTGCTTTTCAAAAGAAAAAAAAATTACAATAAAATATGACACACGGATTTAACGTAGAAACTACGGGCAAAATAAGATATGTTACTATTATATAGAAACTTAGGAATTACACACTATCTAATTACAAGGATAAACACCAATAGTTATATCTCTTGTAGTACGAGACTTTCTAACTTTCTCACAAAGAACCTTTAAAAGATAGAAGTGAATGAGATGAAATAACTTTCTCACAAAGAACCTTTAAAAGATAGAAGTGAATGAGATGAAATAATCAATGAGCCAAGTTGCATTGTCTTTTATAGACACATTTACTTGAATTGTGACATCATGCATGAGAATGATATCATAAAAGTTGCAATCCAAGTGGTGTAAGATTCTCATCTGATAGAATATATGTTGATACTCCCTCTGTCTCAAAATTATTGTCTCAATTTGACTTTTTCGGTCTTTCTTTTTTAGCTTTGACTATAAATATTTTTGTTTGTGTTATACAATTTTTGATAAAAATTATACCAATGAAAATACATTTAAAACTCAATCCGTTCATATATTTTGTATCAAGTATTATCTAATATAAATAAAAATACTTAAGGTCGAATTTGAAAAGTAAAGACTGAAAAAGTCAAAAGGGAACAATAATTTTGAAACGGAGGGAGTATATTTTAACATTTGTGCATTTGTAAGATACCCTGACTAAAAGTTAAACCTTATCATATAATCACACTTGTGTTGAACCAAAGTAAAACAATTTAAATCACGAGCCAAACGGGAACAAATAAAATTCGATAAAAGTAACTTTACTTTTAAGCATTTCATGTTGGAAATGGTTTGACTTTTAAGTCAAAGGGAGAAACACAGGCTGGCATGTGTACTATTACAAAATTTGGATAACCGCGTAGCATGTCTCATTCAAATCGCACCTACTTTTGACTTATGCTTCATTGTCTTTGTCGATTTGCTCTTGGTCAGTCGCATTCCTATTTGCTTATCCTTCTGAATTTTACCATATATTTCCATTTGTTCACAAAGATACAATGATTAATATATTCGTAATAAGAGAATAACTTGTCGACGGTAAGTGGTTCACTACTAGTAAGATCAGACTTTATCAAAAAGAAAACTAATCATTTACTTTACTTGTTTCCTTGAAGTTGGACACTTGGACAAGATGTTTTATTCTAAAGTTATAGTAAGAATGATTTTGAAAGTACATTGATTCATTGATGTGATGACGGGTGTAAAGGATGAAAACATTGCACCTTTGTGTAAATAAAATACAATTATGTAACTAATAAAAGTACAAATGATGGAATATTTTCTTCCATTGGAGAGTTGGCAGTTCATGTGCAATCAAATTATTGTCCAGGCCCCTTTTATCTAAAAGAAGAAACAAATAAAGATACAAAAACGGAAAAAGTAAAAGTAAAGGTTGCCAATATAACACATGTGTGCAACTTACTAAACTGTGAATTTGTTGTTATTGGTTGCTTTTATATTTACATTTGAATATCATTTGCTTTACAAACCTCATTATTCCTTGTCGCTTGATTAGAGGCCAACAAGCATTTTGCACTTATTGTACACCTCGTGAACTCTTATGATGTTGATACTCAAAAGTGTCGTCGCTCTTGTGATCAACATTGTTGAAATATGTGTTAAAGGTAAACTCATTCTAGTATATACTACAGGAGCTAAGGTTATAAACTTTTAATACTTTATATCTTTTGTGTTTGTTTTGTCTATCTTGTATTTGCAAGGATTGGAGTGTCACTTCTCACGCTATATATGCTCGCTTATATCAGATCTAGGGTTACGGTTCATTCCCACTTTTCACACACATAAGTCTATCTCTCAGTCTTTTGATTATTGTTTAAGTTGATCATATTAATCATCTTCGTTTGGTTTTAGTATGGTAGTATTGAGAGTTGTAGTGAGGATATTGTTGAATTATGTAGTATTATTGCAAGCTTATGTTTGGGATGTTAAGTCCATGGACTTAATATGTCATATTTTGCTTATGTTTCAGGGACTGATGTGTAACTAGCAGCTATATAAGCTCTCATCCAACCCTAGCAGCCTCATTAAGTCATATCATTCTCTCACACATCAAAAGCTCTCTCTCTAGGGTTTGTTGGTTATCTTTGGTATTGTCTTTGATCATCTTGATCAAGTGTCTAGTATAGTCTTGGTATTATTTGAGAGTGTTGAAGTGAGGTTATTTGTAACTGATACTTTGTAGTGTGATAGATTAGACCCTTCTAAAGGGGACAATCTTTTTCTCTTTGTATTTGTCTGGCAAGAACACGTTTGTAGACTTGTCTTCTTTAACTATTAAGTAATAAAAGATTTCAGCAAGGGGTGGTTGGCTGGGTGAATTGACTGTGTTGTGGTTGGTTTTGGAATTAGATTCATAGTTTTATCATGGTATCAGAGCCACGGCTTTGATCTCCATTGGTTCTTGATATTAGGGTTTCTAGGGTTTGATCCCATATTTGGGGGTTTCTTGATTGGAGTGCAATTGGGCTCTATTGAGGCTGTTTTCTCAACAGCCGTGGTGTTAATCGTTGATTTTGTGGTGATTCTTGAATTTGTCAGTTAGGGTTTCTTGAAACCCTAATTTGTCAATTTGGGGATCTTGATTCTGGTGGTTTCCTGTGGTGTTATTGGGGTTCTTTCTTGGTTATTAACACTCTTGACTAAGTGAATCAAGAGTGTTGATGATCTGTTCATTCCGCTGCGTATCTTCTTTAGCACTGTAAGGTTTCTTTTTCTTCCTTTAATTCACTAAGTTCTTTAGTTATCACACTGCAAACTCTGTGGGTAACTTCTTGACCTGCTTCCTTAAGAAGTACAGAAACCTGCTCTTCCCACAGATATGTGTGAGACTGGGTACTTCAGTCGAATTGGGTGTGAGTATTAGTGTTGTTTTTCTGCATCTTGTTTGTTGTTCTTGGTTGTTATTAGTTGTTTGTCTGGTTGTTATATTTTCTTGGTTGTTATTGTTGGTTTTGCTGATTAGTGTTATCTGTTTGTCTAGTTGGTTCTTATTTGTTTCTTTGCTTATTTGTTATAATGGCTGATGTCTTAATCAATAGTTTGGATGCTGGTAATCATTTATTTTTACATTCTAGTGATAATTCTAATGTTCCTATTGTTCATTTCAAATTTACTAGGCCAGATAATAACAAGATGGGTTTTGTTGATGAAAATTGCTTTAAAAGGTAAAAATAAGATGGGTTTTGTTGATGGCTCTTGTGTCAAACCTGTTACCAATCCAGTCTTATCCCAGTAATGGGAAAGATGCAATGCCATAGTTCTTGGCTGGATTCTTGAGTCCTTGTCCCCTGAGTTGTACTTGGGGCAGGTTTACTCAGAGATTGCCTCCGAGGTTTGGGATGAATTAGATGAAACATATGATAAAATTAATGATTTTGTTATCTTTAATGTGATTCACAAAATTAACAGTCTGAAACAAGGTGAATTATCTGTGCCTGATTATTATCATAAGTTAAATTCTCTTTGGAGAGAATTTGACACTTTGACCTTGTTACCTGCTTGCACTTGTGCTGCTCATGAGGGTGTTTTAAAACATAATCAGCTTGTTAGACTTATGAAATTTTTAATGGGTTTGAATGATGTGTATCAACCAATTAGGAGTAAAATATTGGCTAGGGACCCTTTACCAGATGTTAAAGAAGCCTTTAATGTGGTTTCTAGGGAGGAGTCTCATAGAGGACTCCACCCCAGTTCTAGTTCTAGCAGCAAGGTCCAACCTGCTGCTTTTGTTGTTAAGACCAATAACAATTCAAATTCCAATAATAACTTTGTTAGAAGAGGTAATAACAATATTAGTAATGGTAATAGGGGGCCTAATCATAATTTGGTTTGTAAACACTGTGATTTGATTGGTCACACCATTTGAAAGATGTTTTGAGTTAAATGGTTACCCTCCCGGTTTTAAAAGAAACCCTAATTTGTCTAAACAATCTGATGTTGTCAAAAAGTTTAATGCTAATGCAGATGTGTCTCAACCCACTACTTCTTCTGGTTCTATGACTGGGTCTTTCACTAATGATCAGATGATGAAACTCTTAAGTCTCATTAATGAAAAACCATCTGCTAATGTCTCTACAAGTATGGCAGGTATAACACCTACCTTTTTTAATAATAATGTGATGTTTAACTTGCATTTTGAAAAGTTTTTCTGTGCTAAAACTGGTTCTGTGAGTTATAATGTTACATTAGGTTGGGTTATTGATTCTGGTGCTAATCCGCATATGACTGATTCCACTAAGAATATGTTTAATGTGATTGATATTTCTAGCCTTATGTTAACTGTGAGGCATCCTAATGGGACTGTTGCTAAAATTTCTGCTATTGGTAGTCTTAGATTAACTACTGGTGTTGTTTTGTTTGATGTTCTGGTTGTTCCTGAATATAATGTTAGTCTGTTGTCTGTTAATAAAATGATTAAAGATAGTAAGTTCTTTGTTGGTTTTGATGAGCATAAGTGTTATATTCAGGATTTGAAACTGGGCAAGATTGTGGGGACTGGTAGTGAGTCTGGTGGCCTTTACCTGTTTGATGAGACTGTCTGTGGTGAGCCTAATCTTGCTATGTGTAATTCTGTGTTTGTGTGTCATGTTTCTAATGAGTTATGGCACCAAAGACTTGGTCATCCTGCTGATCAAGTCTTGTCTGTTTTGGGTAATAAAATTGGTTTTAAAAAGGTGGATCATCTGTCTCCTTGTGATGTGTGTCACAAGGCTAAACAAACTAGAGAGCCTGTTCCATTAAGTGATCATAAAACTGAGTCTGTTGGGGACTTAATTCACTGTGATGTTTGGGGTCCCTATAGAGTAACTAGTAAAGATGGGTTTAAGTATTTCTTGACTTTGGTTGATGATTTTAGTAGGGCAGTTTGGGTGTACCTACTAAAGTCAAAAAAGTGAAGTTGGTGATTAAAATTCAAACTTTATAAAACTTATTTTTACACAATTTAACAAGAAAGTTAAGATCATAAGATCAGATAATGGAACTGAGTTTGTCAATAATCAATTGTCTAAACTTTTCACTGAATTGGGTATGATCCACCAAACTTCCTGTGCCTATACTCCTCAGCAAAATGGGGTTGCTGAGAGGAAACATAGGCACCCCCTTAATGTTGCTAGGAGTCTTATGTTTCGGGGGGGGGGGGGTTCCCTTGAATATGTTGCCTGAATGTGTTTTAACTGCTGTATACTTGATTAACAGGCTTCCCTCCTCTGTCTTGTCTGGTGCTTTCCCTTATTTTTTAGTATATGCTAAGGATCCTAGTCTCTCTCATATCAGATCTTTTGGATGTCTGTGTTATTCTACTATTTTAAACTCAAATGATAAGTTTAGTTCAAAATCTGAAAAATGTGTTTTAATTGGTTTTTCTAGTGTGAAAAAGCTTATAAATTGTATGGTCTGGAAAGTAAGTCTTTGTTTTATTATAGAGATGTGAGGTTTTATGAAACAGTGTTTCCTTTTAAAATGACGTCTGTAAATGTTTTAAGTGAGTCTGAAAATGTTTTTGATAACTCTGAACTAAACTTTGATGAAGGTAGAGTAAACAATCTAAACTTTTTTGACATCCATGGGACTGAAAGTCCCAATAATGAAGAGGGGGACCCTTATAATGTGGAAGGTAGTGGGATGGTACCTCCAGATGACTGTGTTAATACAGTCAATGATGGAGGGGCAACCATAGCAACCCAAATAGGAGAAATTGTCACCTCTGAGGGCATTAATCAAAATGTTTTCAATGGTGAGGATCATGAAGTTCAAATGTGTTGATGCAAATAATGTTCTAAAAACGTTATTTATATCTTTCGATAACTTCAAGTTTTGAGGATGACAAAATGTGAAAACACGTTACGTTAAAATTAACGTAAACAAGTTTTTAATCGAAAGATCCCATTTCTACACAAATCACTCTAGAATAAATTTACAACTTGACAAATGATCATAGAAGTGAATTTGTGCTTAAGACTTCACATTTTAATGTGACAAAACATTTCTTTCAAAAATATACTTTACAAATTATTTTTGAATAATTAAGAAATGTTTTAATGGAAAAATAAGTTCAAAATACATAACATCTATTTTTCCCCCCAAAATCAGCTCCAAACTTCCCCAAATAAGTTTTCACCAGAAAAGACAAAAGATGAGCGTTTTTGTCTGGCACGGTACCACTAAATTTAGTGGTACCGTGTGTGGTTTAGTGGTACCGTGTCCCTATAACGGCCAGATTTTTTCTGCCTATACATACCAGCCCACTTCACAGATTTTGGGCATCCTTTTTCATACAAAACTTTCTGAGTTTAATACTCTCATTACATCTTTTCTTCTTGATCATTTAGTTAGGTTTTTTTTTTGTTTAAGAGTGATCCAATCATCCATCCAAGTGATCCTCTTCATTCCTCTTCAAGTGCAAGAGAAGAACACAAGATATCCAAGAGGATACAAAGTGTTGTGTAGTTGTAGTTAGAGCACTAGTAACATTTGTTACATACTTAATTGTATCATAGCATACATCAAGATCATTTTTCTTTTGAGATTTTGTGAGGAAAGATCATTGTGATCTTATAGAGATATTGAATATTTCTTGTAGCCATTGGGCTTGTGTGTTGATCAAAGTTGATCAAGAGTTGATAGGATAGATTGAGTCAAGTGAGGGTTGATCATTGTGATCGTGTTGAGATCTTGGAGATCTCTTGAAGCCATTGGGCTTGTGTGATTGATCAAGTGGATCATAGGTAGATCGGGTAGATCGAGTCTTGTGTGAAGTAGAAAGGATCAAGTAGATCGTGGTAGATTGGTGCTAGCTAAGATTAGCACTCGACATCTAGCTTAGTGTCGGAAATAGGATAAGCGACGTGTACGGTTTTCTCCGCCTAAAGGGAGGTTGTTGACATAGTGCTTGAAACTCTCGAGTGTGGTACTCGGGGAGTGGAGTAGGGCGAAGAAGTGCTTCGTAGCCGAACCACTATAAATCACTTTGTCCCGGTTAGATCTTTCCATCTCTTTACTTTACTTTCATTACTTTTATTAGTTAGTATAGTTTAGAGTTCATGTTGGTGTTGATTGCTTTCACATAAGAATCGAATCAAAGTTTTTCAAAGCAAAGTTTTTAAGAAGATTTAAAAACCGGTAAAACTATTCAACCCCCCTTCTAGTTTTCCACAATCGGTATCAGCAGCCACGTCAGTCAAGATTTTAAAGTAAATTGTATTTTAAAACTTGAATCGATCAATGGATTCCGACAAATATCTAGAAGGGCAATCTATGCAAAGACCACCACTTTTCGAAACCGATTGTTTTATTTATTGGAAAACAGGATTCGAAACGTATGTGAAATCAAAAGACATTGATCTTTGGCATGTTATTACCAAGGGTGACTTTCAACCGAGTCAAAAGAATCCGGAAACTAGAAAGGATGAAATAGTTCTTTATAAAAAATAAAGTGATGAACTTAAAAGAAAATTAGCCAAAAATGATGAGGCTAAAATGATGATTTACAATGCTTTGCCTAAAAAGGAATTTGAAAGAATTTTCATGTGTAATACGGCAAAAGATATTTGGAAAACTTTGTTAGTCACTCACCAAGGTAATAATCAAGTCAAAGAGAACAAGATAGATCTTCTTGGTCAACAATATGAACAATTTTCCATTTCGGAAGATGAATCAATAGATAATGCTTTTGCTAGATTTAATACTATTATCACTAGTCTTAAAGCTCTTGATAAAGGTTACTCTAGCAAGAATTATGTTAGGAAGTTTCTTAGGGCTCTACATCCTAAATGGAGAGCAAAGGTCACCGCCATTGAAGAGTCAAAGGACTTGGCGACATTATCACTCGATGAACTAATAGGAAACTTGAAGGTTCACGAGATGATAATCAAGAAAGACTCCGATATAGTCAAAGGCAAAATCGAGAGAGTTAGATCTCTAGCATTGAAAGCCAAAAAGGAGTCAAGTGATGAGGAATGTTCGAGTTCCGATAGTGAAGATGAAGAGTATGTGTTAGCCGTTAGAGACTTTAAAAAGTTCCTTAGGAGAAGAGGTAGGTTTGTTAGGCAACCTCGTGATGACAAGAAGCCGTCACACAAGAACCGAGTTGAGAAGAAAGGGACAAGTGATAGGAAATGCTTTAGATGCGGAGATCCTAATCACCTCATAGGAGAATGTCCCAAACCACCGGAAACCAACAACCAAAGAGCTTTCATAGGAGGCTCTTGGAGTGATAGCGGTGAAGAAGAAGAGAAGAAGCCCAACGATGAAACATGCCTAATGGCTCAGGCTTCTAATGAGGTACATTCCGACTCTTCTTATTATAGTGATGATAATTCGTCAATAGATGATAACATACTAAATGACGAATATAATAAACTATGCGAAGTAAGTTCTAAAATTTTAGGTAGAAACAAAACACTGAAATTAAAATTGCATGAACTCGAAGTGCAAGTTTTAGAACTAAAGGATCAAAGTCAAAAGACTTGAGAAAAATAAGAAAATAGATGTAGGATGTAAGTCATGCATAAGTCTTCGAGTAGAAAATGATAAACTCAAAGAAAATGAGTTAAGGATCATTAAGTTCGAAGAAGGGACAAAGGCACTTAATGATATGCTTGAAAACATTAGGTTTAGTGAACATGACCGTGCGGGCTTAGGATTTGACCCGAATAAAGCTTTGACAAGTAAAACGAAAGAAGTAAAATTTGTCAAAATCTCAAGTTCTGTCGAACAGGTGGATGGTACCACTAAAGGTTCAGACGGCACCATTAAATTTAATGGTACCATGGTACCGTCGGGTACTGGAGATAGAACTGGGTCAATTTTGAAAAATAAATTTAGTCCTAAACCGAGTCACTTAGTTATTAATGATGTAGAAGTACCTAGTGATAGTAAAAAGGAAGTCAAAAGTCTTTACAAATCCTAGTCAACCCCCGGACTTGGTTTTGTAAGACCTGATGTTAGATCAAAGACTCCTTCACCTAGAAAAAGAAATGTCCCTAAACCTCGGTCAAGAACTCCTCTACCAAGAGGTAACTTTAGAAGACAAAGTTATCCAAGTACACTAGTACAAAACTGGGCTTTCGTCACACACGTTTTTTTGGGTGTGTGTGACGAAAAGTCGCGCCACCGTAGGGTTCATATGGTCACATTGTTTAGTTTGTGGCCATTTTCATTGAAAAAGAGTGACCAAAACCCGAATATGTGTGACAAATTAGGCACAAGTTTTGTTGATTTTATCAGAGTGTGTGACTATTTCCCATCCTATGGCCACATGAATATATAATAAATGTGAAGTTTGTGATGATTTAGTCACACAACGTGTGTTGTTTTTTTCGAGTTAGTCACATACAATTTAAAAAACAGTGGCCAAAAGTGTTAATAAGTGTGACCATATGCTGTTTAAAGTGAAGAAATGTGTATTTTGTGTGACTATTGATCATCCAATGGCCACTTGAATTTTATGTTTCTGTGGCCTTTTGTAATATTTAGTCACATACAATTAAGTAAAAAGTGGCCAAAAGTGTTAATAAGTGTGACCATATGCTGTTTAAAGTGAAGAAATGTGTATTTTGTGTGACTATTGATCATCCAATGGTCACATGAATTTTTAGTTTGTGTGGCCTTTTGTAATATTTAGTCACACAAAGCATGTTTGTTTTGGGTATTTAGTCACATACAATTAAGCATAAAGTGGCCAAAAGTGCTAATAAGTGTGACCATATGCTGTTTAAAGTGAAGAAATGTGTATTTTGTGACTATTGATCATCCAATAGTCACATGAATTTTTAGTTTGTGTGGCATTTTGTAATATTTAGTCACATAACGAATTAAACAAACAGTGACCAAAAGTGTTTATAAGTGTGACTATATACATCTTTTAGTCACATTTAAGAAATCAATATATATCAAAACAAATTCAAATATATATCAAAACAAATTAAAATACAATAATATCTAACAGCAATACTAACTATATGAACCAGCAGAACTAACTTATAACTAACAGTTGTAACTAATACACTAGCAGTATTAAAAATGATCCATCTGCTCATACTATATTATCTAACAACAACATTAACGTCGACTTTGGATTTGATCAGCAACTTCACAGTTTGCATGGCACTAACTTGAACTGCGTAATGAAGTGGAATGATGACATAAGGATCACTTGATAACATATCACGAATAGCAAGATTTGTACCTTGAAGAATTGTGATCTTCAAGTTCCCAATAGCTCCCTCCACGCATACCTGTATTCATTTTCAGAATCAGCCAAAATATAATGATTTCATAAAAGGACTCGATCTCATTACTTAACCTTAACAAACTTCAGAAGAGTTTTCTGCACTTACAGGTTTCTGTACTGGATTTGAACTTGCAGTTGGAACATTTATAGGTTCCTTGGCTGAACTTGCACTTGGAGCATTATTTGATGAGATCTTCAAACTTGGTTTCAAAAAATCTTGATGCTCATAACCTTGGAGCTACAAATAACTTACATAGTTTCTTGCACGTCGAGATCAAGCTGATCTAGTATCTCTCGGGTGCACCATAGATAAGATGAGTGGCCCTCTATTATTTCTGTAACATCAACCTGCAGCCATAACAAAGAAGCACTGTTAACGCTTAAACAATGTGTAAGAAGGGTAATAATGGATTTAAATACAAAACTTACATTTTCAATTCCAGGAACATCCACCGGTTGAATTCTAGCTAATCCTTCACTGAGGAGACTGTTCAGGCATGATTGAGTCAGAGACATATAACACATCCAACAAAATATGTATAAAATACCGATTGATAATGAAATCCTTGAAAATATGTGATGATTCTGCATAACATACCTGGCACGAAAGGCTACTCCAAGCATCCAATCATTTGTGGAGTAAGCGTTTATCAATCTCCCTGAAACAACCTGGAGAAGAAACAGATCTTTAGAACTGGTTTTATTATCAGGATGACATAAGGTTATAACTGCTATAGAAGACTTATAATACAGAGATTAAAAGACAGAAGAACAACTCTTACCACCTGCTATAGAAGACTTATTATTCTATTCACTAGCATCTGCCCACATCTCATGACGACACAAACTCGGTAAGGGCCATAACCAGGCTCCTTGACGTCAACAACAACAGCATCTGATATGAGGAATATCTTTGCAACTGACGATGCATGCTCCAAGCAACATCTTACCACCTGGCAAAATTCATTGCATACATACCATTAGCATAAACATCATCATTTGATAGCCTAAATTAGAATATGAATGAAAGCTTAAAGCTTGCCTTTGTTGGATCAATGATACCAGCAGCCATCAAGTCCTCGTATTTTCCAGTTGCAGCATTGTAACCAAACTTAGGATCATCACTAGCCAAAACCTAAAAAGATGAATTAAAGATATGAAAAAATTCAAGACATGTGACGAGAATGGTCATAGTGGTTAATATCTTGAACCAATAATTAGTTAGTTACCCTCTCGATCACCACGCTTCCATTGACACCAGCATTTTTTGCAATTAACTTCATAGGGTAGCCAAGGGCCCTCTTAACAATCTCAGCCCCAACCTAACCAATATTCAAACAAGTCAATTACTCACCACAATCGGCCTTATAAGCCGTTATAGAAGCTACACATGTGCAATAAATGTGATACCTTTTGTTCATCATTGTCAAGGGTATCTTTGATGCTATCGACCTTTGCAGCAAGGCGTAAAAGAGTGCACCCGCCCCCCACGACAATGCCTTCCTGAACAGATGCTTGTAATATGTTGGACTTAAATCGGTTAGAGACTAGAATACTAGATATAACTGAGATAACAATCCCAATAAAGAACAAAATTTTGGACCTTGGTTGCATTGAGAGCGTCCTCTACTCTTAGTTTCTTTTCTTTAAGTTCTGTCTCTATTTGTGCTCCAACCTATAAACAATATTAAGTTGAGAAATCAACGAATAACCAAAATAGTATCAAGAGCAACAAGTATAAACGTTACCTGAATAATAGCAACGCCCCCAGATAGTTTAGCAATTCGTTCATTTAGTTTTTCTTTTTCATAGTCCTGTTCTGCTACCTGTAACATCAACCAAGAAGAACAACTCTTTCTCCTGTTGAAGTAAACAAGAATGACCTCAGAGCCGTAAGCATCTCTACCCTGAAACCTAAAGAAATCAATACATTGAAGTAGATATTAGACTTGAAAGTAGATGGGCCTTGATTCAGCTGATAAGAGCACAATAACTAAAGCTTACTCGTGAGTTTAATTTGAATATGGGCCTTGATTCAGCTAAAAACTCGTTAGGTGACAAAAATGATAATGATCAGATAGATTAAGTACCTTTCCGACATACACAAAATCAACAGAAATATGATTTTAACAGTCATAAAGTAGAATGACAAACTATACAGTACATCAGATAAGCAGCTATGTTCTTCTTGGTTACAGAGGCCCCTGATTTCTTGATTTTGATCGTTGATACAATTTAAAGGCCTCAAATTCAATTAAGAGCATAACATATAATAATACAACTCAAAAGTCGGAACTCACTTATACTCGAATTCAGCCAAACACGATAAGGAAATGACTTCAATGTTATATTTATGTTTTGTTTTGGGAAAATCACTTTAATGATCAAGATTATATTAATAAGCTTATATAGCTGAGCTGCGCAACGATAACAATCTATAGTCTCGATCTACCATACACAACTGTACATGTAAAAAGATACACGCGTGTGCGACTTGTTTCGGTAATCTACATATGACAGCTTCTATGATAAAAAAGAAATTTCCACTCTATTCATATTCCATGTGCGTGGTTTCACATGTGATAGGAGTCACGCGCTGAAACTATTGGTAAAAAACACGTTATTTTGCATTAGTCAAACTCACATGTACATCTTATAAACCTCTGGTTGGTAACTTCACCGCGGAAAGAATGTTCATTCCTTGCTGATATTTTTTGTTCTAAAAGATCCTACGTTACACAGGGCAAACAGAGGCCTTCCACTTTGATCCTTAAGTTCATCTAAGAGCAGAACAAATAATACTAACTTATCAGTAGTCTTAATTCCATCGATGAGGATTCTTAACTTGAAATAAAAGCACAACATAAAACACTAACTTATAATTTTGAACCTCATGAACACAAGAAATTGAACACAAACTAAGCTCACCAAGCTTCATAGAACCATTCAACTCACTATAAATTGTCAAGCTTCACCTAAAACTTGATATGTGGACGACATCAATCATCGAGGTAATTTACCCCTCAATTTACTGTAAACATCCAAGCTTAGAATGAAAGAAGACTCCATAAAAGTTAATAACACAAAAAAGTAGTACATAATTACGCATCATGTTTATGGCTCCCAAAACTAGCACAAATTTCCATCTTTCAAAAGCATACCGCAATGATAAATCTCATTAACCATATAGAGGCCAAGAAACCTTACAAAAATCTCATTAACCATAAAAAGTTACCAATTGATGTCACTCCAGCTGCTTTCACATCCTTAAATGCATATTCTGTTCAATTCACAATATCTCATTACATTAAAAAGCCCCAATATAAGCTTAAACAAACACCCCCTAAACTAATTAAAATGAAACCCTAACATAATTAATAAAATTTATAAAATAATTAGAAGAGATTAAAGGATACAACATACCGAGTTATCGACTTGAAACAAACGGCCCTCAGGAGAGAAGATAGTAACTTATTTGTATTACTAACATCAAAATAATAGAAGAAGACCAGATCTAGACATAAGTATGGTGGTGGTGCGAGTGGTTGCGTTGGTGAGGAGAGTGTTGAGGAGATAGAAGATGATCGGATATAGTTTTGGTGTAAATGATATTTGGGATATTGAATGAAATAATAGGGAAGGTGAATGAAATATTTTGGAAGGAGGGCAATTTGATTTTGGCCAAAAATTTAGGCGGGGCTTGTGAAAGGTGGAGAAGAGGGAAATTTTATTTTGGGAAAAACTAAGTGCCAATGTATATGTTTTAGTCACTTTTAAATAATGTGTGACAAACTTGACTATATGATTTATTCACTTTTAAATAATGTGTGACAAACTTGACTATATGATTTAGCCACATACACAATTACTTCATGTGACCATATATGGATTTTGGTCACACTTTTCAATTGTGTGACATATATTTGTCACATATGTATATATATAATGTGACTAATATTTTAAACTTATTTGTATCCGTCACACGTCCCAAATTATATGTGACTAAATAATCAAAAAAAAATTACAATATACCGCTAGTCACGAAAATATTCAAATGTGTGACTGTAGCCTCAGTTGGAAAGACGAAATGGTCACACAAGTCGGATCAAGTGTGGCTGTTTATTTTATTCTGGTACATTTAGTCACACAAATAAGTTACTGTGTGGCTGTTCGAAAAACCACATGTGTGACTAAATCCCATTTTTGTACTAGTGGTAACTTTCCCGTAACTTGGAATAACGGTCAACCACAAAGTTACTTACCATGGGAAATATTTCCTCCATTCCAACATCCCAAACAAATGCGACAAATGCGTATGATGTTTAACACTAACAACTTTGGACCCATGAGATATTGAGGACCAAATGTTTGAGCTTCTGTCTTGCTAGATAGAAATGGTTGCGAAAGCAACTCGAAGTCCAACTAATGGAGTATGATTGATGATTGTACTAATCTTGTGACGCAAAGTCAAGTCTTGTCTCATATGCCTAGCTTTCAACAAAGGTAGTCTAGTCTTCGAGTTTTAAGGGCAACACCTCAGGCTAAGATACGCTTTCTTAAAACACCCTTTGATAGTAGGAATGCTAAGCATGTAGTGTTATTAGAATCTAACATAGTAGACACTATCACAAAGAAACGAAATTCACATTTCATCATGACTCAAATATCTGTCGAAGAAAATTATGACAAACTCAGCTTGTCCAGAAATGTACAATGATCGCTCAAAGATCATGCGTGACAAGTTTGAGATGAGCATGATAAGTTAATCAAGTTTCATCCCTAGCCCTCGCACTATATCACTTGAAGAGAGCATCTTCTTAAGTCTAAGTATACTAAAGTGTGTGTGTGTGTATATATATATATATATATATATATATATATATATATATATATATATATATATATATATATATATATATATATATATATATATATAAGATACTTAACTTAGAAAAATCATAATCAATATTAACGCCCATGTCCGCGGAGACAAATCTCACAGGAGACGATGAAGGTGAGTACGCAGATAGTGCTAGGTTAGGGACACGATAGGTAATCTAATTTACCTAACGGCAAGTAGGCCCGATATCATGTCTAGTGTCTGGCTTTGTGCTCGCTTGTAAGAATGATCCCAAAACTTCTTACCTTCAAGCGTTTGATGTATTTTCCGATGCATTAAAGGCACTATACACTTGAGATTATGATATCTCAAGGGGATTGGTGTAGAAACTGTTGTCTATGCGAACTCTGATAATGCGGGAGATAATGTGGATTGATGAAGAGAGAGTGATGTTTCTACCTTCATAGGTTGTTGTCAAACTTCCTGGTTCTCCAAGAAACAAGCCACTCTTGCTATCTCCACGACCGAAGCCGAATACGTTAGCGCCGGAAAGGCGTGACGACAAGCACTATGAATGAAACAATCCCCTATGAAGTGCGGCAACCGAAGTACAAATAGACTTGACCGAGAACCCCGTGGATTGCTCATGCACGAAGCTCATCAAAGTACGTCATCTCTTCCGTCGCGATAATGTCCAAAGAGGAATCTTTTTCTTAGAAAAGTTTCCCTCAAAGGACAACATCGTCGATATCCTAACCAATATGTCCTTCACATCCCTCTTATGACTATTTGAATATTTCTTTGGAAATATTTAAGTCATCTCTCATATCTCGTCTCATGACTTTCTAAATATTTCACTGGAAATATTGAAGTCACTTCTTATGTCTCGCCTCATGACTTCTTATGTAAAACCCAAAAATTCTAAAACATGTAAAAAGACCAAAATGCCCTCATAATTTAAAATTTTAATTAAAGCTTATATAACTAACAAATAAATTACAAAACCTATGAAAACAAACCATATATTACATGAATTAATTATGAGACACCAAATAAAATTTGTACAAGCTACTAAGAATATTATAACACATTACCTAGTCACATTTGAACCGAAAACTTCATAAGCATATATTTATTTTGTTTTAAAAAGGTTTAAGTGTGGATAATAACAAATAAATTAAGGAAGTAGGAAAATTTGATAAGGATTGATTTGGTTGTTGGTTTGGCCGATTCTAGCTCTCCTCCCCCCCCCTCCAAAATTTCGGCTAACCTTGCTATAAGTTAGCCAATATCCTTTTTATCCTTCACAAACAAACCGAACATCAAAATCCATCAAGAAAACCCTACACAAAAAGTTTCTGCTACCCTTTTCTTGCTGCTGCCATTCGATCCAAACAAGACACAAAAGAGGCTTGATTCTTGTTCCATTCTTGTGTCATTCATCATAAGGTAAACATGTTGTTCTTGCATCAAGTCCATGCGAATTGTTTTTAGCAAAAACCCTAACTATTTTGCCTTGTTCTCTCTTTTCTGTCGATCTACCCAAGAAGGAGAAGGAGAAGCTCGTGGGTGAATTGTTGTGTCGTGTCCTTGATTCTTCGTGTATTCTACGAGGGTATTGTATCTCCTTGCTCAATCCTTGTTCATATCTTTGTGTTCTAGTCGAATCTTGAAACAATATTATGTCACATAAAATCATAGAATAAAGAAACCTAAAATTCATATATATAAATCGGCTGGAATTGTTTTGTGATAAATAATTCGATTTGAATGTGTTTAAGACTGTTATGAATTGACCTAAATATGCTATGGACTCACCTAAAATCGTTTGGTGCCAAGAACTAATGAATGGAATGATGAAAACCCTAAGTTATACATGAATCTGTAAGAACTGCTACTGATCTGGATTTTTGTTCGACTTTAATCGGCTGTAAATAAATGATGTGAACGTATATTTTGGTGTTTCTGGAGTCTAGATTGTAGTTTAATGAAATAGCTACCTGGGAAAATTTAGTTTTTAATTTTTGGAGGCCGGGAAGGCTACCTTTTGATTTTTTTGGAAATCGTGTGTCTGATCGGATTTGTGAGTCTGGAAAATCAGTCCGGGTTTTTGAATTTTAATTTCCAAACCGTGTCGAATTAGATAGAGTCCTTTGATCTGGGTCATATTTGAGATGTGTATAAGTAGCTGGAATTTTTGTAGATTTTTGTGAATTTATTTGAAGGGATAACAAAGCGAAAACTTGTCGGGTGTCCCATCAGATATGATTCTGGGACAGGTTGGGGTAATGGAATTTTCTTTCGTACCTAAACTAACTAATAAAATCTGGAAAAATTAGGTAAAATACTAGGAATATTGAGGTAGCTCTGAATTTTTGTAGATTTTATTTCGGAGTTCTATTATGATTTTTAAATTAATTGAAACGGGTCCAGATCATACCAAAAACCTGATAAATGTAATATGACATTTAATAAGTGTAAATTGTTTATATTCAAACACTAGAGGGTCTATATTGTTATTTTGATAATACTAAAGGACTTAACTCGTAGGAACCTGTAACTTTACAATAATTACACTTTATACCCTAACTTTATGATAATTGCATGACTGGTCCTTAAACTTATCCAAAATACTTAATAAACCCTTAAATGTATAAAACTACCATAATAACCTTAATCATGTGTAAATAACCTTATGAACCTAGAACTACTAAAATGGTCATTATAAATACTTTAAGTTGATAAACTTGAATGTCAATAACTAGTATTACTAAATAAGGAAACTTACTTAAAATGGAAATGTTGTAATTCTTTTCCTACCCCTCTAGGTGTGAAGAAGGAGAGGACCTGACTTTGATCCATCTTATTCATTTTGGTTTGTGCTTTGCTTTGGAATTAGGTACAGATATTCTGCTCTTTGAATGAAGAGCCTTCGCACTCATATTTTGATTCGTATTAGGGTTTTCCCTAAGCTATTGCTATGCTCCCTATACTTTGATATGAACCTTGATATGAGAACCTTTGATATGACCCTTTGGCATTTGAACCTTTGACATGAACCTCCTGATATGGACCTTGATATTTGGACTATGACTATATGAACCTTTGCTTTGATATGAACCTTTGACCTTTGACCCCAGTTTGATACCGAGCCAAGTTCATTTTCCTAGCCATGAAGGTAACATGGCCATGCCTGTGATGCACCACTGGCATGACTCGTGTGTGGTTCGAGTGATTTGCCACACCGTCCTCATTTTGATTTGATATGAGCTCACTATGATATGATATGATATGATTTGTTATGGCCAATATGATTTGTTCGGGGGGCGTATGGATGCATCCTAGGTTCGAGTCCGTGTTCGTGGACAGTTCGTTTTGATATGATATGGTGACTGAGGATGGGTGCAATCCACTTCTTTCACAAAGTTCGGGAGCTGATCACTCCAACTAGTACATGAGGACACCCCTCATATTATCGGCTTATTTGAGAGGCATCCCCTCTACATGATTTTGATATGATTATGATATGATATGTGATTTGTTTGGGCTCGTGGTGGATGACTGTCCTAGACCTTTATTCTTGTACCTTATTCATATCTTATACATTATGCTATATTCGTTTGCTTCATTTCCGTTTATTATATATATCTGTTCACTGGGCTTTTTAAGCTCAGCCGCATTTCTTTTCCCGCGGCAGGTATCTAAGCTAGGAGCTCGGGTTTATGCTTTGGATGGGATGAGAGTTTAGATGGAGCTTTTACCTTAGATGACCACCTTTATTGTTATGACTTTGTTTTGGACTTGGATTTCCTTTGTATTCGTATTTGGTTTCTCCGTTATCATTTGAACTTATGTACTTATTCAAGTCGTGTTGACTTGATTTCCTTTGATATATTTATTAAGACTTCCGCTGTGTATTTATGTATGCTTTGATTTGTCACCATAATGTGATACTTCTACCCTTGTCGGGTTGGGGTGTTACAATTATGGTATCAGAGCCAGGTTGCGACCTGTAGTACATAAGCATGGCCTGTGAGTCTTATGGACCCTAGGAATTGACCCTTAAGACTTGAGATTTGACTGGTGAGGTTTTGGGTAGACATTAGGATTCTGTTTCGTCTTTCCTTTCGTGCCTATATTTTTCCTATTTTGCTAACCGTTTTCGAAATCGTTCAGATGGTGAATACGCGAACAGGTGCTGGTGGTGATGCCCCTGATTTCCAGGCCATGATAGCAGAAGCTTTGGCTCAGGCTCTTCCTCAGTTGGTGACTGAAATCACCAATAACGTCAGAAACGGGGCTAGTTCATCAAGTGGTGGTGGTGGTGGTGGTGGCGGTGCTCCACCTGCTGGTCCTTCTGCTGCTCCACCTATGGGTATTCATGTGTGGATTGAAAGGTTCACTAAACTCAAACCCCTCTCTTTTCGGTCAGCTGCCACTCCCACTGAGGCAGAGGACTGGATTACTCACATCGAGAAACTTTTCCGGGTTTTGGGTTGTCCAGATGAGTTTAAGACGAGATTGGCTGCGTTTAAGCTAGAGGGCGATGCACAGAGCTGGTGGACAGCTTATGCTCAGTCTCAGGAGCAGGGTTTTGAGGAGACTTGTACTTGGGAGGATTTTATGGGTATCTTTTATAAGCAGTACATTCCAGTGGCTGAACAGCAGCGATATGAGCGGGAGTATGGGAACATTCGTCAGGGGACCGGGAGACGATTGGGGAATTTATGCAGCGGTTTATGAGGCTGGCCAGTTTTGTTGGGCCAGAGATTACGGGAGATGCTTACCGTCAGGCTAAGACATTTAAGTGGGCGTTAAAGAAATGGATATTGGACCGTATCGTGAATACGCATTATGATGATGTGGCTGCAGTTGCGAACGACGCTCGCAACATTGAGATGTTGCATAGTGATGGTAGTGGTTTTAATAAGCGTGATAGGGATGGTAACCGGGTGCATTTCAGAGGACAGAGTCAGCAGGGACAGGGTCAGGATTTCAGAGGTCGGCAGGACCAGGTATCCGAGCAGAGAGGTCGACAGGACCATAGGTATGATCAGCGTGGTCGCCAAGACCGGGACTATAGTCAGAGGCGACAGGATTCTCGGGGTTATGATAGGCAGGTTTCTGGGAGGAGTGGGTACAACAACAACCCAGGTCAGTATCGTGATCAGTCTACTCGGGGTGCTCAACCGAGTCATCAGTCGGGTTCTTCTGGATAGAGGAGGACTAGTGAGGTGTTACCTCCTCCACCGGTTTGTGTCACTTGCGGAAAATCCCATCCGGGGGTTTGTCATAGGATTACTGGGGGATGCTTTACTTGTGGGTCTACCGAGCACAGAGTGAAGGACTGTCCGCATGAGAAGCGGGCTGCAGTGGCAAACTCGGGTAGGCCGACTCCTACTTCGGGTCGGGTATTCTCTCTTACATGTGATCAGGCGGCAGGCACGTCAGGTACCATTACCGGTCATCTTTATATTGGAGATCGTATTGTTTTTGCTTTATTTGACACCGGTGCTACACACTCTATAATATCTAATACGCTTGCCAAGAAAATAAATATGACCCCAACACCATTGAATAATCTTATATCCATCTCTACTCCTATGAAAACCCAAGTCCTTATCGATTGTGAATATGTGAATTGCCCTCTGCGATTTGATGATTGTGTTCGTCCGGCTAATTTGCTTCCCCTCGATATGATTGATTTCGATGTGATTTTGGGTATGGACTGGTTGTCTTCTCATAAGGCCACCATCGACTGTCATGCCAGGAGTGTGAGTTTTGGTGATATCCATCATCCGGACTTTGTTTATCACGGTTCTCATCCTTTGAAATCTGTTAAACTTATTTCTGCTATGAAAGCGCGGACCCTAATCTCTCATGGTTGTCTAGGGTTTTTGGCCTCTATTAAAGATACATCTTCTGAGGAACCTGATATTAGTAGTGTCCCCATTGTTCGGGAGTTCGCTGATGTCTTTCCCGAAGAACTTCCTGGTCTTCCTCCGACTAGGGAGGTTGAATTCTGTATTGATCTGATTCCCAGCGCCGAGCCTATCTCTAAGGCTCCGTACCGGATGGCTCCCGTTAAACTCAAAGAATTGAAAGTACAGTTAGAGGAGTTATTGGAGAACGGTTTTATTCGTCCTAGTGTTTCTCCATGGGGCGCTCCTGTACTATTCGTGAAAAAGAAAGACGGTAGTATGCGTTTATGTATTGATTACCGTGAGCTCAACCGCATTACAATTCGTAACCGTTATCCCCTACCACGCATTGACGATTTGTTTGACCAATTGCAAGGGGCAAAACACTTCTCTAAGATTGATTTGAGATCGGGTTACCATCAGCTTCGTGTGAGGGAACAAGATGTTCCTAAGACTGCTTTTCGAACCCGCTATGGTCATTACGAATTCCTGGTAATGCCTTTCGGCTTGACCAATGCTCCGGCCGTTTTTATGGATCTTATGAACCGGATTTTCCATGAGTTCCTCGATAAATTTGTGATTGTCTTCATCGATGATATTCTCGTCTATTCGAAATCCGAAGAGGAGCATGAGCGGCACCTTAGGACTGTGTTGGAGATTCTTAGACAGAAGAAGTTGTACGCGAAGTTTTCCAAGTGTGAATTCTGGTTGAGTCAGGTCGTTTTTCTAGGTCACATTGTTTCTGCGGAGGGTATCACTATGGACCCAGCGAAGGTCGAGGCTATCACTAAATGGCCTAGACCTACGAATGTGACTGAAGTGAGGAGTTTTCTGGGACTCGCTGGTTATTATCGTCGCTTCGTTGAGGGTTTCTCACGGTTGGCCTTGCCATTGACACAGTTGATGAGAAAAGGGGAGAAGTTTGTATGGACTGAAGAGCGGGAGAACAGTTTCGAGGAGCTTAAGCAGAGATTAGTGTTGGCACCTATTTTGAATCTTCCGTCCGGTTCGGGTGGTTTCCAGATCTATAGTGATGCGTCTAAAAAGGGTTTGGGTTGCGTTCTAATGCAACACGGGAAAGTCATCGCCTATGCTTCGAGGCAACTGAAGCCGTATGAGGAGAATTATCCGACACACGATTTGGAATTGGCTGCAGTGGTTTTCGCTCTAAAAATATGGCAGCATTATCTATACGGCGAGTCATGTGACATTTTTACCGACCACAAAAGCCTCAAATATATCTTCACGCAGAAGGAGTTGAATATGAGACAAAGGAGGTGGTTGGAGCTCCTGAAAGATTACGACATCCACATCCAGTATCATCCCGGCAAGGCAAATGTTGTTGCCGATGCTCTTAGCCGGAAATCGGGTATGGTCGCTAGTCTGAACTTTGAGCCTCGAATTCTGCATGATTTAGAGATTCTTGACGTTGAGTTTTGTATTCGGGGTTGTGATGGTTACTGGGCTAGTCTTAAGGTTGAGTCTAATCTCATCCTACAAATTAAAGAAGCCCAGAAGGAGAACGGTGAACTTTGGGCCATTGTGCAGAATGTAGAAGATGGAAAGCAGTCTGATTTTCGGGTAGATGATTTCGGTGTAGTATGGTTCGAGGATCGCCTTTGTGTTCCCAACGATCCTGATCTACGAGAGGCTATTTTGTCAGAGGCGCATAGTTCTCCCTTTACTATACATCCGGGTTCCACCAAGATGTACCGAGACCAGAAGCAGCACTTCTGGTGGAGCGGCATGAAACAAGATGTGGCATCCTATGTAGCTAGGTGTTTGACTTGTCAGCAGGTCAAGATCGAGCACCAGAGAGCTAGTGGGTTATTACAGCCGTTAGATATTCCTACTTGGAAATGGGAGGAAGTTACTATGGATTTTGTTACGGGATTACCTATTACCAGAAGGAAACATGACGCGATTTGGGTGGTCGTTGATCGGCTGACCAAATCTGCTCATTTCCTACCCATTCGTGTGAAGTACGGTGTTAATAAGTTGGCGGAGATCTTTAGGCAGGAGATTGTTAGTGTTCAGGGAATGCCCACTGCTATTATTTCCGATAGAGATCCACGTTTTACTTCTAGATTCTGGAGGGGTTTACAAAAGGCTTGGGGTGCACGACTCAAGTTCAGTACGGCTTTCCACCCTCAGACAGATGGTCAGTCAGAGCGGACCATCCAGACATTGGAGGACATGCTGAGGGCATGTGCGTTAGAGTGGACGGGTAGTTGGGACGAGTATCTTTGTTTAGTAGAGTTCGCTTACAACAACAGCTGGCATGCTAGTATTCGGATGGCCCCTTTCGAGATGTTGTATGGGCGGAAGTGTAGGGCACCCGTCTGTTGGAACGAAGTAGGAGAGCGTGTTATTGAGGGTCCAGAGTTGGTTCAGGTCACGAATGAGAAGGTAGATGTTTTTAGGGAAAAGTTGAAGGAAGCTAGGGCACGTCAGAAAAGTTATGCGGATAAGCACCGTCGTGATTTGGAGTTTCAGGTTGGCGATCGGGTATTCCTTAAGGTTTCACCGTTTCGAGGAGTTAAACGTTTTGGAATCAAGGGCAAGCTTAGTCCTCGATTCATCGGACCCTTTGAGATTCTTGATCGTATCGGGGAGGTTTCATACCGTTTAGCTCTACCTCCCCAGCTTTCGCATGTGCATGATGTATTCCATGTATCTCTTCTACGGGGATACAACTATCATCCTCTTCATGTGGTATCTTATCCTTTCGATCAGATTCAGCCGGATATGTCTCTTCCGGAGGAGCCGGAGGCTATTTTGGACCGGCAGGAACGGGTTATGAGAAACAAAGTAATTCCGTTCGTAAAGATTCTTTGGAAGAACCACCCAGAGCGGGAGGCTACCTGGGAGACCGAAGAGTCGATACGAGCTAGCTATCCAAATTTTGTATTCTAATCTGGTACGTCTTTATTTTGATTCCGTTCCATTTCCTTTCTACTTCTTTGCAAATTTCGAGGACGAAAATTTTCGTTTAGAGGGGAAGAGTTGTAAAACCCAAAAATTCTAAAATATGTAAAAAGACCAAAATGCCCTCATAATTTAAAATTTTAATTAAAGCTTATATAACTAACAAATAAATTACAAAACCTATGAAAACAAACCATATATTACATGAATTAATTATGAGACACCAAATAAAATTTGTACAAGCTACTAAAAATATTATAACACATTACCTAGTCACATTTGAACCGAAAACTTCATAAGCATATATTTATTTTGTTTTAAAAAGGTTTAAGTGTGGATAATAACAAATAAATTAAGGAAGTAGGAAAATTTGATAAGGATTGATTTGGTTGTTGGTTTGGCCGATTCTAGCTCTCCCCCCCCCCTCCAAAATTTCGGCTAACCTTGCTATAAGTTAGCCAATATCCTTTTTATCCTTCACAAACAAACCGAACATCAAAATCCATCAAGAAAACCCTACACAAAAAGTTTCTGCTACCCTTTTCTTGTTGCTGCCATTCGATCCAAACAAGACACAAAAGAGGCTTGATTCTTGTTCCATTCTTGTGTCATTCATCATAAGGTAAACATGTTGTTCTTGCATCAAGTCCATGCGAATTGTTTTTAGCAAAAACCCTAACTATTTTGCCTTGTTCTCTTTTTCTGTCGATCTACCCAAGAAGGAGAAGGAGAAGCTCGTGGGTGAATTGTTGTGTCGTGTCCTTGATTCTTCGTGTATTCTACGAGGGTATTGTATCTCCTTGCTCAATCCTTGTTCATATCTTTGTGTTCTAGTCGAATCTTGAAACAATATTATGTCACATAAAATCATAGAATAAAGAAACCTAAAATTCATATATATAAATCGGCTGGAATTGTTTTGTGATAAATAATTCGATTTGAATGTGTTTAAGACTGTTATGAATTGACCTAAATATGCTATGGACTCACCTAAAATCGTTTGGTGCCAAGAACTAATGAATGGAATGATGAAAACCCTAAGTTATACATGAATCTGTAAGAGCTGCTACTGATCTGGATTTTTTTTCGAATTTAATCAGCTGTAAATAAATGATGTGAATATATATTTTGGTTTTTCATGAGTCTAGATTGTAGTTTAATGAAATAGCTACCTGGGAAAATTTAGTTTTTAATTTTTGGAGGCCGGGAGGGCTATCTTTTGATTTTTTGGAAATCATGTGTCTGATCGGATTTGTGAGTCTGTAAAATCAGTCCAGGTTTTTGAATATTAATTTCTAAACCGTGTCGAATTAGATAGATTCCTTTGAGCTGGATCATATTTGAGATGTGTATAAGTAGCTGTGTGAATTTTTGTAGATTTTATTTCGGATTTCTACTATGATTTTTTAATTAATTGAAACGGGTCCAGATCATACCAAAAATCTGATAAATGTAATATGACATTGAATAAGTGTAAATTGTTTATATTCAAACACTAGAGGGTCTATATTGTTATTTTGATAATACTAAAGGACTTAGCTCGTAGGAACCTGTAACTTTACAATAATTACACTTTATACCATAACTTTATGATAATTGCATGATTGGTCCTTAAACTTATCCTAAATACTTAATAAACCCTTAAATGTATAAAACAACCATAATAACCTTAATCATGTGTAAATAACCTTATGAACCTTGAACTACTAAAATGGTCATTATAAATACTTTAAGTTGATAAACTTGAATGTCAATAACTAGTATTACTAAATAAGGAAACTTACTTAAAATGGAAATGTTGTAATTCTTTTCCTACCCCTCTAGGTGTGAAGAAGGAGAGGACCTGACTTTGATCCATCTTATTCATTTTGGTTTGTGCTTTGCTTTGGAATTAGGTACAGATATTCTGCTCTTTGAATGAAGAGCCTTCGCACTCATATTTTGATTCGTATTAGGGTTTTCCCTAAGCTATTGCTATGCTCCCTATACTTTGATATGAACCTTGATATGAGAACCTTTGATATGACCCTTTGGCATTTGAACCTTTGACATGAACCTCCTGATATGGACCTTGATATTTGGACTATGACTATATGAACCTTTGCTTTGATATGAACCTTTGACCTTTGACCCCAGTTTGATACCGAGCCAAGTTCATTTTCCTAGCCATGAAGGTAACATGGCCATGCCTGTGATGCACCACTGGCATGACTCGTGTGTGGTTCGAGTGATTTGCCACACCGTCCTCATTTTGATTTGATATGAGCTCACTATGATATGATATGATATGATTTGTTATGGCCAATATGATTTGTTCGGGGGGCGTATGGATGCATCCTAGGTTCGAGTCCGTGTTCGTGGACAGTTCGTTTTGATATGATATGGTGACTGAGGATGGGTGCAATCCACTTCTTTCACAAAGTTCGGGAGCTGATCACTCCAACTAGTACATGAGGACACCCCTCATATTATCGGCTTATTTGAGAGGCATCCCCTCTACATGATTTTGATATGATTATGATATGATATGTGATTTGTTTGGGCTCGTGGTGGATGACTGTCCTAGACCTTTATTCTTGTACCTTATTCATATCTTATACATTATGCTATATTCGTTTGCTTCATTTCCGTTTATTATATATATCTGTTCACTGGGCTTTTTAAGCTCAGCCGCGTTTCTTTTCCCGCGGCAGGTATCTAAGCTAGGAGCTCGGGTTTATGCTTTGGATGGGATGAGAGTTTAGATGGAGCTTTTACCTTAGATGACCACCTTTATTGTTATGACTTTGTTTTGGACTTGGATTTCCTTTGTATTCGTATTTGGTTTCTCCGTTATCATTTGAACTTATGTACTTATTCAAGTCGTGTTGACTTGATTTCCTTTGATATATTTATTAAGACTTCCGCTGTGTATTTATGTATGCTTTGATTTGTCACCATAATGTGATACTTCTACCCTTGTCGGGTTGGGGTGTTACAATTATGGTATCAGAGCCAGGTTGCGACCTGTAGTACATAAGCATGGCCTGTGAGTCTTATGGACCCTAGGAATTGACCCTTAAGACTTGAGATTTGACTGGTGAGGTTTTGGGTAGACATTAGGATTCTGTTTCGTCTTTCCTTTCGTGCCTATATTTTTCCTATTTTGCTAACCGTTTTCGAAATCGTTCAGATGGTGAATACGCGAACAGGTGCTGGTGGTGATGCCCCTGATTTCCAGGCCATGATAGCAGAAGCTTTGGCTCAGGCTCTTCCTCAGTTGGTGACTGAAATCACCAATAACGTCAGAAACGGGGCTAGTTCATCAAGTGGTGGTGGTGGTGGTGGTGGCGGTGCTCCACCTGCTGGTCCATCTGCTGCTCCACCTATGGGTATTCATGTGTGGATTGAAAGGTTCACTAAACTCAAACCCCTCTCTTTTCGGTCAGCTGCCACTCCCACTGAGGCAGAGGACTGGATTACTCACATCGAGAAACTTTTCCGGGTTTTGGGTTGTCCAGATGAGTTTAAGACGAGATTGGCTGCGTTTAAGCTAGAGGGCGATGCACAGAGCTGGTGGACAGCTTATGCTCAGTCTCAGGAGCAGGGTTTTGAGGAGACTTGTACTTGGGAGGATTTTATGGGTATCTTTTATAAGCAGTACATTCCAGTGGCTGAACAGCAGCGATATGAGCGGGAGTATGGGAACATTCGTCAGGGGGACCGGGAGACGACTGGGGAATTTATGCAGCGGTTTATGAGGCTGGCCAGTTTTGTTGGGCCAGAGATTACGGGAGATGCTTACCGTCAGGCTAAGACATTTAAGTGGGCGTTAAAGAAATGGATATTGGACCGTATCGTGAATACGCATTATGATGATGTGGCTGCAGTTGCGAACGACGCTCGCAACATTGAGATGTTGCATAGTGATGGTAGTGGTTTTAATAAGCGTGATAGGGATGGTAACCGGGTGCATTCCAGAGGACAGAGTCAGCAGGGTCAGGATTTCAGAGGTCGGCAGGACCAAGTATCCGAGCAGAGAGGTCGACAGGACCATAGGTATGATCAGCGTGGTCGCCAAGACCGGGACTATAGTCAGAGGCGACAGGATTCTCGGGGTTATGATAGGCAGGTTTCTGGGAGGAGTGGGTACAACAACAACCCAGGTCAGTATCGTGATCAGTCTACTCGGGGTGCTCAACCGAGTCATCAGTCGGGTTCTTCTGGATAGAGGAGGACTAGTGAGGTGTTACCTCCTCCACCGGTTTGTGTCACTTGCGGAAAATCCCATCCGGGGGTTTGTCATAGGATTACTGGGGGATGCTTTACTTGTGGGTCTATCGAGCACAGAGTGAAGGACTGTCCGCATGAGAAGCGGGCTGCAGTGGCAAACTCGGGTAGGCCGGCTCCTACTTCGGGTCGGGTATTCTCTCTTACATGTGATCAGGCGGCAGGCACGTCAGGTACCATTACCGGTCATCTTTATATTGGAGATCGTATTGTTTTTGCTTTATTTGACACCGGTGCTACACACTCTATAATATCTAATACGCTTGCCAAGAAAATAAATATGACCCCAACACCATTGAATAATCTTATATCCATCTCTACTCCTATGAAAACCCAAGTCCTTATCGATTGTGAATATGTGAATTGCCCTCTGCGATTTGATGATTGTGTTCGTCCGGCTAATTTGCTTCCCCTCGATATGATTGATTTCGATGTGATTTTGGGTATGGACTGGTTGTCTTCTCATAAGGCCACCATCGACTGTCATGCCAGGAGTGTGAGTTTTGGTGATATCCATCATCCGGACTTTGTTTATCACGGTTCTCATCCTTTGAAATCTGTTAAACTTATTTCTGCTATGAAAGCGCGGACCCTAATCTCTCATGGTTGTCTAGGGTTTTTGGCCTCTATTAAAGATACATCTTCTGAGGAACCTGATATTAGTAGTGTCCCCATTGTTCGGGAGTTCGCTGATGTCTTTCCCGAAGAACTTCCTGGTCTTCCTCCGACTAGGGAGGTTGAATTCTGTATTGATCTGATTCCCAGCGCCGAGCCTATCTCTAAGGCTCCGTACCGGATGGCTCCCGTTAAACTCAAAGAATTGAAAGTACAGTTAGAGGAGTTATTGGAGAACGGTTTTATTCGTCCTAGTGTTTCTCCATGGGGCGCTCCTGTACTATTCGTGAAAAAGAAAGACGGTAGTATGCGTTTATGTATTGATTACCGTGAGCTCAACCGCATTACAATTCGTAACCGTTATCCCCTACCACGCATTGACGATTTGTTTGACCAATTGCAAGGGGCAAAACACTTCTCTAAGATTGATTTGAGATCGGGTTACCATCAGCTTCGTGTGAGGGAACAAGATGTTCCTAAGACTGCTTTTCAAACCCGCTATGGTCATTACGAATTCCTGGTAATGCCTTTCGGCTTGACCAATGCTCCGGCCGTTTTTATGGATCTTATGAACCGGATTTTCCATGAGTTCCTCGATAAATTTGTGATTGTCTTCATCGATGATATTCTCGTCTATTCGAAATCCGAAGAGGAGCATGAGCGGCACCTTAGGACTGTGTTGGAGATTCTTAGACAGAAGAAGTTGTACGCGAAGTTTTCCAAGTGTGAATTCTGGTTGAGTCAGGTCGTTTTTCTAGGTCACATTGTTTCTGCGGAGGGTATCACTATGGACCCAGCGAAGGTCGAGGCTATCACTAAATGGCCTAGACCTACGAATGTGACTGAAGTGAGGAGTTTTCTGGGACTCGCTGGTTATTATCGTCGCTTCGTTGAGGGTTTCTCACGGTTGGCCTTGCCATTGACACAGTTGATGAGAAAAGGGGAGAAGTTTGTATGGACTGAAGAGCGGGAGAACAGTTTCGAGGAGCTTAAGCAGAGATTAGTGTTGGCACCTATTTTGAATCTTCCGTCCGGTTCGGGTGGTTTCCAGATCTATAGTGATGCGTCTAAAAAGGGTTTGGGTTGCGTTCTAATGCAACACGGGAAAGTCATCGCCTATGCTTCGAGGCAACTGAAGCCGTATGAGGAGAATTATCCGACACACGATTTGGAATTGGCTGCAGTGGTTTTCGCTCTAAAAATATGGCAGCATTATCTATACGGCGAGTCATGTGACATTTTTACCGACCACAAAAGCCTCAAATATATCTTCACGCAGAAGGAGTTGAATATGAGACAAAGGAGGTGGTTGGAGCTCCTGAAAGATTACGACATCCACATCCAGTATCATCCCGGCAAGGCAAATGTTGTTGCCGATGCTCTTAGCCGGAAATCGGGTATGGTCGCTAGTCTGAACTTTGAGCCTCGAATTCTGCATGATTTAGAGATTCTTGACGTTGAGTTTTGTATTCGGGGTTGTGATGGTTACTGGGCTAGTCTTAAGGTTGAGTCTAATCTCATCCTACAAATTAAAGAAGCCCAGAAGGAGAACGGTGAACTTTGGGCCATTGTGCAGAATGTAGAAGATGGAAAGCAGTCTGATTTTCGGGTAGATGATTTCGGTGTAGTATGGTTCGAGGATCGCCTTTGTGTTCCCAACGATCCTGATCTATGAGAGGCTATTTTGTCAGAGGCGCATAGTTCTCCCTTTACTATACATCCGGGTTCCACCAAGATGTACCGAGACCTGAAGCAGCACTTCTGGTGGAGCGGCATGAAACAAGATGTGGCATCCTATGTAGCTAGGTGTTTGACTTGTCAGCAGGTCAAGATCGAGCACCAGAGAGCTAGTGGGTTATTACAGCCGTTAGATATTCCTACTTGGAAATGGGAGGAAGTTACTATGGATTTTGTTACGGGATTACCTATTACCAGAAGGAAACATGACGCGATTTGGGTGGTCGTTGATCGGCTGACCAAATCTGCTCATTTCCTACCCATTCGTGTGAAGTACGGTGTTAATAAGTTGGCGGAGATCTTTAGGCAGGAGATTGTTAGTGTTCAGGGAATGCCCACTGCTATTATTTCCGATAGAGATCCACGTTTTACTTCTAGATTCTGGAGGGGTTTACAAAAGGCTTGGGGTGCACGACTCAAGTTCAGTACGGCTTTCCACCCTCAGACAGATGGTCAGTCAGAGCGGACCATCCAGACATTGGAGGACATGCTGAGGGCATGTGCGTTAGAGTGGACGGGTAGTTGGGACGAGTATCTTTGTTTAGTAGAGTTCGCTTACAACAACAGCTGGCATGCTAGTATTCGGATGGCCCCTTTCGAGATGTTGTATGGGCGGAAGTGTAGGGCACCCGTCTGTTGGAACGAAGTAGGAGAGCGTGTTATTGAGGGTCCAGAGTTGGTTCAGGTCACGAATGAGAAGGTAGATGTTTTTAGGGAAAAGTTGAAGGAAGCTAGGGCACGTCAGAAAAGTTATGTGGATAAGCACCGTCGTGATTTGGAGTTTCAGGTTGGCGATCGGGTATTCCTTAAGGTTTCACCGTTTCGAGGAGTTAAACGTTTTGGAATCAAGGGCAAGCTTAGTCCTCGATTCATCGGACCCTTTGAGATTCTTGATCGTATCGGGGAGGTTTCATACCGTTTAGCTCTACCTCCCCAGCTTTCGCATGTGCATGATGTATTCCATGTATCTCTTCTACGGGGATACAACTATCATCCTCTTCATGTGGTATCTTATCCTTTCGATCAGATTCAGCCGGATATGTCTCTTCCGGAGGAGCCGGAGGCTATTTTGGACCGGCAGGAACGGGTTATGAGAAACAAAGTAATTCCGTTCGTAAAGATTCTTTGGAAGAACCACCCAGAGCGGGAGGCTACCTGGGAGACCGAAGAGTCGATACGAGCTAGCTATCCAAATTTTGTATTCTAATCTGGTACGTCTTTATTTTGATTCCGTTCCATTTCCTTTCTACTTCTTTGCAAATTTCGAGGACGAAAATTTTCGTTTAGAGGGGAAGAGTTGTAAAACCCAAAAATTCTAAAATATGTAAAAAGACCAAAATGCCCTCATAATTTAAAATTTTAATTAAAGCTTATATAACTAACAAATAAATTACAAAACCTATGAAAACAAACCATATATTACATGAATTAATTATGAGACACCAAATAAAATTTGTACAAGCTACTAAAAATATTATAACACATTACCTAGTCACATTTGAACCGAAAACTTCATAAGCATATATTTATTTTGTTTTAAAAAGGTTTAAGTGTGGATAATAACAAATAAATTAAGGAAGTAGGAAAATTTGATAAGGATTGATTTGGTTGTTGGTTTGGCCGATTCTAGCTCTCCCCCCCCCCCCTCCAAAATTTTGGCTAACCTTGCTATAAGTTAGCCAATATCCTTTTTATCCTTCACAAACAAACCGAACATCAAAATCCATCAAGAAAACCCTACACAAAAAGTTTCTGCTACCCTTTTCTTGTTGCTGCCATTCGATCCAAACAAGACACAAAAGAGGCTTGATTCTTGTTCCATTCTTGTGTCATTCATCATAAGGTAAACATGTTGTTCTTGCATCAAGTCCATGCGAATTGTTTTTAGCAAAAACCCTAACTATTTTTCCTTGTTCTCTCTTTTCTGTCGATCTACCCAAGAAGGAGAAGGAGAAGCTCGTGGGTGAATTGTTGTGTCGTGTCCTTGATTCTTCGTGTATTCTACGAGGGTATTGTATCTCCTTGCTCAATCCTTGTTCATATCTTTGTGTTCTAGTCGAATCTTGAAACAATATTATGTCACATAAAATCATAGAATAAAGAAACCTAAAATTCATATATATAAATCGGCTGGAATTGTTTTGTGATAAATAATTCGATTTGAATGTGTTTAAGACTGTTATGAATTGACCTAAATATGCTATGGACTCACCTAAAATCGTTTGGTGCCAAGAACTAATGAATGGAATGATGAAAACCCTAAGTTATACATGAATCTATAAGAACTGCTACTGATCTGGATTTTTGTTCGACTTTAATCGGCTATAAATAAATGATGTGAACGTATATTTTGGTGTTTCTGGAGTCTAGATTGTAGTTTAATGAAATAGCTACCTGGGAAAATTTAGTTTTTAATTTTTGGAGGCCGGGAAGGCTACCTTTTGATTTTTTGGAAATCATGTGTCTGATCGGATTTGTGAGTCTAGAAAATCAGTCCGGGTTTTTGAATTTTAATTTCCAAACCGTGTCGAATTAGATAGAGTCCTTTGAGCTGGGTCATATTTGAGATGTTTATAAGTAGCTGGAATTTTTGTAGATTTTTGTGAATTTATTTGAAGGGATAACAAAGCGAAAACTTGTCGGGTGTCCCATCAGATATGATTCTGGGACAGGTTGGGGTAATGGAATTTTCTTTCGTACCTAAACTAACTAATAAAATCTGGAAAAATTAGGTAAAATACTAGGAATATTGAGGTAGCTCTGTGAATTTTTGTAGATTTTATTTCGGAGTTCTACTATGATTTTTAAATTAATTGAAACGGGTCCAGATCATACCAAAAACCTGATAAATGTAATATGACATTTAATAAGTGTAAATTGTTTATATTCAAACACTAGAGGGTCTATATTGTTATTTTGATAATACTAAAGGACTTAACTCGTAGGAACCTGTAACTTTACAATAATTACACTTTATACCCTAACTTTATGATAATTGCATGATTGGTCCTTAAACTTATCCTAAATACTTAATAAACCCTTAAATGTATAAAACTACCATAATAACCTTAATCATGTGTAAATAACCTTATGAACCTTGAACTACTAAAATGGTCATTATAAATACTTTAAGTTGATAAACTTGAATGTCAATAACTAGTATTACTAAATAAGGAAACTTACTTAAAATGGAAAGGTTGTAATTCTTTTCCTACCCCTCTAGGTGTGAAGAAGGAGAGGACCTGACTTTGATCCATCTTATTCATTTTGGTTTGTGCTTTGCTTTGGAATAAGGTACAGATATTCTGCTCTTTGAATGAAGAGCCTTCGCTCTCATATTTTGATTCGTATTAGGGTTTTCCCTAAGCTATTGCTATGCTCCCTACACTTTGATATGAACCTTGATATGAGAACCTTTGATATGACCCTTTGGCATTTGAACCTTTGACATGAACCTCCTGATATGGACCTTGATATTTGGACTATGACTATATGAACCTTTGCTTTGATATGAACCTTTAACCTTTGACCCCAGTTTGATACCCGAGCCAAGTTCGTTTTCCTAGCCATGAAGGTAACATGGCCATGCCTGTGATGCACCACTGGCATGACTCGTGTGTGGTTCGAGTGATTAGCCACACCGTCCCCATTTTGATTTGATATGAGCTCACTATGATATGATATGATATGATTTGTTATGGCCAATATGATTTGTTCGGGGGGCGTATGGATGCATCCTAGGTTCGAGTCCGTGTTCGTGGACAGTTCATTTTGATATGATATGGTGACTGAGGATGGGTGCAATCCACTTCTTTCACAAAGTTCGGGAGCTGATCACTCCAACTGGTACATGAGGACACCCCTCATATTATCGGCTTATTTGAGAGGCATCCCCTCTACATGATTTTGATATGATTATGATATGATATGTGATTTGTTTGGGCTCGTGGTGGATGACTGTCCTAGACCTTTATTCTTGTACCTTATTCATATCTTATACATTATGCTATATTCGTTTGCTTCATTTCCGTTTATTATATATATCTGTTCACTGGGCTTTTTAAGCTCAGCCGCGTTTCTTTTCCCGCGGCAGGTATCTAAGCTAGGAGCTCGGGTTTATGCTTTGGATGGGATGAGAGTTTAGATGGAGCTTTTACCTTAGATGACCACCTTTATTGTTATGACTTTGTTTTGGACTTGGATTTCCTTTGTATTCGTATTTGGTTTCTCCGTTATCATTTGAACTTATGTACTTATTCAAGTCGTGTTGACTTGATTTCCTTTGATATATTTATTAAGACTTCCGCTGTGTATTTATGTATGCTTTGATTTGTCACCATAATGTGATACTTCTACCCTTGTCGGGTTGGGGTGTTACATCTTAAGTCATCTTTCTCATCCCTCTCATGACTATTTCAATATTTCACTCGAAATATTAAAGTCATCCCTTACGTGCTATCTTGTAACTCGCTCAATATTTCACTTGAAATATTAAGACACTTCTCTCATCCTTCTTATGACCACTCGAATATTTCACTGGAAATATTGAAGTCATTCCTTACATATCGCCTCCTGACTTTTCAAGTCATCCCTCTCATTCTTCTCATGATTCTTAGATATTTCACTGGAAATACTAAGTCATTCTTTACGTCTCGTCTCATGACTTCTGAATATTTCATTGGAAATATTAAGTCATTCCTTACGTCTCGTCTCATGACTGTTGAATATTTCACTGGAAATATTAAGTCATTCCTTACGTCTCGTCTCATGACTGTTGAATATTTCACTGGAAATATTAAGTCATTTCTCACATCCTCCTCATGACTATTCAAATATTTCACTGGAAATATTGAAGTCATCTCTTACGTCTCGTCTCATGACTCTTAGATACTTCACTGGAAATACTAAGTCATTCAAGGACTTCTTAATATTTCACTAGAAATATCAAGTCATTCCTTATATCTCGCCTCATGACCTCTAAATATCTCACAAAAAATATTAAAGTCAATTCTCGTATTCCTCTAATGACTACTTATGCATTTCCTCGGAAATACTAATGTCATTTCTTGTCATCTCATCTAATCGTTTTCGTTAAAAGAGTTTATTAGGTATAAACTCTTCCCTCGTGTCAAAAAGTCTTACTAAATAAGTAAGATTAATTCGTCAAAACACAAAATAGAACAAAAATGGGCCTCAGATATGCACGGCACCACTAAAATTTAGTGGTACCGTGGTACCGTGTATCTGATGATGCCCGTTTTTCTTCCCTTTTTCCCTCTGCACAATCATTCAAACAAAATACCCACTTCCTCTCTACTGTCAAAACCGAACGCCTCATACAAATCCTACCATACTCTTGTAAATCAAGATCGAGGCATTGCAATCAAAGAATCTTAATCACTACAACATAATTTGTAAGTCAATTAACCTTAATTTCTTTTTTAATTTGAGTCTAAGGTTTGTTCTTATGCATAAAATCGAATTGGGTTTTTTTCAATTTTGTTTGAACTCTTATGCAATTAGGACTAAGATTAGACAATGTATAACTTGCATGATTCCCTAAACCTAGGATTTTCATAGACCCACTTACATTATATGATTTGGTCCGAATTTCCCTAGTTAAATCGGATTAAGATTAATTATTTTTAATGGAATCATGTCTAGGATACTTAAAATTAGATTAGGAATCATTAACATTGAAGCTTTTCAATTTTAAGATTTTTGGCGCCAAGTTGACGCAATTTGCCAAACACCCCAATTCCATTGTTTTCGAAAAATTTCACGAAACTAGGATCATGAAATGTTTTTCGTTCATTGTTGATGCAAATTAAAAACATTTTTGCATGCATACATGATCTCACAAATGTTGATCGAATTACATAACTAATGTGTATTCTTCGACACATTTGATTGAGCAAAAGTGAGGTTAGGAGCGTTTGGGTAATCTCATTAGTTTTGTTTTAGAGTCGAGATTACCGCACCTCCACATTGTTTGCATTTAGGCACACACACACTAAGAATGTGATCATCAAAATGCAACAAGTTAACATATACATAATTATATTTTTGTAGGTAACAATGCCTCGTATGGATTATCAAGATACCAAAGATTACATTCCCATTCTAATCAATGATCCAAACATCTCCGATGAGCAAAAAGCTTATCTCGCTAGAGTCCAACATCGATATATACACGAAGGTCATTTAGTCGATGCTCACGTTATTCTCTTGGATAACATCCAAGCATGTTTTCCTACTATCTAATTTGATTGTTTATACAAAATAAATGATCAAATTTGTCCTCGTTTCGTTCTTGAGTTCTATAGTCGTGTCCGTACCTTCAATGATCTTGAAGTTAATGTCTATCTTGATTTTTGGATTCAAAATGAAAATATCATTTTATCCATTTCCGAACTCGGGGACATTCTAGGTGTCCCGTCCTATGGTCAATGTGCCTACACAGAAGACCATTCCTTAGAGTCACTTCACTATAATCTTGAAAGTGAAGGTTCATGTCGTACCGAAGTCCCCGATCTTCAAATTATCAAACAACATGTCCAAATTCCTAGAGTCGCCAACACGCACCAAAAGCGTGATGGTTCCATTGTCTATCTCTACCCCAATCGAATCTATCTCAAAGAGATTCTTTCCGATCTTAAAAGTTGGGAACTTCTTCTACGAGAAAATGTCTTGTGTCTTGCGGGTAACCAGGATCATGTTTCGGCGAGTCTTGCCCATATGCTCTATTGTCTAAGTAACGAGGAGCCATACAACCTCGCGTACTACATGGCAAAGAGAATGGCAAATATTCATAGTCGTACCGATAAGCTCATGCCATAAGGTATGTTGCTTACTCGTCTCTTCCGGTGGGTTATGGCAAATCACCCACATCTTAGTAGTGACGACTATCTTTTTGTAGATCCCGTCATGAAACCTCTTGGTGGACCACAACGCCGCACTAAGTCACGTAGTGACAAAGGTGCTAAGCGTGGTCGTAAATCCACTTCCGATGCTACTTTCTCGTCTTCCTCCTTCGGTCATGGTTCGTCATCTCAACCTATGGATGAGGATGATGATGAGGTGAACGAAAAAGGAACGTCTCGTCCTCGTACTCCCTCTCCCGACACCTTCTTTCGTAACCTTGACACGTCATCGTTCGAACCAACAACCGACCTTCCCTTCAATCAAACCAACTTAACTTCGGTGATGAGAAGGCAAACAACCATGTACAATCGACAAGTGTCGATGCATGAGCAGACGATCGGGGGGTTCAAGTCTATTGGCAAGGCAATCAAGGGGCTCGGGAACAAGATTAAAAAGTTGCGGAAGAGAAAAGATTAGATAATACTAACTTAAGTAGTATCACTAACTTAAGTATTATTAAGCTATTATTAATATGGTCTTGTCTTTGGCCATCTAACACTAAGAAGCTTGAATTGTCTTAGCATTTTGACATTGGTAACTTTAATTAGTTAATCAAGCTTAATGTTCAATTATTTATATGAGCTTTATCTAGTTCATACACTTTGTTTTACATTTTTCATGCATGCACTAGATGATAAAATTGCTTGATATAATTCACGCTTAATAGTGGCCTATTTCTAGATAATCACATGATTTTGTTAGTTGCTAGTTGTGGCTAGTGTTAGGAAAACTATGTGATTATTCTTTAGTGAATTGAGGCTTTGGGATTTGCTGCAAATAGTCCACTTAGAATTCCCCATTTAGGCAGCCTAGAACCTGCAGAACTGGAAAAAGAGTCAACTGCAGGCCACGGCTCCACTAAATAGGGCATGGCACCGCTAAATTTAGTGGTACCGTGGGTCATTTAGTGGTACCGTACCCTGGGAAGACGATTTTAACTGTTCTCTTCCACTTTTTGACCTTCTTTTCCTGAAAATCTGCAAACACATGCTGATTTCAATACACCCAAATCCCTAAATCCACCATCCTATCCATCCTTGCATGCCTTGATTTGGCTATATAAGCTTTTATCATGCATTGCTCTTCCACCACCATTCCACACACACCATACACTTATCATGTCTTCCACCATGGCTACTACTTCACACAAAGCTAAAAGGCCAAGGTTCAACCTCAAACCAACCAATGAGATAATTCTTATTGATCTCACTTTGGATGATGATGAAGATGTCCACACACCACTAACCTCAACCAAATCAACCTCTTCAATCTCTACACCCCTAGCTCTATCAAAGGCCAACTCAACTAGGCCAACCACATCATCATCCTCCTCCACTTTTAGGATTGCCACATCCTTGCCTCCAACAAGTCCCCCACAACCTTTGGCACTTACACTCACCCTATCACCATCAACTCCCTTTGAGCTTAGGACTAACACATCATCATCTTCCCTCTCACCATCACCACAACCACTAATGGGTCATGTAGCAACCCGTAGAATTTCCTAGTCATTAGTATACGTTAATCTAGTATTAATCCATCGTTACTGTTCACTTAACCATTTTTACGAGCCAATTTGAACTTTTTACATATTTATTCAAACATTGTCACATTATTTATGAAACATTGGAACGAGCTCACACATGGACCAACGGATAACCCTACACACTCAAGATAAACCCATTGGACATTAACACTATTCATAAACCTAAAAACTATAACCCATTACTATTCATCTAGCCCAAATCTATACTTAGTTTATTTTTCACTTCCAAAATTGTCGACCTAAGTCCTTTAACTTTTCCCTCGCCATTCTTGATTTTTACACACAAGTGATATGTATTTTTGCCCCTCATGTTTCGTCATACATCACTCTAAAAGGATGCCAAGTCTCAAGCCTCAATTCGAACCTTTGATCCCTAATCCAAGGCCAAATTAAAACTACCTCGCCACATTTTAAACCGTATAAATATTTTTCTAACTTGACCCATTTTACAATTTAAACATTTTCCACTATATCCTTTGACTTCTAAATCCTATTTTACTTATTTAAACTCATTTTCTCACAATCCTACTCAATATCACATGTTAAACTTCATTTTTGGACCCATTATTGATTCGTACGAATCATATAAACACCCAAGTGTTGTGCCCTTTCGTTCCTGGCTTCTACGTGACTCCTAGCCCTCCTCTAGACTCTTAAATGCAGGGAATATATCCCTTATCATGTCCCCTCCTACCATAAATGGATAATGGACCAACTTGCACAAGTTGCACTATATATTCGGTTCATATTCATGCATCATTCGTACACACCAAACGCAAACTCATTCCTGGTTTTTACTCACCCACACACACTCAAAAACTCCCAAGACTCCTCTGGGAATCCATTTGAAGCAAGCTAAGGACCTTTGGTAGTTATTCGAACCCATAATCTCACGTATAAATCCAAACCGAAGCAATTTTTGATCACACAAACGTTCTAACTCTTTCCCTTGGTGTTTGTAAGTCTTTCACACCATTTTTAATTCAGTTCTATTCGATATCCAGCAACCATGCATCGTTTTTGTTTCATTTCGATCATACACACACACACACACACACACACACACACATATATATATATATATATATATATATAAATATATATATATATTTGATTTTTTGTACGAGTTTCATTTATTCATTTTGTTATATATATATAAGAACGCCTCCTATATGGAAGGCTAGAATTCATCATATTCATGCATTCATAATAGCATTTGCACGTTTAATTCATGTTCTTTCAAGTTCTTTTTAATTTCTTGCAAATCGTTATTTATATAACAAGTTCATTTTATTATTTGTTCACGTATAAACTTGCTTAGAAACAGCCTCGTTAAACCATAAATTTAAACACGACACACTAATTTTATTTGTTCTTTTAATTCTTCATACTATGAACAATCAAAACCTAGTATATTGTTTCTCTTCATTCGGTCTTAAACCTATTCGAAATTGCCTCTTTTAAACATATGTCGCAACGTTTTTAAACTCCCTTTATAGTTAACGATTGGGCCTAAAGCCCAATAAACACTTAACAACTTATTTCAATAAGCTAATCAAACCGACCTTTTTCTTATGTTTTTCTAATCCAAAAATAAGCCCAATCATAGGCCCAATAATCCTTTAAAACCCACACGTCTAAAACTCTTAACGGGCCAAAATATAATTCGTTAAAGCCCAGTTAGTACGAAAATAAGCCAACCATGGAATAAACACTCGATAAGCAGTTGAAAAAGCTTAATTAACCTTAGAATAGTCTAGGAAAACTTTTCCCACTTATTTTATACGAAGAGGACCATTTTTGCAAATATTTTCAACCTTAGGGACTAAATCTGCCAACTTTGTAAACTTGTGTCTAAAACTATCAAAACAATGAATTAAGGGGAGATATTGTTAAAACAGTAAACTTAAGTCAAGAAATGTAATATTTGAACCTTTTGGGACTTAATATGAAACATTTATTTAACGGGGGACTAACGATGCAAAACCTACACCGTTTGGGTCTAAATTGTAAATTTTGTATAACTTCAAGGACTAATAGTAAATTTTACTTTATTTTCATTTTCATTTAACATTTTATATTTTTCATTCATTTCACGTGCATTGTATCTCATTTCGTTCGCATTTATTATATAAACGTTTATATTTTTATATAACGACTTTTAACGATCAACTTACGTTTTATTCAAACCATTTTTGAGAAAAACGATATTTATGATGTAAATAACATAAAAACAAGATAATATTATATTATTTTTAAACTTTAGGCATTTTAAGCATATCATTCATCCACATCACAGTTCGATTCGTTATCCGATATTCTTTCACAATCATTAGTCACTATCAAGTCAAACATAAACCATCAAAATCTCATACTTCCCTATTATTCAGGTCGTGTGTTAGATCCGTTCCCGTGATACTTTTGATATAACTTTACTTTGACCTTACAGCTAAGGTGAGTCGTAGCCCCTACTCTTTTGATACTTGTTTTATACTTTTGGGAGGAGATGCATGCTTAAATTATTTTACTCGTTTATCAAATACATGATTTATGCAATTACTCAAAACATTTATGCTTTTGTGATACAATTACTCAAATACTTATACGTTTATGATACGCTTACTCTTTTATACTTTCCAGATATGGTGTGTAATCTTATTATGTTATATGCTTTTACATGGTAAACTATCCTTATGCTTTCTATTCATAGTTATTGGAGAGGTATTGATATGTAACAATTCGCATTTTCAGGTTAAATTCTATTCCCGAAATTTTTACTATTCATTTTTACTATTCACTTGCACTATTCATTCCAAAAATTTTTATTTCATATTCTCGTAAGTTAAATTATTTATATGATAAAGTGAAAGTGACGCTCATCGGGTCATTTTCGCAAAAGTTAATAAGAAACTATACGTTTGGTTTAAACGCCATTTAAACATCCTGCGCATAACGAAAACCAACTGCGCCAATTTTTCTCGCATCAGATTAATATTTAGTACACTCATAATCAATTAGGGAATTTTTGATAATTAAGTTAAAATGTTACTAAATAAGTAAATAGACCCTGTGTCTTACAAAACAGAAATTGCGTTTTAAGCACTTTTACTTATCCACAACCTTAGCCTATACCTGCACCACATTTTCTAAGAAGATTAGAAGCTTTTATATTATTGGAAAAGTCAACATATTTTCCCTCCTCCTTTGACCAAAAATCATTCCTTGATTTTATAAATCATTCCTTGATTTTTAACACTTACGGTTTTACGTCTAAAGAACATTTAACACCAACCGACACTAGACTAAGCCTAGCCTAGACATTTTAAGTCTTTTAAGTTCATTATAATCATATTAGAAAAGTTACATTTTACTTTTCTCAGTTTTACGCAACTTTCGTACGTTTTACGTTTAACACGTTTTAAACCTACGTTTCCAGCGTTATCAGCGTTTTCGCGACCCATTAAATTTATCACTCATTTTTATAAGATAATAATGAGTATATTGACAAGTTTAATCATTTCTATAAGTTTCGTATTTTTATGATACCCGGTTTTACGTTTCGTGATTTAAATACTAAAAGTTAGCGATTAACGGAAGCAAAACTCACTCCGTAAAGGCAAGATAAAAACTCAAAACTCTTAACCTCCTCATTTTAGCCATATGTGGCGTTTTTGAGGAGTCATCAAGCATGGTGGCATGATCTTGACCATTCATTCTTTAGATGTTTACAAGTGTAAACTAAACCATGGTTAAATATTAACCTTATATGTAGTTAACTCCTAAATTTTTCCTATAAATACCAAGTGTTGGGAATTAAATGTTCTGAAGATTAAGTTTCAAGAATTACAAGTATTAACAGTTCCAACTGCTGAGAAGAATTCTCTAACAGTTCCAACTGCTGATGTATATCTTAGGACTGCTCTAATTATAACTAACAGTTTCAACTGCTAGTTGATACTGTTGAGCTGAGACTACTAGATGGATAAGTATTGAAAAGATATTTGTGTACTAAAGTCAAGAATATACGATAGATAATATCTTACCCCATGTGCTTAGTTAACAAGTTGTGTACACAGATACATGTTGTATCTTATGTACTGACACACTCAAGATAAGTTAACAAGTAAGTCGGCTAGACTTTAAGCAATATGTAAAGATCTTCTTGGACTATAAAAGAAGATCTTAGACTCGATATTATGTGTTGATAATAAGTGTCTAAGTGTGTTATTATTTTAGAACTCATAACAGTTAGAACTAGAACAAAACACAAGAATATCACAAGTTAGAAAAACTTAAGATTCAAGGTTGTAACCCTAGTGATATTTCAAGATCACTCGTATTATTATCATTAATAATATTGAATCGTTTGGTGTTAATCTTTATGTGTTCATTGCTAACTAACAAACATAACAATTCCATTTCCATAACATACACAACCTTCTAAGTGTGATTGAGTGAATTCCGCGCACTTAATCATATTAACACAACATATCATATACACAAAGTTGACAAGGTTTAACCACCTTATAGTGTATCTAGAGGATCCTAGCAATTGGTATCAAAGCAAGGCTGATATAGTTGTTTTTAGAAGAAACAGAAACGGATGTACAAGATGTTCAAACCAATGTTGCTGCAAAGTTGCCCATGATCAAACCGAATGAGTTTGAGTTATGGAGGATGAGAGTTGAGCAATATTTTATGGTTCAAGATTATGCGCTTTGGGATATAATTCAGTATGGTGATTCCTTCACTCTAGGCTATTCAGATGTTCTTGTTGAAGGGAAATGTAACACCCCAACCCGACAAGGGCAAAGGTGTCACAAATACGGATTCTTATCAGAACAAACACAAGCATATGACATACATAATACAATAGGATTCCAAGGGTTACAACTGAAAATATGATATTACAAGGCTACAAATGAAATACACAATAATTACTAAGTCTGAATATAACTCTTCTAATCATCTCTAATCCAATTTAGCTAGTAAGGTCTTCTAAGTCCAAGGTCCTCTCTATTAATAGCCCAGCTTCCAACTAAAACCTGCCGCACACGAAAAGGAACGTGCGGCTGAGCTTTAAAAGCCCAGTGAACAGATATATATAATAAACGGAAATGAAACAAACAGAAATGAAAGCAAACGGATCTGAACAGATATAGCATAATGAAAAGATATAAATAAGGTACAAGAGTAAAGGTCTAGGACAGTAATCCACCACGAGCCCAGAAACAAAAATATCACATCCATATAACCACATCAGAAATCTAGAGGGGATGCCTCTCAAGTACCCAGATAATATGAGGGGTGACCTCATGTATCCAACAGAAATATATGGAGTAGCTAGCTCCCAGAACATGAAAGACGTGGATTGCACCCATCATCAGTCACCAAATATCAGATATATCAGATCTTCACAAAACAGAACAAATCTAGGATGCATCCATTCGCCCCCTCCCCCCTGAACAAATCATATTGGCCATATCAGATATAATATAAGCGCGCATAACAGAATCAGAATGGGGACGGTGTAACCAAATCACTAGGGCTACACACTAGTCATGTCAGTGGTGCATCACAGACACGGCCATGTTACCTTCATGGCTAGGGAACAAATTTTGGCTCGGGTATCAAACTGAGAGTCAAAGGTCAAAGGTCAAAGGTTCATATCATAATCAGAGTGTCATATCAGAAGGTTCAATATCAGAAGGTCAATATCAGAAGGTCAATAATCAAAGTTCCATAGCAACAGTTCATTTAAAAAGGTTTCTAATTAAGAGTCCATTTAAATAAATCTTTTAATAACGGTTTTCATAAAATGATCCTTCAGAGTAGTTTTCATAAAATGATCTTTCAAAACGGTTTTTCATAAAGATATTCTTTTAAAATAGTTTTCATGAAAGTTAGTAAAATCCCAATTAAAAGAGTATTGTATCACATTTGTAGTCATCATTTTAAAATAGCTTTTTCTCAAATCATTTTCAGGTAAGAATTAAAGAGGTTCTCACAGTCTAGGTTCATATCATAGATCAAGGTTTAAAGCAAAGGAATCAGGGCAAAGTATCAAGTCAGAGGCTAAACAGATCAGAATCATGAAAGAGATCACAGGAAACCTTACAGAGAAGGTCAGAATATCTGTACCTTATTCCAAAGCAAACACAGACTCAGAATTGGATGACACAGAGTGGATTAGGACCTCTCTTTCTTCACACCTAGAGGGGTAGACAAGAATTACAAACCCTTCCATTTTAAGTAACTTTCCATTTTAAGTAACTTTCCATTTTTAGCAGGTTTCCATATTTAGAAAGTTCCCATATTTAGAAGTATTTGATAGTATAACTTAGTTCAATCATTATTAAATGGAAACAAGGTCTCTTTGATCAGATTTACACATTTGGTCCTTAGGGTTTCATAATTTACATTTTACACCCTTTCATTACATAAGTTACACTTTAAACCTTCAAGTACACATTAAACCCTTTATTTATCAATTTTACACAATGAATACTTATTTTAATAAGTTGTTCGAATGGACCTTTAAATATTCATAATTTACACATTAAGTCCCTCAAGTTATCAAAGTTACATATTAAGTTCTTTAATTTACAATTTCAACCTTTAATTATCAATAATTACATATTAAGCCATTAATTTACCAAAATAGCACTTAACCCCCTGAATATAATTAATTACTCAAATCAACCTTAAGTTTCCAGAAATTACATATTTAGTCCCTCTATTTTACTTATTTTCAAAATCGATTTATACTTTATCGAATAAACATTTTAATCCTTTTAAATATAAAAATTACACATGGTACCCCCAACTTACATTTTATACAAAAAGTTCACAGCCCAAAATAAGTTCTAAAAATAACCCTTGAGTTTTAAAAGTTATAAAACTCACCCAAAACATTTTACTACAAATCGTATGACCCTTTAAATCCACAAATCCAAACCCTAACATATCTAACATATTTTTAATCATTACACAATCATTAAACACCATTAATTATCATCAAAACAAACCCTAATTCCCAAACCCTAATCGAAATCCATTTCCTTCCTTTTTCTCTTCATTAGCCGATTATAAACTTAATTCCAAAATAATTGTTCTAGGCCTTAATAATTCGAAGTACCATTTTTCCAGGTCTATTATGATTGTATAGAGTCCAAATAAAATAAATATGAAGCTTTACAAATTCGGATTGAATTATTTAGGGTTCATGCATGTTTTTAAGATTTAATTCACAAATATTATATAGAGCATGCATGGATCGATTATATCATTTTATTTGATGTTCATATGATGCAAGGGACCTGAGAAAAATACCAAACCAAGATTCAAACGTGCGAAAAGGGCTGCACCAATTTAGTGATACGCGTATAGGCAAATCGAACCAAAAATCCAAAACGACTCCAAAAGCTTCTCCACAACCTTTCCAACATTTTTCCCAGAGTACATTCGATATGAGGACCATGGGAAAAATCATGAACGAATTTTATATAGCTTGATCGAATTTATTTAGAAGGTACCTTAAAAATAGGCTCGATAAGAACAATAATCCACAAAACTCGAATTCAGCCCAGAGCAGCCTCAAATCTATTTTTCATGGATCACATATGATACAAGGAATGTGAGAAAAATGAGAAACGAATTTTGTGAAGGTCGAATGAATTATATGGAATTATACCTATCGGATAGAATTTGCGATAAGAAAACATGCCACGTTCGAATCAGCACCCTATAGCCTTGAACATGATTTTTCCCACCTTCTTTGTCTTCAAACTCGTCCAATAAAAATGGCCTAAAGCCCTAAGAACCAGATCTCAAATTGTTTGGAGTTTTTGTATTGTCGGCTGAATATTTTTTGGGTTTAGGGTTACCAAAAACGTGTAATGATATATATCTGAATGTTTTAGATTTTTCCTGGGCTTGTTATGCTGTATTGGACCTAAGAAAATTATAGCCCACCTTTCCTTAATTTATTGGGCTTTATTTTTGATTTATTTTACACTTATTTAGTAAATTATATAGTTTCGGAAATTAATAAATAATATAACTGAATTTTTACTTTTCATAAATATAAAAATGAAACTTTTAAAGTTCTTAAATTTTATCTGAGCATTTTTTATATTTATCTGAATTTATACCATTTGTTTGGTATTCTTTAATTAATTATTTGTACTTTTATACTTCCAGGGGTATTTTGGTCTTTTTGCGTGTTTCAGATTTTTGGGTTTTACAACTCTTCCCCTCTAACAGAAAAATTTCTTCCTCGAAATTTGCAGAAAGCAGAAAGAATAGAGAACGGAATACTCATACGGGATGCGAACAAGATTTCAAATCGAATTAATTGTATCCATAGCAGAGAGCCCTTCAAGGAGTTTAAGATTCCTAACTGAGGTCGACAGAATGCAACACGAGAGTCCAAATTCACCCAGATATTTAACGAACGAAGGTAGAGTATACGCATAGGAAGAATGAACCTAAAGTCTCACTAATTACGGATAATCCAACGGGGTCAAATTATAAACTTCTTAGGTACTTCCCAAGATATCCTATGGCCACAATGAGGGCACGTTATATGGTGTAAGTATTATCACGTTAATAATACCAGCACCACATAATTATGCCTTCATGATGATCATACTTTATCTCAAGTCGTAAACAAAGCCACCTATCTTAATCCACCTAGTACTCTATAGTCTCAGAGGTCAACAAAATCGATGTCATAGTCAAGAGGGAAAACAACTACTTGCAAGAGTATCGGAATCCCAGATTGCCTATCAGATTAAGGTATGCCGTCCACAAGCGTCAGATCTTCTCCAATTCATCAAAGCCATCATTGGACGTACGAATAGACACGGAACTGAAATGCTTCTAAGGAACTTAAATCATCAGAGGATATTAAATTTGAGAATACTCGGAGGTGAAACAAAATTGTGAACTTGTGTCTGGTTCGTCAAGCCTCCTGCTGTTCTTCTTGGAGTAATGTGAATTTCTGGCACGATCTTCAAATCCTTCATCCTCCAGTCTGCCTCCGCTCTCAATTCATCTTAGTACAACCAAGGTGAATAGGGAAGTTAGACTGCATGTCCTCATCAGCTCCAGGTTCGCCGTCTTGAGTAGATTTCTTCTTCTGCATCGCCAACACTTCTGCCTTGTAAGGGATGCCTTCACTCTTCAGGGTAGCCGCCATTGTTGTTAACATTTCGAGCGCTCAATCAACCAATCCCTTATCAGAATGGAATCGAAGTTGACTATCCAAGAAAGACGGATCAACCAGGCAAATCTTATCATTCAAAAGTAAGAGGGAAACATTCTTATATGCATGGTTAACCATCACAAGACTTTTCATATGGATAGAGAGGGGTAAGACGGAATCAAATAGCGTCAGAAGATTCATAGGTGCTTATCAAGAGCAAGAGACAAACAATAGAATGTATCTAGTACGTCATCATCATGGAGATTCTCAGAATTGCCCGGAGAGGCATCAAGATGATTAACAAATGGATTAGATATCAGAGTCGGAATCTAAAGATAAGGTTCAATAGTGTCATGCAATTACTATACAGTTCTCAAAGACATAAATCTTGTAGGCATAAACTTTCAATCTCCAAGAGGGATTCAACAGGCTTAAACCAAAAGTGAGGCACGAATCAGAGTGATGCGGAAGCAATGATACTTAAACAAATGCCTTAGTCTACCCATTCCTCACTAGTCAAAAACTTACGTTCCTATAGGGAAGTCCTAAAGCAATTCTTACAGGTTATCTTATGAGCGCCTACAGTGGAAACTTAGTGGTCCTAACTTCACAGGTCAAGGGTAAATTTATTACAAGTCGCAGCCTGGGCTCTGATACCATAATTGTAACACCCCAACCCGACAAGGGCAAAGGTGTCACAAATACGGATTCTTATCAGAACAAACACAAGCATATGACATACATAATACAATAGGATTCCAAGGGTTACAACTGAAAATCTGATATTACAAGGCTACAAATGAAATACACAATAATTACTAAGTCTGAATATAACTCTTCTAATCATCTCTAATCCAATTTAGCTAGTAAGGTCTTCTAAGTCCAAGGTCCTCTCTATTAATAGCCCAGCTTCCAACTAAAACCTGCCGCACACGAAAAGGAACGTGCGGCTGAGCTTTAAAAGCCCAGTGAACAGATATATATAATAAACGGAAATGAAACAAACAGAAATGAAAGCAAACGGATCTGAACAGATATAGCATAATGAAAAGATATAAATAAGGTACAAGAGTAAAGGTCTAGGACAGTAATCCACCACGAGCCCAGAAACAGAAATATCACATCCATGTAACCACATCAGAAATCCAGAGGGGATGCCTCTCAAGTACCCAGATAATATGAGGGGTGACCTCATGATGAAGCTTAAAGTGTACTGCTTTTAAGGGGTCATTTAAGCCCTAAATCGTATTTGTTTGATCAAATATTGCCCTAAATCGTTCCTTTTGTCATTTTAGGTACTTTTGAGGAGAAATCTGGAAAAGGAGGCATTTTGGACGTTTTTGGAGCATAAAAGTGAAGAAAACGACAAAGTCTCAAAAATCGGCTAAAAGTTACCTTTGACGGCGTCAGGATTTGTTCTGGACGGCGTCATGGCTTGGCAAAAGTGGTGGATGTGAAAATTACTCATGATAAGCCAGAGAAATTTGCATGGAATTCTGACGGCGTCACGCTTTAATGTGATCAAGGTCGTCACGGCTTAATTTAAAGAGGGACGGCGTCACCCCTAAGTCTGACGGCGTCAAGCCTTGATAAGCCAGAACGGATTTTGGAGAGCTAAAGAGGGACGGCGTCAAGAAGGCCATCCGGGAACCCTAAAAGCGGCGAGGTGACGGCGTCACACTCCATAACGTGACGCCGTCAGATCTGAAAGTCTATATATAGTTTTGCAATTTTTTGTCATTAGTGTGGAACTTATTGGGGAACTTTGTGTGTGAAAACCCTAAGACGATTTTAGCAGCTTTCTCAAGGCTTTTTGCCTTGAGATCTTCCATGTTACATTGAAGATAAGTTATCAATTAATCATTCAATATGTCTATGTGTTGTTTGATTCTATCTTGTTCTTGTCTTTTGTTTAACATGCTAGGCTAGATTTATCTTGTGTTTGCTTAGATCTAATGAAACCTAGCTATTGATTATTGGTTATTAGTGTGTTATTAGTTGTATTGGATGATTGTTCATCTATGTTAGGCTTAAGAAAACTGGCTAACTTCCTATTCGGTAACTTGCTTGAACGTCTTAAGAAACATGAACCAATGCGTACTAAGGTTTTTATGGTTGTATTTAATGCACAAGCGAATTCTAGTGATCCCATGTTAGGAGCTTCCTAGCCGGCTCGACATAGAAGTGAAGTAGGAGCTTGTAGAGTTGGGGAAGTACGTACGCCACCCCACGATTGGTATTAAGGAATACACCCGTCATCCATGCAATTAATACACACTAATCAACCGGTAAAAGATAGTTAGGGAGTAAGGAAATCTAAGTAAACACATTTCTCTCCACATAAGTTTTACCACCTTTTCATTTTCTGTTATTTTATTTTATTTGCATTCGTAGTAATTTGGGTTAGTTGACTAGCAACTAATTCCGCCCACTCTTTCAAACCCTAGATTTTACTTGCTTTCATAAAAAATTATAAAAACATAAAAAGAATCTTCTCTCACCCTTAGACCTATTAGAGTAGTTTTTCATACCTAACGAACACTATTCCCTGTGGAGAACGATCAATCCCCCGTACTTACCACTACACTATACTACATCGGTCAGGTACACTGCCTGGTGGGGTTGTAAGCCTCTTGAGATCCCTCGAGAGGTAAAACCTGTTGTAAGGTTGCAAAACCACGCATCAAGTTTTTGGCACCGTTGCCGGGGAATAGTTATTGTTTAGGTTGAATTTTTATTCTATAGGTCTACTCACTAGATTCCTTTCTAGTGAGATTTTTATTTTACTTTTCTAGGTTTTCTTTAGTCTATCTATTTTCTTCGTTTCTTTGTTCGTAACCATTACCATTCGACATCATGGAAGATGGTAATATCCTTAATCCCAACAACCCACCACCACAACAACCACCACCACCTCCTAGAGTCCGTACTTTAGGAGAATACTCCCGTCTTAGCCACCATGGCTATCGAAACACCATTGAGCTCACTCAAGGGGCCAATGTCACTCCCTTGCGATCCGACACCATCCGGTTGGTGCAAAGCGGATGCGCATTCCATGGACTTCGTTCTGAAGATCCTAATCAACATCTTAAGGACTTTCTCAAAATTGTTGATTCTATAGACCTTGATGTTGCCACTCGAGAGACGACCTGATTGCGTCTCTTTCTATTCTCTCTGCGGGACCAAGCTAGTCAATGGCTAGAGCGTCAACCCGCAGGATCCATCACCTCTTGGGATGATCTCACCACTCGTTTCCTTGCTCAGTTTTTCCCACCGGGAAGAACTACCAAGCTAAGGAATGATATATTGATGTTCCAACAACGTCAAGGCGAAACCCTCTACGAGGCATGGACTCGATTCAAGGACTTACTCCAAAAAGTCCCTCACCATGGCTTAGAACTTTGGCTCCAAGTCCAAATCTTCTATGACCATGTCAATCTCTCCACGAGGCAAACCATTGACCAAGCGGCTGGTGGTAAGCTACGTGATCTAAGTGCGGAACAATCATTGGCTCTCCTAGAGGATCTTGCTCTTTATGACAACGAAATTTGGAATGACCCCCGTGATTTGAATAAAACGGTCAAGGCAATATCTTTGCCTTCAAACAATTCAAGCACTTCCGACCGTAGGATCATAGAACTTGAAGACCAAGTCAAGTTTCTCATGAAATCCTACGAGGCTCCTAAACCTTCAAGCCAAGTGAACAAAATCACTTCTTCATGTGAATTATGTAGTGGTCCCCACGACACTCGTGATTGCATGGAACTCCCCGAACCAGCTTTTGCGGACTACGCATCCTCGCGTACCGACGGAGCGGGAGACAAGTGGTACACTTTCAAACCCGAGCCAAACCCTTACGGTGATTCATACAACCCCTCATGGAAAAATCACCCGAACCTTAGGTGGAAACAAAACCAAAACACACAACAAACCAATTCTTCCAACCCACCTAATCGTTTCCAATCAAGCGGTTCCAACTCGAACCGTACTTTCAACAACAATCCTTCCGGCAATGGTAGTACCAATAACTTTGAAGGATTGATGTCCCAATTTATGGCATCTCAAGAAGCTCGTTTAGCCAAGTTTGAAGCCGATTTCAAACAAAAACAAAGCGAGATGACCAATAAGATTGACACTTTGTTGAAAGCCCTCAATGACCGAGAAATGGGAGCACTCCCTAGCAACACGGTCAAGAACCCGAAACTAAACGTCAACGCTATTTCATCGGTTTCGTCCCCTAGTTCTTGTCCACAATATTATTCGGTCAATTCCATGAGCACGTGTTTCAAACAAACCCAAGTTGTAGTTGAAACACCTCCCACTCAAAACCTTGACGAAGAATTCAAGGAGCTCCACCTTGAAAGTCCGGTTGTTGATGTGTTGGACGAGAAGAAGCTCAAGTTAGGCGAAAAAGGGACCGCCTTTGTTCGAAACAAGCTACCTAAGAAATTAGATGATCCGGGCTTATTTGTTCTACCTTGCAAGATCGGTAATTCGGAGGCTTATGACACATTAGCCGATCTTGGATCAAGCCTTAACCTACTTCCGTTACCTCTCTACACCTCTTTAAAACCAGGAAAACTTGAAGAAACCGAGGTAATAATTGGTTTAGCGGATGGAAGTGTTGCTTACCCGGTTGGAGTAGTCAAGGACGTGTTAGTACACATAGGAAAACTAACCATTTTAGCCGATTTCCACGTCCTTGATATGGTTAGCGACCCTACATGCCCCTTGTTGATAGGTAGAGGATTTTTGGCGACCGCTAGTGCTATGATTGATTGTAAGGAATCCAAGATAGCGGTAGGAGAAGGAGATACTTGGTCAGTCTATGATGTTAAGAAACATGCCTATGATACTAGTGAGGAACCGACACCCCATTGGTTAGAATCAAATAGGAGACCATCTAGATATGGACCTTGGATCAATAGAGACTTCATAGGACCCCAACGCCCATTTTACCTAGAAGAGGACTTTGTGAACCGAACACATACGGTAGAGCAACTCTTAGCTAGGGACACCGAATTGGATCCATTTGAAGACCCTCTAGGTTTTAGGAAGATGATTGATTTCCTAGGAGTTTTGCCAATTAACCTAGGAATGAATAAGTGGACTCGTGAGGAAGATGATCATAAGTGGGATTGGGACAAACCATCCAAAGATGGAGATGGGTCATGGCATATTAAGATGACATTGTATGACCCAGATTGAGAGAAGTTTGAAAAGATATATCGTACTAAGCGGACCAATAGAAAACTTCAATCCAAGCTTAACCCTAAAGACGTCCTCGATGACGAGCTTACTTACATAGGGTAGCGTGACTTTGAGTCTAGCTACAAGACTCGTTAATAAAGAAAAGCGCTTCTTGGGAGGCAACCCAAGTTTTATTTGCTTTGTGTGTTTATTTATTTGTTTGTTTGATATTATTTGTTTCCGTATGTGTGTTTAAATTTTATTATTATTGATTCATGTTAGAAACTAATTTGTGAAAATGTTTTATCTTGTTTTTAACTTCGTCTTAACTACATATAAAGGTATTTTGCAAAAGTTAAGTGTAAGGGAAATCTAAATCGGTTTATTAGAACAAATGAACATGAATCATAATAATAATAAATGAACATACATATTAGTATTTGTTTGAGTCAAATGCTTGTATCGAGTCATAATGATGTTTTGCAGGAATTCCAGGAAGTAAGGTATAGGTTTTTCTAAAAATTTTCCGGAAACGTAACATGAGAATTCTGTCAGATTATTTCTGACGGCGTCAGGATCTACAACCTGACGGCGTCAGGTGTTAATTTTCTGAAATTTTTGAAAGTTTTTGTTTTCATAAAAAGTTTTTATTAAATCTCTAACTTATAATCTCCAGAAATCTGCAAAATAATCATTCCACAAGCATTATATCCTTATATATAGAGTTTATCCCGCCGATGTTATGCAGGTTTTCGTGTTTGTTTTCTCAGGTTTAACAGGTTATTTTGGACAAGGAGATGTATGTGGAATCAAGCTTTTGGCGATGCTTTAGTCTTGGAGCTTCTACATTCTCTTTGGAAGAAGATCTAACCATTTTACTTCATTATCCACCGAGCGAATCAGGGGAGTATTTGATTTCATTCTTTTACTTTTTTCTTTTACATCTTGTTATTTGAACATTGGGGACAATGTTCATCTTAAGTGTAAGGGGGGGTAAAAGTACGATTAGAGAATGCTATTACGCTTGATTTTTGTTTGTTTAATGGTAGATGTGTAATAAAACTGAGATAAATACCGGTTATGGTAATTTTAGTGCCAAATTTAAAATTTTTTACAACATTTAGGAGTGAAACTTTGATCTTAATGAGCGTCTCATGGATAGGAATTATATGACTAGCACAAAAACCGTACCACTAAAAAAAAATTTCCACCCCCAAATATGTGAGGTTCGCCCCTAGAATTGGTAGGAAAAGCATTTTGCTATGATGTGTGTACCGGTAGCACTTAGATTCTAGAACTTGCGTTAGGACCATTCCGAGGCCACAAGTGAGACTACATTCGTGTAGTTAGATTTACTACATGATAAGAGGCATTAGGATTAACCCATTGTTTTACACCTGCGTTTTTGTTATAATTACTTTGGCTACATTGGTCAAGTAATTCTCCCACACCCTTTGCGTTGTACTCATTTTTAGTACACGATACCCCTAGTACACCCCTCAGAGCCTATCTTTTCGTTTCGACCTTTAAGCATTTTACTTAAAGGAAGAATTTGTTACACCCCACTTAAATGTACACCCAAATCGCCTTAGCCTACCTTGTATGCACTCATCATTAGTGCATTATTGTGACAACATTTGTTTAAACCCAAGTTAATTATCTAGTTGATTACATGGTTGCTAAGTCGAGTCATATCCTTGTACATATTGTTTTGGGACGATTGGGACTCATGGGTAAAGTACTAGTGTAATGGAGTAATGGGGAAGAACATCATTTATTACCCCCATATGTGCTAAATATTTTAAAAGTACTCCAAGTGTTTTAATTATCTTAATTCGAGTCATTAGAATAGTAATTTGTAAAGTTATGTAAAAGTTCAAGTGTAAGGGGAATGCAACGCCCCTGTGATGTATTATTTTGGATGGTATGGCAAAAGTGTATGCAAAAAAAAAAAAAAAAAAAAAAAAAAAAAAAAAAAAAAAAAAAAGAAGAATACAAAAAAAAAAAAATGAGAAAAAGAAAAGTAGAAAAAACATACGGACTACCATCCCGTTTCATTTTATGTTTATTTTATGTTTTTGTTATTTTGTTTTTAGCTTAAGATTGAGTCGAGTCTTGGCTTAGCAACATTGTATAGTACATGTAATTAATCAAGATCTTTAACTCGCCACCAGTAAAATATCCTTTATCCAGCAAAACCGTGTTTTTCTTTTCCCTACACCTAACGTTATAACCCATTTAAAAGCCCTCTTTGATAGTTTATCTTAGGTGCTTACGCCTAGTGGAGGAGGTTTTCGATCCTTTCCCAAGCCTATGGTAATCTATTTGCTATGACAGGTAGTGAGAGATATTATCCGTTTTCATTTATGAGATTTATTTTGATGACACTTGAGAGATGTGAGTATCTAAACACTACTTGTGAGGTGCTAGTTTGTAATCTCCGTGCATATTATGATTAAAGTGGAACGACTATTTGTTGCAATTACTTTTATATTAGTGTTAAATGACCCCTAACTTGTATTTTGATTAGAATAAAAGCGCATTTGCTTGAGGACAAGCAAATCTCAAGTGTAAGGGTATTTGATGAAGCGAAAAGTGTACCGCTTTTAAGGGGTCATTTAAGCCCTAAATCGTATTTATTTGATCAAATATTGCCCTAAATCGTTCCTTTTGTCATTTTAGGTACTTTTGAGGAGAAATCTGGAAAAGGAGGCATTTTGGACGTTTTTGGAGCATAAAAGTGAAGAAAACGACAAAGTCTCAAAAATCGGCTAAAAGTTACCTTTGACGGCGTCAGGATTTGTTCTGGACGGCGTCATGGCTTGGCAAAAGTGGTGGATGTGAAAATTACTCATGATAAGCCAGAGAAATTTGCATGGAATTCTGACGGCGTCACGCTTTAATGTGATCAAGGTCGTCACGGCTTAATTTAAAGAGGGACGGCGTCACCCCTAAGTCTGACGGCGTCAAGCCTTGATAAGCCAGAACGGATTTTGGAGAGCTAAAGAGGGACGGCGTCAAGAAGGCCATCCGGGAACCCTAAAAGCGGCGAGGTGACGGCGTTACACTCCATAACGTGACGCCGTCAGATCTGAAAGTCTATATATAGTTTTGCAATTTTTTGTCAATAGTGTGGAACTTATTGGGGAACTTTGTGTGTGAAAACCCTAAGACGATTTTAGCAGCTTTCTCAAGGCTTTTTGCCTTGAGATCTTCCATGTTACATTGAAGATAAGTTATCAATTAATCATTCAATATGTCTATGTGTTGTTTGATTCTATCTTGTTCTTGTCTTTTGTTTAACATGCTAGGCTAGATTTATCTTGTGTTTGCTTAGATCTAATGAAACCTAGCTATTGATTATTGGTTATTAGTGTGTTATTAGTTGTATTGGATGATTGTTCATCTATGTTAGGCTTAAGAAAACTGGCTAACTTCCTATTCGGTAACTTGCTTGAACGTCTTAAGAAACATGAACCAATGCATACTAAGGTTTTTATGGTTGTATTTAATGCACAAGCGAATTCTAGTGATCCCATGTTAGGAGCTTCCTAGCCGGCTCGACATAGAAGTGAAGTAGGAGCTTGTAGAGTTGGGGAAGTACGTACGCCACCCCACGATTGGTATTAAGGAATACACCCGTCATCCATGCAATTAATACACACTAATCAACCGGTAAAAGATAGTTAGGGAGTAAGGAAATCTAAGTAAACACATTTCTCTCCACATAAGTTTTACCACCTTTTCATTTTCTGTTATTTTATTTTATTTGCATTCGTAGTAATTTGGGTTAGTTGACTAGCAACTAATTCCGCCCACTCTTTCAAACCCGAGATTTTACTTGCTTTCATAAAAAATTATAAAAACATAAAAAGAATCTTCTCTCACCCTTAGACCTATTAGAGTAGTTTTTCATACCTAACGAACACTATTCCCTGTGGAGAACGATCAATCCCCCGTACTTACCACTACACTATACTACATCGGTCAGGTACACTGCCTGGTGGGGTTGTAAGCCTCTTGAGATCCCTCGAGAGGTAAAACCTGTTGTAAGGTTGCAAAACCACGCATCACCTCATGTATCCAACAGAAATATATGGAGTAGCTAGCTCCCAGAACATGAAAGACGTGGATTGCACCCATCATCAGTCACCAAATATCAGATATATCAGATCTTCACAAAACAGAACAAATCTAGGATGCATCCATTCGCCCCCCCAGAACAAATCATATTGGCCATATCAGATATAATATAAGCGCGCATAACAGAATTAGAATGGGGACGGTATAACCAAATCACTAGGGCTACACACTAGTCATGTCAGTGGTGCATCACAGACACGGCCATGTTACCTTCATGGCTAGGGAACAAATTTTGGCTCGGGTATCAAACTGAGAGTCAAAGGTCAAAGGTCAAAGGTCAAAGGTTCATATCATAATCAGAGTGTCATATCAGAAGGTTCAATATCAGAAGGTCAATATCAGAAGGTCAATAATCAAAGTTCCATAGCAACAGTTCATTTAAAAAGGTTTCTAATTAAGAGTCCATTTAAATAAATCTTTTAATAACGGTTTTCATAAAATGATCCTTCAGAGTAGTTTTCATAAAATGATCTTTCAAAACGGTTTTTCATAAAGATATTCTTTTAAAATAGTTTTCATGAAAGTTAGTAAAATCCCAATTAAAAGAGTATTGTATCACATTTGTAGTCATCATTTTAAAATAGCTTTTTCTCAAATCATTTTCAGGTAAGAATTAAAGAGGTTCTCACAGTCTAGGTTCATATCATAGATCAAGGTTCAAAGCAAAGGAATCAGGGCAAAGTATCAAGTCAGAGGCTAAACAGATCAGAATCATGAAAGAGATCACAGGAAACCTTACAGAGAAGGTCAGAATATCTGTACCTTATTCCAAAGCAAACACAGACTCAGAATTGGATGACACAGAGTGGATTAGGACCTCTCTTTCTTCACACCTAGAGGGGTAGACAAGAATTACAAACCCTTCCATTTTAAGTAACTTTCCATTTTAAGTAACTTTCCATTTTTAGCAGGTTTCCATATTTAGAAAGTTCCCATATTTAGAAGTATTTGATAGTATAACTTAGTTCAATCATTATTAAATGGAAACAAGGTCTCTTTGATCAGATTTACACATTTGGTCCTTAGGGTTTCATAATTTACATTTTACACCCTTTCATTACATAAGTTACACTTTAAACCTTCAAGTACACATTAAACCCTTTATTTATCAATTTTACACAATGAATACTTATTTTAATAAGTTGTTCGAATGGACCTTTAAATATTCATAATTTACACATTAAGCCCCTCAAGTTATCAAAGTTACATATTAAGTCCTTTAATTTACAATTTCAACCTTTAATTATCAATAATTACATATTAAGCCATTAATTTACCAAAATAGCACTTAACCCCCTGAATATAATTAATTACTCAAATCAACCTTAAGTTTCCAGAAATTACATATTTAGTCCCTCTATTTTAATTATTTTCAAAATCGATTTATACTTTATCGAATAAACATTTTAATCCTTTTAAATATAAAAATTACACATGGTACCCCCAACTTACATTTTATACGAAAAGTTCACAGCCCAAAATAAGTTCTAAAAATAACCCTTGAGTTTTAAAAGTTACAAAACTCACCCAAAACATTTTACTACAAATCGTATGACCCTTTAAATCCACAAATCCAAACCCTAACATATCTAACATATTTTTAATCATTACACAATCATTAAACACCATTAATTATCATCAAAACAAACCCTAATTCCCAAACCCTAATCGAAATCCATTTCCTTCCTTTTTCTCTTCATTAGCCGATTATAAACTTAATTCCAAAATAATTGTTCTAGGCCTTAATAATTCGAAGTACCATTTTTCCAGGTCTATTATGATTGTATAGAGTCCAAATAAAATAAATATGAAGCTTTACAAATTCGGATTGAATTATTTAGGGTTCATGCATGTTTTTAAGATTTAATTCACAAATATTATATAGAGCATGCATGGATCGACTATATCATTTTATTTGATGTTCATATGATGCAAGGGACCTGAGAAAAATACCAAACCAAGATTCGAACGTGCGAAAAGGGCTGCACCAATTTAGTGATACGCGTATAGGCAAATCGAACCAAAAATCCAAAACGACTCCAAAAGCTTCTCCACAACCTTTCCAACATTTTTCCCAGAGTACATTCGATATGAGGACCATGAGAAAAATCATGAACGAATTTTATATAGCTTGATCGAATTTATTTAGAAGGTACCTTAAAAATAGGCTCGATAAGAACAATAATCCACAAAACTCGAATTCAGCCCAGAGCAGCCTCAAATCTATTTTTCATGGATCACATATGATACAAGGAACGTGAGAAAAATGAGAAACGAATTTTGTGAAGGTCGAATGAATTATATGGAATTATACCTATCGGATGGAATTTGCGATAAGAAAACATGCCACGTTCGAATCAGCACCCTATAGCCTTGAACACGATTTTTCCCACCTTCTTTGTCTTCAAACTCGTCCAAGAAAAATGGCCTAAAGCCCTAAGAACCAGATCTCGAATTGTTTGGAGTTTTTGTATTGTCGGCTGAATATTTTGTGGGTTTAGGGTTACCAAAAACGTGTAATGATATATATCTGAATGTTTTAGATTTTTCCTGGGCTTGTTATGCTGTATTGGACCTAAGAAAATTATAGCCCACTGATGAACTCAAATAAGTACATTTTATTACTATCATTTATCCTATTAATTTGACTTGTTTTACTATATTATGTATGAGGATTGATACTTAATCGTTTACTTTTGTAATTCTCAGGTAAAAACAAGCATTTGGTGAAACTTAGCGATTATGGACTAATAATGGAGCAAAACATGCATAAAGTGGAAGTCTACTGACATGGACAAGATCAAGTCAATTCTGCTCCAGATGCGCCGCATCTCACTCTAGAAATGCGCCGCATCTCTATCAAGATATCACCAGATACGATCCAAGATACAAGAGGACATGCGCCGCATCTAATAAAGGGTTACGCCGCATCTTCTGGCGGTGTACGAATATTCCTGAATATTATAATCTTGGACCCCACGCGAAGTTAAGTACATGCGCCGCATCTACTTAAGTAGATGCGCCGCATCTTCCCTCAGACAGAAACTATAAATACCCCGTAGACCAGACGAATTTAAGAGTTCGAAACCCTAAAACCGAAGTTCGGACAGCAGAACAGGAGGACGAATTCAGTCAAGAGGCAGCACAAGACACACCCAAATCGAAGATACAAGAGCTGTAAGAAGGTGCTGCATGTATTTAATTCATTAAGTAGTTTTGTTTTATTGTGTTAGCAAACTTTAATTCATCAGGATTGGTGGCTTGTGTAATGTGACAACGAAAGATTGCACTCCCTTTAATACTTGCTTTCCCATCAATTAAAGTTTATATGTTGATGTCTTTGGTTACTACTTATTAGTGCATTGATAACCTCTGTGTTTATTAGTGGCTTGCGGGCATCCGACTGCGGGACAAGATGTGGCTCCCACGGTTGTTTCTAAATTGATCACTTAGGAATAACTTTTAGACATAAGTAATCATTAAGGGTTTACTCGCCGATGAGAATAGGACCAACGAGAAAGGGTTAATTACATACACTTCATATAAAGCTATCAATAAAACAAGTGACAATCTACTTAATCATAAGGACAGCCCTCTTATTGTCTCGAGTATCTATCTGTGTACGTGTGTGCTACTTGCTGATTCGTGCCTAGTGGTTTATTTTATTATTTAATTGCAAACAAAACTGTGCCAGTCTCTCAGGCTGAAACCCCCTTGCGTTAGGATATTAAAATACTGATTAGAATAACTAGATAATACGTTCCACTCTTAGTGATCGACACTCTACTTACCATTATCTTCATACTGACCGGGTACACTGCTCGTTAAGTGTGTGTGTTATTGATAAGTCGGCTAAATATAAATTTAAAACTTGAGTAGGCATTAAAACTGCTAAACCGCAACGACACATCACGCGCATCAAGTTTTTGGCGCCGCTGCCGGGGAGTGAATTGTTATTATCTGTTAATTTGATTAGTATTTTAATTAGGTTTTTCTTTTTATTAGATTAATTGCATCATTGTACTATTTTGCATATTTGTTGTATTGTGTGTTATTTGCTTTGTGTTATTTGTTTGCTATTTTTGTGTGTTTTATTTTTGTTTCGTGTGTTTTATTTGTTTTTTATTTTTCGTATTTTCTGTTCTGCTATCGTTGTACTGTGCTAAATCGAACGATACGGCGCATCTGATCTCTCAGATACGGCGTATTGCGTTCAATTTTTTTTATATACAACGCGTTTAATTAATTCGATACGACGCATCTTTTCCCCAAGATACGGCGTATCTGTTTTTAATAAGAAAATTTTTCTAAGCGATAAAGTAATACGACGCATCTGCTTTCGCAGATACGGCGTATCTGTTTTTGATAAAATTTTTTTCTAAAACATTAATGCCATACGACGCATCTTCTTTTGAAGATACGGCGTATCTATTATTTTAATTAAAAACAGTTTGCGAATTATTAAACAGATACGGCGTATCGATCTCTGTCGATACGGCGCATCTTACTGAATCAAAAATCTTTTATTTTTAAACGTAACGAAAATACGGCGCATTAACTTTTGTTAATACGACGAATATAACTTTGATAAATATAGTTGATTTTTGATATTTACTTTGATCGGTCCGCTACTCTCGTGTGCAAGTTGTTTATTTTCAGGATAAATGATGACTCAAGCATCACCAAGAAGGATTACATTCTGAACCAAACCAAGAGACGCTAGCTGGGGTATCAAAACGTAACCTCTTCGATTATTCAACCAGCCCTAAGGGAAGTTCTCTCCACTATAATCTCAATTTTATTATCCATACTATACATCTGATTCAATTCGTAATCTTAATTTTGTATGCTCAAAAACGATATTTGTTCCTAACCTCGGAATAAATCCTTATCCACTAAACAATAAGATTACGATTATTAATGAAACGTTTATGCCTATTACTCTTATTTTGAATTCATCTATATGGTGTGCCGTTTTTACCCAAATTTGATGTATAAGGAACTGTGTTGCGGAGGCCAAGGTACGTTCTTCATTTAAATTTCGTTAACTAACATAGAGATACGGCGGATCTAAATATCCAAAGCGCCGTATCCCTGACCAACTAGGACTGATTGACTAGTCAACGGAATTGAATAGATACGGCGCATCCCAATTTTCTAATACGGCGCATCGTGTCGCCCTATAAATACGACGGGAATACGCCGCATAAATACACACAGTTAAGAACACGCACTAAAATTATACTCAAAATCCGATCATCTTTCTTTAATCCGCCTTTAATCCGAGCTATAATCCTTCTCCTAATCACGAAAAACTAAGGTAATTGTTACATTTCGATTTAATTTTGATTAATACGAAAATTAGGGTTTATAGGATTGAATCGATTCGCGCTTAAACGATATAGGGATATGATTAGAACTTGGCATTAATTATTTCCCCTAAGTTAATTTTAGAATAAGACATCGAATTTGACACTAATTGAATCGAACGAAAATTTAGGTTTTGGGTTTGATTTTGAATATCTAGCGGGAAGGCGAATTGGTAGTGGAGGAATGCGATATTTGAACTGATATAAAGAGTATATAATACTGTGATATCTAGTGGTAGTTTACGTCACGGATACGGATTCTCGATAAACGTGCCTGCCCCTTTATTTTATACTGATATGCTTTTAGATGCGGCGCATCTGGGTTGATTAATGCGGCGTAACGACCTATTTCAAAATTGATAAACTTTTAGATACGCCGTATTGATTAATCTAGATACGACGCATCTCAATACGCCGTATCTGTTGTCTTGCACCGCATCTCTTGTACTTTATACAGATACGCCGCATTGATTTAATCAAATGCGCCGTATCTACCTTACTTGCAGACTGTTTACTGACTTTGAATGTTTATTTCAGATGACACTACCAGATATCGCACAAAGGCACCAATGGTTACGATTCGAGAACATGGGACTTACTGATGGCACTCTAGAGGATTATTTGCATAGGCTTGACTCGGTTTACTTCAAGAAAATATTCAGAGTCCAGGTTCTGAATTTTGACGATGTGGGATTGATCGGTGGTGGACATGCAGCTGTGAGCTTACAGCGTCGTATGGAGATGGTAGTTGTTGGAGGTGATGATGAGGTGGAGTTCAGGTCTAGTGCTTGGGAGCGACTGTTTAGGGTTGACGAGCCTCTGATTAGGGAGCTCATGCTGGAGTTCTTTAGCACGATTCATTACAGAGAGACGGATGTGGAGATTGATACAGCTGACACTCTGGTGTTCAGGTTAGGAGGTGTGCACAGGCAGATGTCGATGAGGCAGTTTATTTTAGCCATGGGTCTACACACTGAGGAGGAGCTTGGATCTGCTGGGTTTGCCAGGTACTGGGCTGAGAGTTTACGGGTTGTCCCTGACAGAGGGGTATTCAGTGATTACTGGTTCAGGATTTCTTCGGGGGGCGACATCACTACTTCCACCCCCTCATATACTTTGATCAGGGAGCCGATGAGGAGGCTGTGTCACAGGCTGATTGCACTTACTATTGCTGGGAGGGGTCAGTCACCTGAAAAGGTGACCACTCTGGACCTCTTCCTACTTAGGAGCATGGATGAGGGGATGCCGGTGAACATCCCCCACTTTTTGGCACACTACCTCCACCGATCAGCTGCTGGGAGAGATCGGAGGAGCCACATGACTGGCGGGCATTTTGTTTCGAGGCTGGCCCGCCATTTTGGAGTTATTGGAGCGGAGATTCCAGCAGGGCTGGAGGTTTGTGTGGCTCGTCTCCCAGTTATCGACAGGGACTATTTGGTTAGACTGGCGATCTGCCAGGTGGCTGCTGGGGGCCACTTTTGGGCAGCATTAGGGCCCGCCAGAGCTGCAGGGCCAGAGGCGGAGCAGGGAGGACCTCAGGATCCTCCGGCTGCTGCTCCTGCCGACGAGGAGGTGCCACAGGCACCAGTACCCCCACGCACTGTGATTCAGAGACTCGACGCAGTCGAGGGAGAGGTGATGGTACTGAGGAGAGACTTAGAGTGGGTGGTCATGAGTGTGAGCAGACTACTAGAGCAGCAGGGTATTACACACGCTCGTCCAGATGGTACTGAGGTTGCAGGAGTGACACGGGCATACGAGCGCAGAGTCCGCCAGAGGACTGATGGAGCCAGCACTTCCGGGACCCATCCAGACGACCGCACTCACCCATGACCTTACTCTCTTGATTTCATAGACTGTTCCACACATTATTATTACATTTTGGATTGTACTTATCGTTATTCTTATGCTTATGTTTAATGTTTCAGTTTATATTTCTTGTTATGTTTGACGAAGACTGGCATTAAGTTCAGCATGAGAGAACGAGAGGACATACAAGATTAAACCGTGGAACGAGCCATTTTTGCAACAGACTGTTAACAGTCTGTTTGGTTACTACATGCGCCGTATCTGCTTAAACAGATGCGACGCATCCTATCCTTTATTTTGTTTTATCTTCAGTCCAGGCCGCACGAAGATACGGCGCATCTCAGTCCTGAGATGCGACGCATCCTCTGCAATGGTCATATCTTATTTTATTTTTTTTTTTGCATTTTTATTTTTCGACTTTAAAACTTTTTATCAGTTTATTTTAATGCGGCGCATCCCTGGTTAAGGATGCGGCGCATCTTTATTCTGATCCGTATTAATTCCAGGCTCGATACGGCGTATCTTCTTCAATAAGATACGGCGCATCGACTGACCTGATGATTTTCAGTTTTAATTTTTAAGTTTTATTTTTCCTAACTACTAATGTATTATGCAAGTTGAACCTTTCTTATCTTAGGTGTGTTTTAAAGTGTTGGTGGTATTATAGTTTCCTGGATTTCCTGTGGATACATCAAGTATGAAGCTTTAACGTTCTAATCCACAAGAAGTTGATTTTTGCTCTTATACTAATGGAGGATCATACCGAGCAAATCTCAGGGGAGTTTCTCCGTTCTAATTCTTTTATTTCCAGTTTTTAACCTTTTATACAAACAACGAGGACGTTGTTTAACTTAAGTGGGGGGATAGGAGAATTAGAACACTTAACACTTACTTGTCCAACTTTTTCAAAAATTATGCTTAAAATGTGCTTAATATATCAAACTTAAAAATTTTTTAGCATGTTTTTGTTTAAGATCTAAGTTGCATAACTGCACACAAGACGTTATTTTCAAAAATTGTGATTTTTCAAAATTCACAAATCTATGAGTGTGCCGGTGACTTGTAAACTTTAGAACTTGGCTTGTATACTATTCGAGACCACCATAATGAGTATTATTTATATAATTGGAATGACTTGTCTAACTTGGTAAAATTCTAGGATTATACCCAAATAGCCTTTATATGTTATGTGTTATTAGCTAACTACACTGGTTAGTTAACCCCCGTATAAAACCCTTTGTTTACTCTCATTTTTAGAGTAAGATACCCCTAGAAAAACCCTCAGAGCCATTCCTTTCGTTTCTTACACCTATGTTTAAAATGTTTCGTTACACCCTTACACCTTAGCCTACCCTGTAGATTAGAATCCGTGGTTGGTTAATTGCTATAGGCAGAGTGTGTTTCCTTACATTACATGTGTTCGCGTGCGTAATTCATTATCTATGGTTAGGTCGGGAAATTGCACAATGCAAATTGGAGTGAAAGTAAATATTGTATATTTTTGAGTTTATTTTTCGTGTGTTTACTACTTTCACTATTACCGTTATTTCTGAAAGTATGAAAAGTATAAAAAAAAAAATTATCCGGAAAGAAAGTTGTAGTGATGTGGTGAAATTTTACACATCTATGTTTATGTTTCAAGTAAAAAAAAAAAAAAAAAAAAAAAAAAAAAAAAAAAAAAAAAAAAAAAAAAAAAAATCGAAAAAATGAGAAAAGAAAGAAAAAAGAGTTGGATGTTTATTTTAAGCCAACGATGTAGAGTTATGTAAGTGGTCGATATCACCACTATTTGTTGTATTATATCTATGGATTGAATGGGAATTGGCAGTTATGGGAATGCCGATTAAGGTTTATTCTTTGATTAAGATTTTGTTGAGTATAATTCGTGTCTACCTAAAGCGTGTGTTTCAAGTGTTAAAGCGTGAGTTATTCAATGATATGAGTCTTATTCATGGGATGGTTGGGATAGTGATTAACCACACTTAGGATTTTAATTTATTTGTTTTGTTTTGTTTATTTTTATTTTTACACCAATTTATATCCCAAATGTTATCCATACCCTGTATTGTTCTTTATCCAACCGAACCTTTGATTTATTGAGATTAGGGATTTGAGCAATCTTAAGTATCGTAGTCGTGGATTCGGCTATGTATTTATGATTTTGTCGCCCTTTTTGATATATTATTATTGGTGAAGTTTGGACCTATCTTTAGCCTATTCGAGTTAAGGATTTGAGCAATTGCAAGTATCGTGTTCGTGGATTCGATCATGTATTTGTGATTTTGTCGCCTTTTCTGGAATTTGAGATCGATAGTGTAAATAAGAATAATTAACCCTTTAGCCTAAAAACCCTTTTTACCGCTTTAGACTTGTTATTCCTTAGCTTTAGTGGTGGAGATGTGTATACTTGCCAAGCTTATGATAGAATATTCGTCGTGACTGGACAGTTAAACGATTAGATTTGCTTTTATCGACTTATTTTATTTTACTTCTAATTCGTTAAGTGTTTAGTTGTGTGATTATAAAATAAATGAATACATGCTTAAATATAAAAATAAATCCTAACATCTTTTAGGATACATTTTCATAAATGAAATTCTAAGATTTACTTGGGGACAAGTAAAGTTCAAGTGGGGGGATATTTGATGAACTCAAATAAGTACATTTTATTACTATCATTTATCCTATTAATTTGACTTGTTTTACTATATTATGTATGAGGATTGATACTTAATCGTTTACTTTTGTAATTCTCAGGTAAAAACAAGCATTTGGTGAAACTTAGCGATTATGGACTAATAATGGAGCAAAACATGCATAAAGTGGAAGTCTACTGACATGGACAAGATCAAGTCAATTCTGCTCCAGATGCGCCGCATCTCACTCTAGAAATGCGCCGCATCTCTATCAAGATATCACCAGATACGATCCAAGATACAAGAGGACATGCGCCGCATCTAATAAAGGGTTACGCCGCATCTTCTGGCGGTGTACGAATATTCCTGAATATTATAATCTTGGACCCCACGCGAAGTTAAGTACATGCGCCGCATCTACTTAAGTAGATGCGCCGCATCTTCCCTCAGACAGAAACTATAAATACCCCGTAGACCAGACGAATTTAAGAGTTCGAAACCCTAAAACCGAAGTTCGGACAGCAGAACAGGAGGACGAATTCAGTCAAGAGGCAGCACAAGACACACCCAAATCGAAGATACAAGAGCTGTAAGAAGGTGCTGCATGTATTTAATTCATTAAGTAGTTTTGTTTTATTGTGTTAGCAAACTTTAATTCATCAGGATTGGTGGCTTGTGTAATGTGACAACGAAAGATTGCACTCCCTTTAATACTTGCTTTCCCATCAATTAAAGTTTATATGTTGATGTCTTTGGTTACTACTTATTAGTGCATTGATAACCTCTGTGTTTATTAGTGGCTTGCGGGCATCCGACTGCGGGACAAGATGTGGCTCCCACGGTTGTTTCTAAATTGATCACTTAGGAATAACTTTTAGACATAAGTAATCATTAAGGGTTTACTCGCCGATGAGAATAGGACCAACGAGAAAGGGTTAATTACATACACTTCATATAAAGCTATCAATAAAACAAGTGACAATCTACTTAATCATAAGGACAGCCCTCTTATTGTCTCGAGTATCTATCTGTGTACGTGTGTGCTACTTGCTGATTCGTGCCTAGTGGTTTATTTTATTATTTAATTGCAAACAAAACTGTGCCAGTCTCTCAGGCTGAAACCCCCTTGCGTTAGGATATTAAAATACTGATTAGAATAACTAGATAATACGTTCCACTCTTAGTGATCGACACTCTACTTACCATTATCTTCATACTGACCGGGTACACTGCTCGTTAAGTGTGTGTGTTATTGATAAGTCGGCTAAATATAAATTTAAAACTTGAGTAGGCATTAAAACTGCTAAACCGCAACGACACATCACGCGCATCAAGTTTTTGGCGCCGCTGCCGGGGAGTGAATTGTTATTATCTGTTAATTTGATTAGTATTTTAATTAGGTTTTTCTTTTTATTAGATTAATTGCATCATTGTACTATTTTGCATATTTGTTGTATTGTGTGTTATTTGCTTTGTGTTATTTGTTTGCTATTTTTGTGTGTTTTATTTTTGTTTCGTGTGTTTTATTTGTTTTTTATTTTTCGTATTTTCTGTTCTGCTATCGTTGTACTGTGCTAAATCGAACGATACGGCGCATCTGATCTCTCAGATACGGCGTATTGCGTTCAATTTTTTTTATATACAACGCGTTTAATTAATTCGATACGACGCATCTTTTCCCCAAGATACGGCGTATCTGTTTTTAATAAGAAAATTTTTCTAAGCGATAAAGTAATACGACGCATCTGCTTTCGCAGATACGGCGTATCTGTTTTTGATAAAAAATTTTTCTAAAACATTAACGCCATACGACGCATCTTCTTTTGAAGATACGGCGTATCTATTATTTTAATTAAAAACAGTTTGCGAATTATTAAACAGATACGGCGTATCGATCTCTGTCGATACGGCGCATCTTACTGAATCAAAAATCTTTTATTTTTAAACGTAACGAAAATACGGCGCATTAACTTTTGTTAATACGACGAATATAACTTTGATAAATATAGTTGATTTTTGATATTTACTTTGATCGGTCCGCTACTCTCGTGTGCAAGTTGTTTATTTTCAGGATAAATGATGACTCAAGCATCACCAAGAAAGATTACATTCTGAACCAAACCAAGAGACGCTAGCTGGGGTATCAAAACGTAACCTCTTCGATTATTCAACAAGCCCTAAGGGAAGTCTCCTCCACTATAATCTCAATTTTATTATCCATACTATACATCTGATTCAATTCGTAATCTTAATTTTGTATGCTCAAAAACGATATTTGTTCCTAACCTCGGAATAAATCCTTATCCACTAAACAATAAGATTACGATTATTAATGAAACGTTTATGCCTATTACTCTTATTTTGAATTCATCTATATGGTGTGCCGTTTTTACCCAAATTTGATGTATAAGGAACTGTGTTGCGGAGGCCAAGGTACGTTCTTCATTTAAATTTCGTTAACTAACATAGAGATACGGCGGATCTAAATATCCAAAGCGCCGTATCCCTGACCAACTAGGACTGATTGACTAGTCAACGGAATTGAATAGATACGGCGCATCCCAATTTTCTAATACGGCGCATCGTGTCGCCCTATAAATACGACGGGAATACGCCGCATAAATACACACAGTTAAGAACACGCACTAAAATTATACTCAAAATCCGATCATCTTTCTTTAATCCGCCTTTAATCCGAGCTATAATCCTTCTCCTAATCACGAAAAACTAAGGTAATTGTTACATTTCGATTTAATTTTGATTAATACGAAAATTAGGGTTTATAGGATTGAATCGATTCGCGCTTAAACGATATAGGGATATGATTAGAACTTGGCATTAATTATTTCCCCTAAGTTAATTTTAGAATAAGACATCGAATTTGACACTAATTGAATCGAACGAAAATTTAGGTTTTGGGTTTGATTTTGAATATCTAGCGGGAAGGCGAATTGGTAGTGGAGGAATGCGATATTTGAACTGATATAAAGAGTATATAATACTGTGATATTTAGTGGTAGTTTACGTCACGGATACGGATTCTCGATAAACGTGCCTGCCCCTTTATTTTATACTGATATGCTTTTAGATGCGGCGCATCTGGGTTGATTAATGCGGCGTAACGACCTATTTCAAAATTGATAAACTTTTAGATACGCCGTATTGATTAATCTAGATACGACGCATCTCAATACGCCGTATCTGTTGTCTTGCACCGCATCTCTTGTACTTTATACAGATACGCCGCATTGATTTAATCAAATGCGCCGTATCTACCTTACTTGCAGACTGTTTACTGACTTTGAATGTTTATTTCAGATGACACTACCAGATATCGCACAAAGGCACCAATGGTTACGATTCGAGAACATGGGACTTACTGATGGCACTCTAGAGGATTATTTGCATAGGCTTGACTCGGTTTACTTCAAGAAAATATTCAGAGTCCAGGTTCTGAATTTTGACGATGTGGGATTGATCGGTGGTGGACATGCAGCTGTGAGCTTACAGCGTCGTATGGAGATGGTAGTTGTTGGAGGTGATGATGAGGTGGAGTTCAGGTCTAGTGCTTGGGAGCGATTGTTTAGGGTTGACGAGCCTCTGATTAGGGAGCTCATGCTGGAGTTCTTTAGCACGATTCATTACAGAGAGACGGATGTGGAGATTGATACAGCTGACACTCTGGTGTTCAGGTTAGGAGGTGTGCACAGGCAGATGTCGATGAGGCAGTTTATTTTAGCCATGGGTCTACACACTGAGGAGGAGCTTGGATCTGCTGGGTTTGCCAGGTACTGGGCTGAGAGTTTACGGGTTGTCCCTGACAGAGGGGTATTCAGTGATTACTGGTTCAGGATTTCTTCGGGGGGCGACATCACTACTTCCACCCCCTCATATACTTTGATCAGGGAGCCGATGAGGAGGCTGTGTCACAGGCTGATTGCACTTACTATTGCTGGGAGGGGTCAGTCACCTGAAAAGGTGACCACTCTGGACCTCTTCCTACTTAGGAGCATGGATGAGGGGATGCCGGTGAACATCCCCCACTTTTTGGCACACTACCTCCACCGATCAGCTGCTGGGAGAGATCGGAGGAGCCACATGACTGGCGGGCATTTTGTTTCGAGGCTGGCCCGCCATTTTGGAGTTATTGGAGCGGAGATTCCAGCGGGGCTGGAGGTTGTGGTGGCACTACGCAAGCTTGTCAGTCAGTTAGCTGTGTTGGGTGTTGAGACAGAGAAGGAAGATCTCAACATGAAGTTCTTGAAAAGTCTACCTGATGAATTCCATACTCATGTTATTGTCTGGATGAACAAACCAGAAATTGAAACAATGAAACTTAATGATTTGTTCAACAACTTTAAAATTGTTGAACAAAGTCTAAAAAGGGGTGGAAATCATGGTACTAATTCCGGGAATGCTGCACTCTTATCAGTTTCTAGTGTTAGTCATTCTGAAAAGGTAGATGAAGTTGAAGGTGTTTCTAATGTTACTTATGGTGGTCCTTCTACTAGTTCACAAAAGGATGTTGCTGGACTTGGAGATCCAACATTCTATACCTTTATAACCAGTCAATCTAATGGTTCTCCTCTAAATCATGAAGACCTTGAACAGGTAGATGGTGATGATTTGGAAGAGATGGATATTAAGTGGCAAGTTGCCTTACTTAGTATGAGGGCTAAAAAGTATTGGCAGAGAACTGGGAAGCAAATTACCATAAATGGTGATGATATTGCTGGGTTTGATAAGAAGAAAGTGGAATGTTTTAACTGTCATAGGTTGGGACACTTTGCTAAAGAATGTAGAAGCCCAAGGAAGCAGGATAATAGGAACACATGGTATAAGCAAGAGAGAAAGAAGGAAGTACTGGTGGAAGAGCCAAAGGCTATGCTGGCTATTGATGGTATTGGATATGATTGGAGCTCTATGGCTAATGAAGAGGAAGCACCACCAAATGCTGCTCTTATGGCCAATGAATTTGCTCTAATGGCCTTTTCTGATTCAGAGGTAGATGCCATTTCCACTTGTACTAATTCATGTCCTAATCTTAAAAATTATGAAGACATTAAAAAGAGATTTGATGCTTTTAGAGAAGAGTTAATTGATGCCCTTCATAATTTAGCTAATCATAAGAGGTGTGTAGGAGTTCTAGAAAAACAAATCCAACATTTTCAAAAGAATGAATCTACGTTTACTGATGACTTAAATGCTTTAAAAAGAGGAATAGCATTTAGAGATGAATTACTTAATGATCAAAGTAGACAGTTATCTGAAGCCAATAATAAAACTGAAAATGTTAAGATATCTATAGATGCTTTAGCTCATGCCTCAGAAGGAATGAATAAAATTTGGGAAGCTCAAGTAATTGATAAAGCTAATTCAGGTGTAGGTTACAAGACTGTCCCTCCACCATACAGATGTGTTCATTCACCTCCAGGTGTTGACCTAGCACATACAGGTTTAGCTGAGTTTCAAGAACCAATCATGAAATATGGTTCTAAGGCTGGTAAGAGCCTTAAGGTAGAAAAGATAAGTAAAAGTTTAGATAAAACTTTACTTTATCAGGACAAGGTGTCCTTTGTTAAGAAAGGAGATGCTATAGTTGTTGAGGATTGTACAACTGATAGTGATGATGAAGAAGATCAGGTTATGTCTAAACCTGAAGTGGTTAAGAAAGTAGGAACAAGTGTTCCTAAGATAATCAAACACAATACTGATAGGCCTAATTCAAACATTAAACATGTTAGGCAACCAGTTAGATATTGTGAGCAATATAGAACCACCAACAAGCCCAGAGGTAACCAAAGGAATTGGAACAACCTCAAGTCTAACCAATTAGGTGATGACTTTGCTTTTTATAACAAAGCTTGTTACACATGTGGTAGTTTTGACCATCTTGCAGCTTTCTGCAACCATTGGGTATCTGGTTATGAAAACAATAGGGTGAATTACAAAAGGCAAAATCCTCAAACTCACTTTCACTCTAAGTCAAAAAATATAAAACCCAACAATCTTCCCCTATTTGATGATTACAAAACAAACACATTCTTGTACGAATTTCCCTAGACGAAGTAGAGACCATGAATGAAACCATACTGTCTTCTCCTTAATCTATGCTATCCACCACGTCTATATTGTTGGGTTTTATATTTCGTAGATTTGATGATACAAAACAAGAAGAATAAAACATGAAGAATACTGAAATGATAAGCAAAAAAGGTAGCAGTTGGAACTGCTAGTGCAACAGTTAGAACTGCTAGTGCAACAGTTAAGACTGCTAGTGCAACAGTTAGAACTGCTAGTGCAACAGTTAAGACTGCTAGTGCAACAGTTAGAACTGCTAGTGCAAATAAAGCTGCTGATCAGTGAGTCATACTACTGCTGGATGGATAAGGATGAAGAAGATATTATCTTTAGATAATATCTAGATATTTGTTCAGTCAACAAAGTTGTAAAACAAGATACATGTTGTATCTTAATGACTGACACATAACAAGCAAGTAGTAGACAAAAGCTTATCAATTTTGTAATGACCTCCTTTGTTTTATAAAAAGGAGATCACACCCTTAGATAAAAGTGTGTGTCACTGTGTAACTATGTGAACACCAAGGTGATTTACAAAGACTCTAAAAGAGTGCTTAGAACTAAAACACCAAGTGTGTCCAAATGTAATCACCAAGAAAGAGTGTGTGTGGGAACATTAGACATGGGGTCTAATGTTGTTTATTTTTGTTAAGCCTCAAGGATCATTGATCCCTGTTAGAGTGTAACCATATTACTAATGATCAAGTAGTATTGGGGCTGAGTTTAATAACAAAGAGAAAGTTTGGCAAAACCTTGTTGTGATAGTATTGTTTCTTTCATAGAATATTCCGTCAATATTATCATCATGCTTATCATAGTTAATCCTAGATCAAAGGCTTAACAGCCTAGAGTCCATAAACAATCATGAAACTTATTGTTAGTTAGTTTATAAAATAAGTTTCACACCAAGCTAAAGCCTTCATAATTTCTTGCACCACACCTTCTTATAACCTTAAAGACCTCAAAATAAAGGCACTTCTCTTATATTTTGTAAGAAAGTTCATGTGTTCTTGAGAAAAGCTAGCATTTGATCTTATTTTCTCCGAGTTTTCAAGAAAGAGTCGTTATAATCTTCAAATAACTTCAAGTCTCCAAAAAGACTTTGTTATTATCTTCAAATAGCTTCGGGTTTTCAAGAAGGCGTTGTTATAATCTTCAAGTAGCCTCGGGTTTACGAAGATTACAAATTTCACGTCGAAGCTCCGCTTATATTCCCTTTTTCTATAATACTCAAGCATTCTATATTAAGGTAAGTATTTATATACTTTAAATACTTATAAACTTTGTTAGTTTATTTATTGTATTTATAAACTCTTAATGTGTCATGTAATCAAGTAAGCAAAATATATATTTTCTATCAAATACTACAACACTAGGGAACTTCATGTGAGGGGTTTCATTTGGGTAAACGGATCGACGAGTTGCTGGATTTACGAATTAAAGTGTCCTAGCTCCTCGAACGTTTACTACATGACTTCTGAATTATGATGGCCCGAACGGTAGTACGAGATATATAAACTATATATGGCATGTTTAAATATTCACTTCGTTGTTTTAGAACCTAAGACACGATATCATATTTCTAGGTTGCTCGTAGAGATTCTCCCGGCTTATCCAGCAATTTCATTATATCCTTAACATCATGTACTCTGAGGTGAGTTCATGGCCCCTATTTTCAATCATTTTGTACTATCTTTGGGGGAGATACATGCTTAACTATTTTTGAAAATCACTATTATTTGCAACTACATGTTTATCTGAACTGAATGTTTATTTATGCTAGATAACATTATTGTCATACTTAGAGTTTCTATATCATGGACCATTAAGCACTATGCGTAGTGAACACGAATATTATGGTTAGATCTATCAGGATTAATGTAACCATTAAGTTGACTCAGTTAGAGCAAACAAACGCAACAAACATTTGAGAGCACTAGGTACAACAACAGATTACCTACTAGGCTATGATTGCAACAATTATTCCAATTTCTATTAGTACGAGATTTACATTTTGGTTTTCATAATGATAGTGCAATAACAAACAATGTTCGAGATAACAAACAATGTTCAACGCTTTGGGTGTATAACAACGTAACCCATACACAGAACTCATTGCGGACCCAAGTATCAAATACTTGGGCAGCCGTACAGAACAAACAGGACTTGGTCCAATAAACGATTTCATGTACTTGGTACAAACTATGAGATCTAATGGACTTGGTGTAATCTCGAAACTAATAGAATTGGTATAATAACAAACCAACAGACTTGGTACAAATTGTGAACCAGTCAGAAATAGAAACTTAAGGTTTCGATGTCAAGAATTAAGAGCAACAGAAACACTACCTACATGTGATATTGTATTTAGTACAATAGTCATACACTTGGAATCCTAGAAACCTTCATTTAGTATTTATTTATACTAGTATCGATGATTTGTACAAGGTTTTCACATTATTTCCTACAAACTCTATGAACTCACCAACCTTTGTGTTGACACTTTAACATGTTTATCTCAGGTCCATAATGATCGAGGCTGGCACGGAGGAGCACGGATATTCAAGAGGGCTATAAATTTTATTATCATTCGAAAAATCATTTGATGTATTATGTAAACATGGAACCATCTGGGACCTCATTTTGTAAACTCTGATATTTATATAATTCGAATGATAAATCTTTTAAAACGACTCCATTAGAGTTCGTTTTCTGTTGTTATAACTGTTGTGCCATGAAGTAACACCCAGTTTGAATTCCGCTGCTTATCACGAAATTGGGGGTGTTACATGATAGTACTATATGGGATGATATCCCCTAACCTTGTGTCCAAGACACGTGACCTTGGTAGACACGTACTATTTGGGATGGTGGTTCCCCGCCCTTTGGTCCAAGACACGCGACCTTGGGTGAATATAATCCGGAATCCTAATCTTATTTGGCAGTGGGTTGTGAACACACAGGTTGCAAGTCTTGTATGGGCGGGACTTGGGACTGAGTGGATTTACAATGCCTTTGCGGTTGAAACTTTATACGTTATACTGTGTTACATTGTTAAGCTCTTTTGCTGGAAAATCCTTATTCAAATACTTTATATTTTAAACTAAACTCTATGAACTCACCAACCGTTGGTTGACACTTTTTAGCATGTTTATCTCAGGTTATAAGGCGATAGTGGATGCATGGATTCTAGAGTCAATTGCATACTTTGAAGACTCATACCTTTATCTTTACCATTCGATGCACTATGAAAACTTTTATGTATCTTTACTTTGGAACTTGTTGTCATAACTCTGATTTTAATAATTCGAATGGTAACTTTTTAAAACGTCTCATTTAGAGGTCGTTTTCTATACCTTGATCTATATTATGAAGTAATACCCCCTTGAGTCTACTGTTCTGCTGTGGTAATTTGGGGGTGTTACAGGTCATCACATTCTTTATCTCCTAAAACCACATACCCTAAGTTGTCTTTGTTGTCATCACAACCAACACCTCATCATGAGCCTTAGGGATGAGTTAAACTTTAGGTTCTCATACCTTGAATACCTCCTCACACCACCACAAGGGCCCATCATCCCTACTCCACCACCACCCAATAGCCCACACAACTAAACATTTTTATGTTTAGTCTCTCAAATAAAAGTTTAGGACCCCTTTTGACATTTGAAGCAAATCTTAGGGCCTTGAATCACTTAAGAATTTTATATGCTTCTTGTAGTTTGTTTTCATTATGGTTGTCATGTAGTCATACTTATGTATGACATTTGTTTTATTTTTATGAATGAATGGGCTTTCATGTGGTTGTTTCATTTTTATGCTTGGCTACTTGGCCAATCTTTTTATTTGTGGTTGGATATTTGTCATAAGTGCTACATGTTAGATCTTGTATATTTGTTATCTAACCTTGTTTTGTAGCACAAATCATTGCTCGATTCCTTGGTGTCCTCCAAACGAGGGGGAGTATACATCAAGGGGGAGCCTTAGCAACCTTTTTGCTTCGACAAAAAGGGGGAGAAATGGGAGTAAACTCATTAAAAACTTGTTAAAACTAATTTTAACTTAAAATGAGTTTATGTTTTGTCATCATCAAAAAGGGGGAGATTGTTGATGCAAATAATATTCTAAAAACGTTATTTATATCTTTCGATAACTTCACGTTTTGAGGATGACAAAATGTGAAAACACGTTACGTTAAAATTAACGTAAACAAGTTTTTAGTCGAAAAATCTCATTTCTACACAAATCACTTTAGAACAAATTTACAACTTAACAAATGATCATAGAAGTGAATTTGTGCTTAAGACTTCACATTTTAATGTGACAAAACATTTCTTTCAAAAATGTACTTTACAAATTAGTTTTGAATAATTAAGAAATGTTTTAATGGAAAAATAAGTTCAAAATACATAACAGATATTTTCCCCCCCAAAATCAGCTCCAAACTTCCCCAAATAAGTTTTCACCAAAAAAGACAAAAAGAGGAGCGTTTTTGTCTGGCACGGTACCACTAAATTTAGTGGTACCGTGGTACTGTGTGTGGTTTAGTGGTACCGTGTCCCTATAACGGCCAGATTTTTTCTGCCTATAAATACCAGCCCACTTCACAGATTTTGGGCATCCTTTTTCACACAAAACTTTCTGAGTTTAATACTCTCATCACATCTTTTCTTCTTGATCATTTAGTTAGGTTTTCTTTTGTTTAAGAGTGATCCAATCATCCATCCAAGTGATCCTCTTCATTTCTCTTCAAGTGCAAGAGAAGAACACAAGATATCCAAGAGGATACAAAGTGTTGTAGTTGTAGTTAGAGCACTAGTAACATTTGTTACATACTTGATTGTATCATAGCATACATCAAGATCATTTTTCTTTTGAGAGTTTGTGAGGAAAGATCATTGTGATCTTATAGAGATATTGAATATCTCTTGTAGCCATTGGGCTTGTGTGTTGATCAAAGTTGATCAAGAGTTGATAGGATAGATTGAGTCAAGTGAGGGTTGATCATTGTGATCGTGTTGAGATCTTGGAGATCTCTTGAAGCCATTGGGCTTGTGTGATTGATCAAGTGGATCATAGGTAGATCGGGTAGATCGAGTCTTGTGTGAAGTAGAAAGGATCAAGTAGATCGTGGTAGATTGGTGCTAGCTAAGATTAGCACTCGACATCTAGCTTAGTGTCGGAAATAGGATAAGCGACGTGTACGGTTTTCTCCGCCTAAAGGGAGGTTGTTGACATAGTGCTTGAAACTCTCGAGTGTGGTACTCGGGGAGTGGAGTAGGGCGAAGAAGAGCTTCGTAGCCGAACCACTATAAATCACTTTGTCTCGGTTGGATCTTTCCATCTCTTTACTTTACTTTCATTACTTATTTTAGTTAGTATAGTTTAGAGTTCATGTTGGTGTTGATTGCTTTCACATAAGAATCGAATCAAAGTTTTTCAAAGCAAAGTTTTTAAGAAGATTTAAAAACCGGTAAAACTATTCAACCCCCCCCTCTAGTTTTCCACAAAATGGAAGCACCACCAAGTCTTAGGAGGTCTGGTAGATATAGAAGTCAACCTGTTAGGTTTAATGACTTTGTTGTTGGTAGTAATGTGAAGTATGGTCTTGAAAAATATGTGTCTTATTCTAATCTGTCCAGAGTTAATATGTGCTTTTCTACCACATTAAATAAGTCTTGTGAGCCTAAGACTCTTGCTGAGGCTTTTGAGAAACCTATGTGGAGAGAAGCTATGAATTCTGAAATGGAAGCTTTACATAGGAACAAGACTTATGAGTTATGCGAGTTGCCTGAGGGTACGATTGCCATAGGTTGTAAGTGGATTTGAAAACTTAAATACAAGTCTTCTGGTAATATTGATAGATATAAAGCTAGGCTTGTGGCCAAAGGCTTTAATCAAAGAGAAGGCATTGATTATGAGGAAACTTTAGTCCTGTTGTGAAAATGGTCACTGTGTGATGCTTAATTGGTTTATCTGTTTACAATAAATGGCCTTTGTTTCAGCTGGATGTTAATAATGCTTTCTTATATGGTGACTTGTATGAAGATATTTATATGCAATTACCTCCTGGTTATTATGATAAAGATGAGACTAGGGTGTGTAAATTGAACAAGTCTCTTTATGGGTTAAAACAGGCTCCAAGGCAGTGGAATGAAAAACTTACCACTGCTTTGATTGAAAATGGTTTTAAACAAAGTGTTAGTGATTATTCTTTATACATAAAGAATAAAAGTGGTATTTTCTTGGCCTTGTTGGTCTATGTTGATGATATTGTCATCACTGGTAATAATGTTGATGAAATTGAAAAGTTTAAAAGTTTTCTAAACTCTAAATTCATGATAAAGGATCTTGGTCCTCTCAAATATTTTTTGGGAATTGAAGTTTTAGAAAACAGTGTTGGTCTTTGTCTTTCACAAAGAAAGTATTATTTGGATTTGTTACATGAGTATGGGTTTTTGGCTTGTAAGCCTGCTGCTACTCCTATGCAGCAAAATGTGGTGTTAAGTCATGTTGAGACTGAGACTGATAAGTTTTTGTCTAACATGACTGAGTATCAAAAATTGGTTGGAAAGCTTATATACTTGTCTGTTACTAGACTTGACATATCTTATGCAGTTCATTGTTTAAGTCAGCATATGCATGCTCCTCTTAATTCTCATTTTACTGCTGCTCTTAGAGTGTTGAGGTATTTGAAACAGGCTCCTAGTACAGGTATTCAGTTTGAGTATGGTAATAGGTGATGCGTGGTTTTGCGACCTTACAACAGGTTTTACCTCTCGAGGGATCTCAAGAGGCTTACAACCCCACCAGGCAGTGTACCTGACCGATGTAGTATAGTGTAGTGGTAAGTACGGGGGATTGATCGTTCTCCACAGGGAATAGTGTTCGTTAGGTATGAAAAACTACTTTAATAGGTCTAAGGGTGAGAGAAGATTCTTTTTATGTTTTTATATTTTTTTGGAAAGCAAGTAAAATCTCGGGTTTGAAAGAGTGGGCGGAATTAGTTGCTAGTCAACTAACCCAAATTACTACGAATGCAAATAAAATAAAATAACAGAAAATGAAAATGTTGGTGAAAATTTATGTGGAACGAAATGTGTTTACTTAGATTTCCTTACTCCCTAACTATCTTTTACCGGTTGATTAGTGTGTATTAGTCGCGTGGATGACGGGTGTATTCCTTAATACCATTCGTGGGGTGGCGTACGTACTTCCCCAACTCTACAAGCTCCTACTTCACTCCTATGTTGAGCCGGCTAGGAAGCTCCTAACATGGGATCACTAGAATTCGCTTGTGCATTAAATACAACCATAAAAACCTTTAGTACGCATTGGTTCATGTTTCTTAAGACGTTCAAGCAAGTTACCGAATAGGAAGTTAGCCAGTTTTCTTAAGCCTAACATAGATGAACAATCATCCAATACAACTAACAACACACTAATAACCAATAATCAATAGCTAGGTTTCATTAGATCTAAGCAAACACAAGATAAATCTAGCCTAACATGTTAAACAAAAGACAAGAATAAGATAGAATCAAACAACACATAGACATATTGAATGATTAATTGATAACTTATCTTCAATGTAACATGGAAGATCTCAAGGCAAAAAGCCTTGAAAGAGCTGCCAAATTCGTCCTAGGGTTTTCACACACAAAGTTCCCCAATAAGTTCCACACTAATGACAAAGAATTGCAAAACTATATATAGATTTTTGGATCTGACGGCGTCACATTATGGAGTGTGACGCCGTCACCTCGCCGCTTTTAGGGTTCTCGGATGACCTTCTTGACGCCGTCCCTCTTTAGCTCTCCAAAATCCGTTCTGGCTTATCAAGGCTTGACGCCGTCAGACTATGAACGTGACGCCGTCCCTCTTTGAATTATAACGTGACGACCTTGATCAGATTAAAGCGTGACGCCGTCAGAATTTCCATGCAATTTCTCTGGCTTATCATGAGTAAATTTCACATCCACCACTTTTGCCAAGCCATGACGCCGTCCAGGGTTAATCCTGACGCCGTCAAAGGTAACTTCCAGCAAGATTTTGAGACTTTGTCGTTTTCTTCACTTTTATGCTCCAAAAACGTCCAAAATGCTTCCTTTTCCAGATTTCTTCTCAAAAGTACCTAAAATGACAAAAGGAACGATTTAGGGCAATATTTGATCAAATAAATACGATTTAGGGCTTAAATGACCCCTTAAAAGCGGTACACTTTTCGCTTCATCAAATACCCTTACACTTGAGATTTGCTTGTCCTCAAGCAAATGCGCTTTTATTCTAATCAAAATACAAGTTAGGGGTCATTTAATGCTAACATAAAAGTAATTACAACAAATATTCGTTCCACTTTAATCATAATAAGCACGGAGATTATAAACTAGCACCTCACAAGTAGTGTTTAGATACTCACATCTCTCAAGTGTCATCAAAATAAATCTCATAAATGAAAACGGATAATATCTCTCACTACCTGTCATAGCAAATAGATTACCATAGGCTTGAGAAAGGATCAAAAACCTCCTCCACTCGGCGTAAGCACCTAAGATAAACTATCAAAGAGGGTTTTTAAATGGGTTATAATGTTAGGTGTAGGGAAAAGGAAAACAAGGTTTTGTTGGATAAAGGATATTTTACTGGTGGCGAGTTAAAGATCTTGATCAATTACATGTACTATACAATGTTGCTAAGTCAAGACTCGACTCAATCTTAAGCTAATGAAAGAAAATAACAAAAACATAAAATAAACATAAAATAAAACGGGATGGTAGTCCGTATGTTTTTTCTACTTTTCTTTTTCTCATTTTTTTGTATTTTTCCTGATTTTTTTCGATTTTTTTTTTTTTTTTTTTTTTTTTTTTTTTTTGCATACACTTTTGCCCTACCATCCAAAATAATACATCATAGGGGCATTGCATTCCCCTTACACTTGAACTTTTACATAACTTTACAAATAACTATTCTAATGACTTGAATTAAGATAATTGAAAAACTTGGAGTACTTTTAAAATATTTAGCACATATAGGGGTAATAAATGATGTTCTTCCCCATTACTCTATTACACTAGTACTTTACCCATGAGTCCCAATCGTCCCAAAACAATATGTACAAGGATATGACTCGACTTAGCAACCATGTAATCAATTAGATAATTAACTTGGGGTTTAAACAAATGTTGTCACAATAATGCACTAAAGATGAGTGCATACAAGGTAGGCTAAGGCGATTTGGGTGTACATTTTAGTGGGGTGTAACAAATTCTTCCTTTAAGTAAAATGCTTAAAGGTCGAAACGAAAAGATAGGCTCTGAGGGGTGTACTAGGGGTATCGTGTACTAAAAATGAGTACAACGCAAAGGGTGTGGGAGAATTACTTGACCAATGTAGCCAATGTAATTATAACAAAAACACAGGTGTAAAACAATGGGTGAATCCTAATGCCTCTTATCATGTAGTAAATCTAACTACACGAATGTAGTCTCACTTGTGGCCTTGGAATGGTCCTAACGCAAGTTCTAGAATCTAAGTGCTACCGGTACACACATCATAGCAAAATGCTTTTCCTACCAATTCTAGGGGCGAACCTCACATATTTGGGGGTGGAAAATTTTTTAGTGGTACGATTTTTGTGCTAGTCATATAACTCCTATCTGTGAGACGCTCATTAAGATCAAAGTTTCACTCCTATATGTTGTAAAAAATTTTAAATTTGGCACTAAAATTACCCTAACAGGTATTTATCTCAGTTTTATTACACATCTACCATCAAACAAACAAAAATCAAGCGCACTTGTATTCTCAAAAAATCGTATTTTTACCCCCCCCCCCCCTTATACTTAAGATGAACATTGTCCCCAATGTTCAAATAACAAGATGTAAAAGAAAAAAGTAAAAGAATGAAATCGAATACTCCCCTGATTCGCTCGGTGGATAATGAAGTAACATGGTTAGATCTTCTTCCAAGGTAATGTTGAAGCTCCATGACTAATGCATCGCCAAAAGCTTGATCCAAAACATTTCCTTGTCCAAAATAACCTGTTAAACCTGAGAAAACAAACACGAAAACCTGCATAACATCGGCGGGATAAATCTATATATAAGGATATAATGCTTGTGGAATGATAATTTTGCAGATTCCTGGAGATTATAAGTTATAGATTTAATAAAAACTTTTTATGAAAACAAAACTTTCAAAAATTTTCAGAAAATTAAACCTGACGCCGTCAGGTTGTAAAGCCTGACGCCGTCAGAAATGATCTGACAGAATTCTCATGTTACGTTTCCGAAAAAATTTTGTAAAAACCTATACCTTACTTCCTGGAAATCCTGCAAAACATCATTATGACTCGATACAAGCATTTGACTCAAACAAATACTAATATGTATGTTAATTTATTATTATTATGATTCATGTTCATTTGTGTTCTAATAAACCGATTTAGATTTCCCTTACACTTAACTTTTGCAAAATACCTTTATATGTAGTTAAGACGAAGTTAAAAACAAAATAAAGCATTTTCACAAATTAGTTTTGAACATGAATCAATAATAATAAAATTTAAACACACATACGGAAGCAAATAAAATCAAACAAACAAATAAATAAACACACAAAGCAAATAAAGTAAGCAATCAAATAAGGCTTGCATGCAATAAATAAAATCAATTTAACAAATGTTTAAAGGCCAACAGAGGACTTATCCTAAATTATTACAGACCCAATTGTTCTAAATCATACAACCATAATTTCAATTGTTCAAATATCAAAACATCAAATTAAAGCATCACTGGGGTGGGGGACCTTGGCGATAGTCATAGTCAGGAGGGAGGTGCCCGTAGTACCCATATGGTGGGTAATCTTGCTCACGACCCGGGAAAGGGTCAATCTACAGATGTGGGTCCAACTGATCACGTGTAGATAGATGCTGCATCTGACGAACCGTGTGATCATACATCCAGTCTAACCTCTCGTCCACCCTGGTCCTCCAAGTATCAACCTGGCCCATCCAGGTCCCCTGGTGAGCCTGCCAATCCCCCCTGCTCATGTGCCGGTAGTAATCAGCTGTACCGGCCTCATAACCCCCATGCTGCTGCTGCTGCTGCTGTGGCTCCTCCTCCTCATCATCCTCATCACCAGCATGCTCATCACCGCCTGGATGATACCACATAAAGGTCCCATCATGCATCTCCATAACCACATCCATCTGCTTCAGGGACCTCACCTTCACCGTCCTGCATGCATCACCACTCAAATACCTCATGACCTCGGGCCTGAGGACTCCATACGGTCGGGCCAGCCGGGTGATAAACATCCCACCATAAATCCTGTCTCCTTCCCTTTCCCCCACTCCACCATGCAGAAAGCTAGCAACCCAAAATGGGATGTTGCAGTAAACCTCATTAGAATAAATGGTGTACAGGTAGAAGAGATCAGAAGCAGTGACACGGTGGTGAGAGCTGTGACGCCCTGTCAAGCTGTAGGTGAGGCATCTATGAGTCAACCGAACTCTAGGCTCCCTGATCTGAGATGCCACAGTGGTCGAGGTGTACATCCCATCCCCAATAGTCGGCCAGAACAACGAACACCTAAAATCACTCCTCATCGACTCCCCATGCAACAACCTATTCATGAACCCCACCTGAGTGGTCTCATGCTGACTATACAACCCAAGTCTCCACCCAAACTCAGTAACCGAGCACGTCCTAAGCTCTCCCCCCAGCCTGAAATAGATGGTAGTCCCGCCCACATCGGTCCTTGCCTCAGCCATGTCAAAGTGAAAAGTGGCAAAGAACTCACGTACCAACTCTTCATAGACCGGCTCTTGAATCCTAAACAGTCTTTCCCACTGAGGGCCGGTAAATTCATCCGTCTGAAAGCTTTGGAGAAAGGTTTGCTCAAGACCTTCCCTCCTTAGAAAGCTCCAATCTACAATAGCTCCATTCTCAACTTTATGTTGCATCAATTGGGCGTATTTAGTTGTAGCGGCATCATTATCAAAGACACCCCAACTGAGGACTGTGTCCCCTAAGTTCTCTTGTTGAGATCTGGAAGAACTCCCTCGGCTGGGTCTTTGACGCTTACTCATTATCTGGAACAAAGCAGGGAGGAACAAAAGTGTTAATATGTGAATTAAAGATTTGGTGGAGCATCAGACAGGTCTGACGCCGTCACCCCTTACTAGGTGACGCCGTCAGGTTCGACCAAATTCAAATCCGAAATTACGAGGGAAAAATCAATATTCAAACTTTAAGCTTATAAACCAAACGCCCCTTTTTACAGCAAAATGGGTGATTGGATCATAGGTAATGGTTCAAATTCGTGGCCTCCCCATTAGTGAATAGACCCAATTGATTGCCAATCCTCAAATGCTTTAATTATTGCTAAATAACACTAATTAAAGGACATTATGAGTTCTAAGCATGAATCAATCCTAGGGTTTCATGAGTTGGGGATTTTCGAAATTTACAAATCCTATGAGTAATTGAAGCGAAAAGAATGAGTAAAAATTACTTACCACGTGAAGATTGGTAGCTGAAGTAGGCGAATTTGTCCAGGGAAGTTCGGAGGTGGTGTTGGAGTGGATATGGTTTGTGGGGTTTGTGATGAAAGTGATGGAAATAAAGTTATTATTGCTGTGCAGACGGGGTGACGGCGTCACGTTCAAATTCTGACGCCGTCAGATTAGCGTATTTTACTACTTTGTGCCAGTTTACAAATGAGCCCCTCGTATTTTAAGAGAGCAGCTAGTCAGGGTCAATAATCCTGATAGCTAGTCTCGTTAATAAGTTCCTCCTGGGTCAAATGTTTTGTTACTGTCACGGGGTGTAGTAAAATGTTGAAAAGGGCGCGTTGACGTCTCATTCAGGTTCCAATTTCCATCAAGGCAGGTATTCAGGGAGTGAGAGGAACTTTTCCAGGGGGTTTTCGAAATGATGGTGTGCTTTAATTGAGTTCTTCTCACACCTGGCTTAAAGCCAAAAGATCGTTTTCTAGCTTCATGAAAGTTAGGGAGCGTGACAACCATGCTCCCCACGAAAATGCTACGATCTTGAGAATTTTTCTCGCGAGAGGATCCAAATAGATAAGAGGGTTTTAAAAGTGAAGGCTCGGGGAGGGGGGTTTCATCATCCCATTCGTGGTATGGTTCATTAGGGACCGGGAGTTCAAAGATCTTCTCGATCTTTTTGTGTGAGGCTTCTTCCCTAATTTTCTCCCTTATTCTCACGATAAACTTTTCTGCTAGTTCCATGAACATATCTTGGGTGTTTTTCAAGTGAGTCTCTAATTCTTGGATCCGCCTTTCTTGGTTGTTCACGAAAGTTAGCATTATCCCTTCAAACTCATCTTGTCGTGAGAATTGATGAAACGTATGTTTACCAATTGTGTTCACGCACTCATCGGGATTTTCATCAGCCGTAGGTGTCTCAGCTTTCATTAAGCTCTCAACCTGCCTTTTTATGTTTTCGAACAGCTGTTCTTGGGTTGCACTCATGCAATCTAAAATCCCTTCTTCCGAGAACGTTGAGTCATTCCATTCTTCTTCTTCGTACTGTGCTAAGTCCTCAATGACTTCCCAGCACTTATCGACACTGAGCCTGCTCAATCTCCCATTGGCTGCGTAATCTATGGCTCTTCTAGTTTGATGATTGACACCATCATAGAAGATTTGGACTTGTAGCCAAGGATCCATGCCATGGTGAGGGACTTTTTGGAGTAAGTCCTTGAATCGAGTCCATGCCTCGTAGAGAGTTTCGCCTTGACGTTGTTGGAACATCAAGATATCATTCCTTAGCTTGGTAGTTCTTCCCGGTGGGAAAAACTGAGCAAGGAAACGAGTAGTGAGATCATCCCAAGAGGTGATGGATCCTGCGGGTTGACGTTCTAGCCATTGACTAGCTTGGTCCGCAGAGAGAATTGAAAGAGACGCAATCGGGTCGTCTCTTGAGTGGCAACATCAAGGTCTATAGAATCAACAATTTTGAGAAAGTCCTTGAGATGTTGATTAGGATCTTCAGAACGAAGTCCATGGAATGCGCATCCGCTTTGCACCAACCGGATGGTGTCGGATCGCAAGGGTGTGGCATTGGCTCCTTGAGTGAGCTCAATGGTGTTTCGATAGCCATGGTGGCTAGGACGGGAGTACTCTCCTAAAGTACGGGCTCTAGGAGGTGGTGGTTGTTGTTGTGGTGGTGGGATGTTGGGATCAAGGATATTACCATCTTCCATGATGTCGAATGGTAATGGTTACGAACAAAGAAACGAAGAAAATAGATAGACTAAAGAAAACCTAGAAAAATAAAATAAAAATCTCACTAGAAAGGAATCTAGTGAGTAGACCTATAAAATAAAAATTCAACCTAAACAATAACTATTCCCCGGCAGCGGTGCCAAAAACTTGATGCGTGGTTTTGCGACCTTACAACAGGTTTTACCTCTCGAGGGATCTCAAGAGGCTTACAACCCCACCAGGCAGTGTACCTGACCGTTGTAGTATAGTGTAGTGGTAAGTACGGGGGATTGATCGTTCTCCACAGGGAATAGTGTTCGTTAGGTATGAAAAACTACTTTAATAGGTCTAAGGGTGAGAGAAGATTCTTTTTATGTTTTTATATTTTTTTGGAAAGCAAGTAAAATCTAGGGTTTGAAAGAGTGGGCGGAATTAGTTGCTAGTCAACTAACCCAAATTACTACGAATGCAAATAAAATAAAATAACAGAAAATGAAAATGTTGGTGAAAACTTATGTGGAACGAAATGTGTTTACTTAGATTTCCTTACTCCCTAACTATCTTTTACCGGTTGATTAGTGTGTATTAGTCGCGTGGATGACGGGTGTATTCCTTAATACCATTCGTGGGGTGGCGTACGTACTTCCCCAACTCTACAAGCTCCTACTTCACTCATATGTCGAGCCGGCTAGGAAGCTCCTAACATGGGATCACTAGAATTCGCTTGAGCATTAAATACAACCATAAAAACCTTTAGTACGCATTGGTTCATGTTTCTTAAGACGTTCAAGCAAGTTACCGAATAGGAAGTTAGCCAGTTTTCTTAAGCCTAACATAGATGAACAATCATCCAATACAACTAACAACACACTAATAACCAATAATCAATAGCTAGGTTTCATTAGATCTAAGCAAACACAAGATAAATCTAGCCTAACATGTTAAACAAAAGACAAGAATAAGATAGAATCAAACAACACATAGACATATTGAATGATTAATTGATAACTTATCTTCAATGTAACATGGAAGATCTCAAGGCAAAAAGCCTTGAAAGAGCTGCCAAATTCGTCCTAGGGTTTTCACACACAAAGTTCCCCAATAAGTTCCACACTAATGACAAAGAATTGCAAAACTATATATAGATTTTTGGATCTGACGGCGTCACGTTATGGAGTGTGACGCCGTCGCCTCGCCGCTTTTAGGGTTCTCGGATGACCTTCTTGACGCCGTCCCTCTTTAGCTCTCCAAAATCCGTTCTGGCTTATCAAGGCTTGACGCCGTCAGACTATGAACGTGACGCCGTCCCTCTTTGAATTATAACGTGACGACCTTGATCAGATTAAAGCGTAACGCCGTCAGAATTTCCATGCAATTTATCTGGCTTATCATGAGTAAATTTCACATCCACCACTTTTGCCAAGCCATGACGCCGTCCAGGGTTAATCCTGACGCCGTCAAAGGTAACTTCCAGCAAGATTTTGAGACTTTGTCGTTTTCTTCACTTTTATGCTCCAAAAACGTCCAAAATGCTTCCTTTTCCAGATTTCTTCTCAAAAGTACCTAAAATGACAAAAGGAACGATTTAGGGCAATATTTGATCAAATAAATACGATTTAGGGCTTAAATGACCCCTTAAAAGCGGTACACTTTTCGCTTCATCAATAGGCTTAATCTGCATGCTTTTTCAGATGCAGATTGGGCTAAATGTCCAGTGTCTGGTTTTTGTGTTTACTTTTGTAATAATCTGATTTCCTAGAAAAGTAAAAAACAGGCAACTATTTCAAGGTCCTCAGCTGAAGCTGAGTATAGATGTCTTGCATCTAATACTTGTGAGCTTGTTTGGATTGTTAAAATTTTTAAGGACCTTGGAATAGATGATCTGTTACCTGCAAATTTGTTTTGTGATAGCAGTTCTGCTATTCAAATAGCTGCAAATCCAGTTTTTCATGAGAAAACTAAACATTTTGAGATAGATTTGCATTTATTTAGGGAAAAAGTAACTTCTGGGGTCATTAAAACTTTAAAAGTTTCTTCTGCCAATAATGTTGCAGATATATTTACAAAAGGTTTAAGTGTCTCTCAGCATAAGCTGTTTTGTAGTAAACTTGGGCTGGTTGATATGTTCAAGCCATAAGCTTGAGAGGGGGTGTTGAATTATGTAGTATTATTGCAAGCTTATGTTTGGGATGTTAAGTCCAGGGACTTAATATGTCATATTTTGCTTATGTTTCTATGTTTAGCAGCTTGTGACATGTTATTGATACTTCAGGGACTGATGTGTAACTAGCAGCTATATAAGCCCTCATCCAACCCTAGTAGCCTCATTAAGTCGTATCATTCTCTCACACATCAAAAGCTCTCTCTCTAGGGTTTGTTGGTTATCTCTGGTATTGTCTTTGATCATCTTGATCATGTGTCTAGTATAGTTTTGGTATTCTTTGAGAGTGTTGTAGTGAGGTTATTTGTAACTGATACTTTGTAGTGTGGTAGATTAGACCCTTCTGAAGGGGACAATCTTTTTCTCTTTGTATTTTTCTGGCAAGAACACGTTTGTAGACTTGTCTTATTTAACTATTAAGCAATAAAAGATTTCAGCAATGGGTGGTTGTCTGAGTGAATTGACTGTGTTGTGGTTGGTATTGGAATTACATTCATAGTTTTATTAGGTATTTTTATGTGAGTTGTTGTATTCCTTAGATTCATCCGTTTGAGGACACCTATTTCTTGTGCATATTGATTGCACTCGTTTGACCACAATCGTACTTATTTAGTTTTTACTAATAAGCATGTGGGGTGGTTGGTTGAGTGTAATATTGGTGTTGCTATATTTGATATCACTAGTTTTTACAAACATATTTGAGTTTGGAACCTATAGTCAATAATGGAAGATTGAGTGATCTTATGACCTTCATCCTGGGAACACCTTCACCAATCAAAATTTATTGGTAATAAACATGTGGTAACTGGTACAGAAAAGTAATACGAGTATGTGAATCAAGGTTTCTAAAGTTAGACTAGTCATAACGGAGGGCGAGCCGCGTAACATCCATTAAAACAGCCCATCACCATTATTTTTGTACATAATGGTGATCGCCGTCACCGTTATTATTATTATTATTATTATTATTATTATTATTATTATTATTATTATTATTATTATTATTATTATTATTATTATTATTATTATTATTTATTTTTTTGTAAGTGTGTGTGGGGTATTTGGTGGAGTATGTTTGTAGAAAGTGAGTAATTTTAATACTGATGACCATTAAAGCTGAAAGGTGATGATAGTGGTGATGTGATTAATGACAATGTGGCGCTGATATTGAGATTATGATATAGGCGACTGTTGCAGTGACGGAGCTAGGATTTGGTTTTCGGGTGGGCCAAAACAAATAAAAAAATGAACTGCGGAAAAAATGGTATGATGAATTTGTTTACCCAATGGACAATCAAATTTTTGTAACTTTATTTTTTTCAATTGACGCATAAACTAGTAATATTCTCTTGGATGAGGTAGTCATTATACTCTAGGTGGGTTAAATATAATATTAAGGGTTGGCTAAAATAATTTAGTTTTGAAAATACATTACAACATACTCTCTACGTCCCATATTAAATGTCCAGGTTTGACTTTTCAAATCTTTCTTTATCAACTTTGAACTTAAATATTTTCGCTTGTGTTATATAGTATTTGATAAAAATTATACGCAATTAAAATACATTTAAAACTTAATCATTCATATATTTTGTATGAAGTATTATATTACACAAACAAAAATATCTAAGGTCAAAGTTGAGAAGAAAATACTTTAAAAAATCAAGCATGACATTTAATATGAGACAGAAGGAGTATACATGTTACTTGTAGGCAATTTATATCTTGGGTTGGCCATGGCCCATCCAAGCCATAAGCTAGCTCCGTCCCTGCCGTTGTGTTTAGCCTTACAGCCACGAAACAACCCTGGGATGAACTTTTTAGAATAAATAATCAAGCAAACAACATCATTATGCTTGCACGAGTGTGTACGTTCTATATAATTTAACATACATGTAAAATATTTAAAACTTCACATGAATTTTGTTGTTTCTACTTTAAAGACTTCAGAATAGACCTTGTTATTACAAAACAATTATTTCATGATTTCTAAGATACCATTGTGGAAAGATCACATGGCAGTAACGAATAAAACCAAACTAGAATCCCAAACGGTCCTACTCTCATTTATGATGATAGTTGCCAATACGAAAGGGATTGTATTTTAAATCATGTCAAACTCTTGCAAGCATGTGAAGTTGTGTTTACTTACAGTCTGATTTCATTTCATCGTAGTTTTTGTTGAGCCGAAAAGATATTCAAGTATTTCATTGCTTTCGGTTTGACGGGCGTTAAAAACAGTATCGTAATCATAGGCTCATAGCATCTTAGTGTGTGATTTGCACGAAGCTCATGAGTCTAGTAAGGCGGGGATCCTAGTTATGTAGACCTGATTCGGACATCTATAGATGATAAAATATTTGAGACTCATATAAGTTTATATAAACCTGACGGGGACACATGCTTATAGGTAATAAAGCATTAAAGCCCCTTGACGGTCCCCCATAATACGCTCGCTTGGGGACTTCTTACTCCAGCTGTTCCAAGAGTGTCCGCTAGTTGAACCGCGTCCAGTAGACTCCATGTTCCGCTCATCCCCTTCGTCAGCTCTTTGATCGGGATACTATTACCTAGGTTCCTAAACTTGGAATGGATGGCGGAGCGTAGGTGGCAAGCAGTTATATGTATACGGTGCTTTACTCGTAGACGCTTCTCCAGCTCTCGCAAGAATTGTATGGGAGTCGTCCTCGGAGGGACTTCCCGAATGACCGACCAAGAGTAGTGGGCGTTGAAGTTGGCTTAGTTGCCCTTTCAACGCCCGTTGGACCACCCCCATTAACCGTTGAAGCCCGTTGAATTGGCAAAAAATCAACGCCTGTTGATCCAACAACGGGTGTTGAAGTTTGCATGTTTAATTTTTTATTTATTTTTATTCTTTAAAATAGAACTTAAAACAAAATAAAAGAAAGGGAAAACGGAAAATACCATCTTTGACTAGAAGATGTCAACAGCAGAGTGCAAGGTGTTTGTATGCTTTGATAATTTTATAAGCTTCAACTTGAATCTGGGTTTTGATATAAAGATGATGGCACGATCTGTTGTTGATGATGATGATGATGGTGATAAGTTTGAGAGAAAGTGGCAGTGATAAGTTTTTTTTGTGGTGTGTGTGTGTTGATGATGATGGTCAACAGCAGGAAGTATAAGATGCAAAGGATAAGACAACTTTATCTAAAATATGAATTTAATTGTTATTTTAAATCAAAATAATAATAATAATAATAATAATAATAATAATAATAATAATAATAATAATAATAATAATAATAATAATAATGATTATTTGTTCTCATTCAACGCCTTAACCCATTACCCCCATTTTAGCTTCAACACCCAACTTTCACTCACTGCCACTTGTCGACATTTGCTCCAACTCACACAAAAAAATTGCAACACCACTACTCTTGGTCTTATAAGCTTGAAATGAAATTACTACGATCATTAGATGAATTACATTGTCTTTCAACAAAAAAAAAATATATATTATCACGATTATCAAATGAAGCATAAGTAGACTCAAAGAAACCCAAAAAGAAAGTGTTATTATCTATGTTTTTCGTCGCAAAGCCAACAGTAATTAATACCATCGTGTACATTTATCTTCAAGAATAACTGTCATGACATTTATCTTCAACATCTATCATCACATTCATTGTAATTTTGTACTCAGTTTACTTATTTATTAGGTCCTTTACCTTGAGTGAAGTTGCATTGTGTGTTTGAGGAAATGTGTATTAGCCTGTAGGTGGGTCTGGGGCCGTGGCCGGGGCTAGAGATTTTATTTTTATAAAACTGTTTGGCCAAAAAAATACTTAGGGGCATACAAAAAAGTACTTAGAGACCCATAAAATTCAGGGTCTCTCAGTACTTTTTTGTACTTTTTCATGGACCCATATATATTTTCGGTGTGCTTAACTTATGCCCACAACGCATAAGTTAGAAAAACCCTAATTTGAAAGCTTAAGCCCCTATAATCCCTTATAAGCCTCGCACCAAACACAACCTAAAGTAAAAAACTAATACGAGTACATGATAGAGTCATTGTGAACCTCAATTTGTAAGCCTCAATTTGTTATGTCATGACAAAAATGTATTGAAACACCTTGGTGCTTTTGGGTGGTGTTTCTTTATTTAGGGTGCGTTTGGTATACTATCCGGAATCATAATCGGTATGAAATTGATTAGAGGGTAATATGGGATTGAGAATACCGATTCATTTCTATGGTTTGGTGTGAACTATAGGGTATGGTTATCACATGTTTTTTTTTTTAGAAAGTCATATGGTTTTCATATGTTGGTGGTGAGTCTCACGGGAATAAGTTAGAAAATGTGACTACTCCCCCTCTTATGAGTCTATGGGTATCAAATGATAGTTTCATTCTCAAACTTAGTAACCAAATATTTGCAATGATAATCATTGAAGATTATGAAACTTTAGGAGCAGTGGATACTGATAATGTTCCAACTGCTAGCTTAATGAGTGTACAAGATGTGGATTCTCTCCCTATTATCATATGGAAATACTTTAATAGGATCTGCCAGTGATCACCTATATCCAAAAATAAGGACTTACCTAAAATTGGTCTCCCAAAAGAGTCTCTGCCCACGTTCTGTTGCGAAATTTCCCAAATTGTGAATGATAACTGAACACTATCTAGTTACAAAATTAATCCCTATGTGCCAGTGGAAATGCACCATAATTCTTAGGATATGAATCTTCATGTAGTGCTCCATTTCAACCCTCTCAAATTCCACCAATAACATCTCTCCAACTCATTTTACCCTTCCAACCCTCTCAACTTAATTCTTAGGCATTCATCACTTTTTCAACCCTCCCAATTTTTATTTTTTTATTTTTTATTTTTCATTTAATTTAATCAACTAAAGAAGAAAAGAAGATATCTATGTTTAAGTAATAAGATACACGAAAATATGAAGTTAGCTCGTGATTTGATTTTATGGAAGCTGCAGTTTGTTGATTGAGCTTGCAATAGATATATGGGCTATGGTTATTAACCAATTGGATCACAAACTTATTACATTATTAGTTGGTCCTTTGATATTGTTCTTGGGCTGCTTTACATGACAGAAAAGAGGAAAGAAAAGCACATGGCCCGTTGATTGCTTTGGCCTGCTTTTGAGTCGGTGGAGTGCACAAGAAAAAATACGGAGCGGATATATATTGGACACTTTTACATTGAGCAGGGTTTATATATATTGGTGAGACAGAGGGCAGCCGACACTTTGGTTTATTCCGCAAACAAATATTTATCATTCGCAAAAAGAGGCCCCATTCATATTCCAGCCGCCATATTTTTTTGATTCATTCATTCATTCGAAGGGTTTGCTTTCCTCTCCATGGATCCATTCACGGAGCAGCTGGTATTTTTTTGGTTATGGTTTGCTTTTGGTTTGAAAAAATGGTTTGCTTTTGGTTATGGTTTGCTACGTTTTGTAGTAGTTGGGAACCAAACGGATACTTTATTTTTTTTTTTTAATACATTGCAACGGTCATTTCTTGGAACAAATAACACAGCCAGCAGCTGGTAGCCAAGCCAGCAGTTTTCAACCCGTTGGGCAACCCGCTAGGTCGGCGGCGGTGTTCCCCAGCGGGTTCCTCCAACCCGTTTGCAACCAGCCCTCCACTCCGTGTCCGTGGAAATGCATCATAATTCATAGGATATGAATCTTCATACCCGTTTTAATGACAGCGGCAGCTAAGATACGGAACTAGGTTCATCTTCAGCCACATGAACAACAAAGCTTAAGTATTGGAACCTTGAACATCCCATTGTCGAATCACATCATGTGTTTTCAGCTTTCGTTTAAACACTAACCAAAGGATGAAAGAGTGCCTAGGAATACACTGAGCAAACCATACAAGACCGAGAATTTCTAATGTTAACACAATGAACAAATTTGGAACAGACGTGCATCATAAAGCTAGGGTCCTTGGGTAAATGCATATTAAGAGAGCTAACAAGATTTACAACATTTGTCTGCTAAACTTGTTATGGGTGTAAACAAATGGCTATAGATAAGTAGATTATAATCAATTCCAGTGAAAACCAGCGTCATAAAGTAGAAGTATGTAACCATCCAACATCTCTATCATATGTTTTAAGGCTCAAGCTGGCCTGACATGGCCAAAAAATAGAATGAGGAAAGACTGCAACTAGAAACCATAATCACTTTTTATGGGAGAATTGGTTCTGCTAGAAAAAACTGAAACACCATTCAGTGGAGGTTTGGATCTAAAACCCTATCGAGAATATTGGTTCCTTAAATGAAAATCGTGATACAAGGACCTTTGATTGTGTTTTAACTAGATTTCGACTCCATTTGCACAAGTTGTGACATTTTTCTAGCTCGCTAAAAAGCTTTTAAATCATATGATTTTAATCAGCAATTGACTCAGCCCAGAACAAAAGATTGATTGGTTACTTGTACGTGCCGGGGGGGGGGGGGGGGTGGTTAATGCAAGTCGCAAGTCTTGTTCACATTTAAATGAAAAGAAGTGAACCAGGTGCACCTAATAACGGAGTATTGTATCTTCAAGTATTCAAATAAGATCTAGAACTTAAATATCATATGCATCTGCAGTTTTTAAGTTTCAGTCAAGTCTATAGGGTACAGGAAATAAGGCTAAAAGTTGATACATGCTTAACAAGATATATTATGATTAAGTTATGATGGAAGCTAGTGACAGAAGAACGCTAACAGCTACTTTCCCTTGCCCTTTCCCTTTCCTGGGCCTTTCTTGGAATCCAGTTTGGCTTGGATACGAGCTGCAGCTGCCGCTTTTGCTTCTTCTCGCTTCTTCTTCTCTTCTTCCTTTTGTGCGGCTGCCAATTCTCTTTGCCTCTTCAGTTCACTAATTATATTTACACATTCATTCATGTCAGTACCAATAAAGAACAAAATTAAGAACAAGGTGAATAACTCGATGTTGTAACAGAGATCAATTTAAGCATGCAACTATCCACAAGAAACAATACCATGAAGAAAAAGCAGAACTTACTCTAGTCTAGCCCTTTCATCTGAGGCACTAGCCACGCTAGAACCTTTCCTTGGTCTGCAGGCTAGCAGCTCCACTTCAAAAACAAGAGTTGCACTGCAGTATATGATGTCAATTAATAATCACGTAGTGAAGTATGCAAAGCAATAATGTACTAAAACTGGATTTCTACAAAGATTAGACTTGGACAAAAGTTTATGAAGTAGTTACTCTGGTGGAATCTCTGGCGGAGACCCCGCACTGCCATAGGCATAGTCCGACTTGCAGGTTATTTTAGCAACCTCCCCAACCTGATTTAAACGTTAAAAATGTGTTAGTAACTCATCAGAAAAGATGACTTGTGATTTTTAGAAAAAGTAGTAATTAGTCTACCTTCATGGTTCTGAGAGCAACATCCCAAGCCTTTATGACAGAGCCCTTGCCTATTTCAAAGGAGAAAATTGTGTTGTCTTCATGTGTAGTATCGAAAACTTCACCTGTTTCAGCCAGAGTTCCTTCATAATGCACTGCCAACAGTCAAAACAGAAACAATAAGAACCAATTTTCACTAATACAGGTCTATTGTTTTAGTGTTATTCAGGATGCAATTAACTACAGTTGGTTCAGGGACCAAAACACTAGAATTCAATCAAACTTCAAGTAGAAACCACACCACTGCCTAGAACTTGCAGAAGTACATCGGATTTCTGATCCCTCTTGGAGTTCTCTTAGTCCGCATATGGCAATACTATAAGACAATTGGATAAAATAGCAAGATATTGCAGCAGCACGCCAGCATGTATACAGATATCAGCAAATATCAAAACTCTGAATATTGATTTGGTTCAACATGATGCAGACAACTCAATGGCAGCAGGAAAAAAATAATAATAATAACTGCCGTTAGGTCAGCAATAAAGGTTTCATTTTGTTCATAAACCTCAGCAGTCAAAGAGCTAAATCTTTGAAATTATAAAAGTTGCAAGACTTTGAAAGGATTGTGTCCGTGCCATCAGGGAGAAGATGTTTTAGAGACATTGCATCAACTTTTGCAAACATAGATATCATATAATGTAACATCGACACAAATAGACGACATAACAATCTTAACATATAGTCGAGCTGCGCATTATCATAAGCTTACTGTTAATTCAAACATATTATAAATCTGAAAATTGACTTGGTTCAACATGATGTAGACAAACTCAATGGCAGCAACAAAGGGTTCATTTTGTTCATAAAACCTCAACAGTCAAAGATCTCAATCTTTGAAAGTCCATGCCATGAATGGAGATGTTTTAGAAATAGTGCATCAACTTTTGCAAATATAGATATCATATAAAAGTAACATTGACACAAATAGATGACATAGCAATCTTAACATATAGTCGTGCTGCATATTTTCATGATATTACTGTTAATTTAAACAAATAAGATAAGTGACCACACTCTTAAGTTCTAATCACACACCCAATGAGCACAAACATACGGAAAGCAAGTTTCAGACAGTGGATGCACGAGAAATGACTGACTCTTTCAAATCACGTACAAAGACATAAAATGCAATAAAAATGGTAGACGGCTAGACGGTGTGTGTGGAGACTATTATTTACGCCAACATATATCTACATATCAATATTAAAGCAATGTACAATCTTGAAAAGCAGGTCATCATATAAAGTTTTGATATTGGTTACTACCATCAACAAGAGGAAGGCTTTCAGAAGGAGCAATCGCATCAGGTTTGGGTCTCCTGACAATCGTCTTGATAACACCTCCATCTCCAGTTAAATCAATTGTTTCAGCCATTGCACCTTAATTTTCACTTGCCTGAACATAAAAACATTGTCATATAAGGCAGACTATAAACATGTAATTTTTTTTAAATTTGTTTAGGGGGTGTTTGTTTCGCGTGCTTATGGCTTATTTAGTTTTCGGCGTATGTTTCATAACCTCACTTTTTGTGGCTTAAATAACCTTATTATGTCATAATAAACTTATATAAGCCACAAAAAATGAGGTTATAAAACAACATAAACCATAAGCCCACTATATACCCCCCTACATCTAAATTGTTGATATAATTATAAAAAACCCTGGATCACTTAATAAATAAGTATAAACAAATTTGAAAAATGAAAAGATATAAACTAAACATAAAAAGAGAGTATATACCAGCGATTGAAAAGGAATGAAATTGGAGCGACGATTTGACCGGAAAATCGTAGGCCATATGAAGAATACACTTTTTGATTTATTCGAGCCGGAATATCAACTAGGAATAAACTTATCACCACCAACCCCCACGCGTGCGAGTACCAACTTTCATAAAGTTAGTTTCAGTCCTTCTGGTTTTGAATATATCACTTTTAGAGCTTGGTGCAGTGAAATGCTCAAGTTACTCATTTGGGGCCCATAGGTGCCACATCACTTTAACAAACCTCCGCAACTAACTCTCTGACTAACAAGTAACCTCAACTTACTCATTTGGGCCCACCACTTACATCTTTCTTTTTTTTATTCAATATTTGCATACACACAAACATTAGAAAAGATTAGGGAAAAAAAAAAAAAAAAAAAAAAAACTGACAAAAAGTACACAACTTACCCTCGCCGTCTGCACGACGAGGTGTTGGGTGGCGAGAAAAAACGAAGGGGGTCGGTGTGGTGGGCAGCAACGGTGAGAATGTCACGGTTGACTGACGAAACATAACTACCTCCACACCGTGTGCTCTTATAATAAGTGTTCACTTCTAATATGCACAAACATTTATGCAATCTCACCAAGTACAATACTACACTATTCCCTAATCAATCGATATGGGCATGCCTAAAACTATGTGGCAAGAATTTATTGGCTTGTAAAGAAGTAGGTCATGCCTATCATTTCTCCATTCAAATATCATATCTTTTCATTAAAATTTCTTCTCGTTTGTTGAAATGCAAAGTAGACACTTATTTTAAGACATCTAAAAATAACAACATGAACACTTTTATTAGACGAATAGAGTAATTTATAAATGGGGCTAGCCATTTTAGATTATTGAAATAAACATGAATTATATTTATTGAACCTGAAGATGCGCAAGAACCCAACTAGACGAGGATTATTGATGATATATCCTAATTAATTTAGCTATAGTGTGAGCTGAGGCATTTTTTACTTGGATTTATGAATTTCTACTTTTATTGAAAAAAAAAAAAAAAAAAAATAATAAAATAAAAAAAGACCACGAACTAGTCATCTTTAATAGGTCTACTTGTACATAGTGACCAATACAACAACAATGAATCAGTTTCTCTAAAACCCAATTATATGTTCTTCATTAGTGTAAAAGATAGCCATTGTATAATCATACTCATCTATCAAAACTTATTGATTTGGCATATAGTTTTGCAAAGTGATGGGAATTTTGAGTTTTGACTTTTGACAAACCAAGACGATTTAAAATGCATGACCCAGCTAACAGGCCCAATAAATAGTTAAATACATGCTCAATAGTCTTATGCAATATTACAGATAAGAGGCCCAAACAATAAGGCCTCACGGGATATATAACATATCATGTCCACGTCCTGAAAGAATAGGCTGCTGTTTTTATTGATGGGGACAATTTCTATTCTTTAATATTCCTACTTCAAACATAAATATATCAACAGGAAACAAAAGCTCGTATAATGTACGGGTGTTCATCGTTTCGGTTAATGGGTTATTCGGTTTATTCGATTCGATTAGTTCGGTTAAATTTTTTTTGGGTCCAACCGAAAACCGAACCGAACCGAATTCAAATTTGATTCAACCGGACCAAAATCGAACCGAATAACTGAAAACCGAACCCCTATAACCGAAAATCAAACCGAATAACCCGAAGTACATAATTTTAATTATTTTTTCATTTAATTATATGTATATTTTTATCACAAATTTTTTTTCAATCTTAGATAATGTTATATTTATACTAAAAAAGAGTTTTAATGAATTTTTTTAAATATAAATACATAGAAAAAATATAAATTTATATGAATTCGGTTTTCGATTTTCATTGCCAAAACTATATCCAAACCGATAACCGAATATTTAGTTCGGTTCGGTTCGATTTTGACCAATTCGCTTCGGTTACGAATTCGGTTCTTCTTTTTTGGGTTCGGTTCGGTTTCGATTTTTGGTTACTGTGGATATTACCCGATCCGTGAACACCCCTAATTCAATGAACGAATTGTGTGCATTTTAAAAAATTGTACAAAAGTTGGCAAGTAAATTTGGTTTTGTTCACTTTCTTAGATAGCCATTTACGAGTTATCTATTTACCAGAAGTGTCGAGACCATTACTTGCACATCATAAAAATGTTTCAATTCTATCATATATGAGAGGTTCTGCCCTAGTTTTTGGAATGCCTTTGATGTATCAAAATCAACAGTTAAATAAAAGTTAAGATAAGAGTCTATGATTTTAAAAGCTTGTAACCTAGCTGTATCCGTAAGATTTTCAGGTCTCGATAGTTCTATGATACTTGTATATATTGCTATATAGTTCAAGAATAAGTCTATGATAAAGTGGATGAAGTTACTGCTAAAACAAAACATATACAATCATGTAGCTACATAATCTTCCTTGATAAAGCAAAACGTCAGTAGTAACTCTCTTTTTATTTGTTTTGCTGAGTTAAAACTTTTCAGAAATATGCTGTAACTAGTTAACTACTATATTAGGTCACGCAATCATGTGAGATGAGACCCATCATGAAATGCTTATTAATCACTTAAGTGAAATGAGACCCATCATGAAACACTTTTTCTCAAGGCATAAACATACAAAGATTAAAAATAAAGAAGTTGAAGATGGACCAACTTAAGACAAGGACATGTGACTCACCAATGGTACTAACATTATCAGTGCTTAAAGGACAAATGAACAATATCTCCCGACATATTTTATCCAAATTAGTTCCAAAATATCATATCCTCAAATGGGTATCTTCAGATTCAAGCATATTCCTATAAAACGAGCAGGTGAGCCCGCGCGTTGCTGCGGGGATACTTTATCGATGCATAGAACAATTGGGATAATGTATATTTAGGTGCAATTGTTAGTGTAGGATAAAATAAGTATACATCGAATGAAGATTACAAATGCATTGTAACTATTCATTATCATGTAACTCACATTATAAGTGGCAAAAGAAAATGTTTATAGCGTCGAGTTAGCACAACCTATATCGATCTTTTACATAACTGCAGCCATATGCAAATTGTGGTCGAAGTTCATTTCGATATACCAATCTTATAAATACCTTCAGTGTTTCTTTTTTCGGCCGGTATCCCAAGATCTGGACGTCTTTATCCGTTGATCCCAGTTGAGCTAACGATCTTGTCAATTACCTTAGATGTAGATCTAAGACAATAGGTATAGAGACTGTTCTTGAACAAACTATTAAATACTATGCGGAAACTAATACTTAATCTTAAGAAGAATTATCACACAATAAATTCTCTCAACAATCACCTCAATATATTAATATACGGTTACTCAAAAGTAACAGGGTTACAAAGAACCTTTAAGTGAATACAAAACAATAATACGTATGCTAACCCTAACCCTAGATCCTCCTTTTATAGACTAAGGAGTCCTAGTCGGTTACAATGCTTTCTATACAAGATAATATCTATTCGTATCATTACTATAATTATCTAACAAACTTTACACGTTTATCTAATAAGCAGCAGAATGATTTACTCTAGCAGTAGGATCTTCGTAGCCTAGCAGTAGAATCATACTTAGCTTATTTCTTCAATCATCTCAGAAACTCAGCAGTAGAATAAATATACTAGCAGCAGAATCATTTAGTCCAGCAACAGAATGATACTTATTATATTTTTCCTTTAAAACCATGAGCAGTATAATCAAACTTTAAGCAGCAGCATCTTCAAACCCAACATTATCCTCTTCCCGGCTAGATTTCCTAGGAGTCTCGTTCAAAGTGCTTGGTATTGTTTATTCAAAAGTACATTATCATTTGAAATGCAAGAAAACTTTGAAACATTATGCCATCAATTCTTCCATTCCCAAGTCCTTAACTATCACAATTTAGTAAACACTTAAGTTTGGTTATTATAACTTCAAATTATAACAGCTTCTAAAAAAGAATTAAAGCAAACATTCAGAATTCTTGAGACACAAAATTTTAGAATTAGTTGTTAGAAATGGAAATAATAAATAATGTATTATTAACCTGGAAGTTTGCTTAATATGAAAATTGGTAAGAACTGGGCCCGATACATAAAAATGGGTTGGAACTTGAAGCATACCATTTGGCATCCCAACTTTGGTGTGCTAATTGTAGTTGGTGCGGCACTGCCCTTGTGGTATCAAAAATTTTGGACGGGGATATAGCAGTTTCAACCTAATAGTGCAAGCGTTCCTTCGTAACTTCTGCTTCCATTGTGACCTTCAAATACGAAAACATATTACTAGATAACTTCCCTCTTTATACTATTTGGTAACACAGTTGATCACAATGTCCTAAATCCAAGTAACTTTGTACAACCGTTATCCGAATGCTTTATCAGTTTTGTTTTTAAGAGATAATGTCCCTATCTCGAGCTATATGTCTGTAACATAGATGGATCCATTCCTACTTCTCTTCCACGGAACCCTCATCACATTTTGCACACTTCTGCTGCCAGCACCTCACCCCCTTCCTCATTATTCCCACATGACATGTCAACGAATACCGTCTTCAAACTACATATGAACAAACAGATTATGACACAAAGGTAAAATTACAGACTTTTTTTTACCTACTCATAACTATTAACTAACCAAACACATTAATACAAATGAGTGAAATCACCATAAACCCATAAACAACAAAAACAAAGTATACCTTTGTATCACAATCACCAGATATATCCACAACCGATTCAGCCCCTTTGCACTCTAACTCTTCAACCTTTCACACATGCAAAATGAAAAACCCACAAATAAAAAAATGTCAATCTTTTATATAAACCTTCAAAGGTTGTTAATTTAATGTCAAATAATTCGAAATATTCGAGACTTTAAAATTTAAAATGAAAATGAGTTGCACATCTTAGATACCATTTCAAGCTCAAATGTTGGTATGTTATTCTTCTTCTCCGTCTCCATCCTGTGTCACCACTTGCAAAAAAACGAAACTCATTTTCTTATGTCGGCCAACCTGAAAAACGCGAAAGATATTGAGATTTAATAACAAAAAACCACAAACCAATTATTCTCAATTAAATCAAAATTAAACTTAATCAAAAGAGCCTGAGTTGAATATATTCGTTAATATCAAAGCTTGCTGGAAGAAATTAAGTTTTTGGTGTGAGTGAATCTCGAAGATGAATCTTGAATATGGGTTTGGTTAGATAATTATGTAAATAGGCGGTGGTATTTTGAGGGAAGGTTCTTCAAGAAGAAGACATAGTGGAGGTTGGATTATAGATGTTAGTGTCTGGATTCTTCTTTAGATATAATTTTAGGTTACACTTGTGTGGTTGTTATTGCATTGTACGTAGATTAGGTCTGCTGCAATTTCATAATGACGAAGTTAGTAATGTTACGGAAGTCATTATGGGAAAACGCTTGTGAATAGTTACAGTAGAAGCTCATATGGGCCAATAAGAGGATGCCAAACATTGAAACCAAAAACTGTTCTTCCTATTCGTTTCGTTAATGACAAAAAGCGGCCCAATGACATGAAAAATTAACAAATAACGGATACCTTAATAAAATACTATTCAGCCCGTTCAAAAATCATATTTAGTATATATTATAATATGTTTGTTGAATAGAAATAGAAATCAAATTGAGCTTAAAGATAATAATCGAATATGCAACATGGGAAAAGATAAATTAATCACATATGTAAATTATTGTTTTTTTCGTAAAGGTTCTTCCAGCCGGTAAAATGCATTACAACAAAAAAACGTTGAAATACAAAGGATGAGGGTGAAACCCTCATCTCTGCCCGATAAGGGCGACTCAAATGCACAACATGTGCAGATTACAAACACAAACAAGCTAAACAAAGCTATCTAACAACAAGATACACAAAAGAAATGTTTATGACATGCCATAAACATCAACAACTAACTATTTCTTTTTGCGTCCTTGCACCTTGAAGTCTCTCGAAGAACCACTGTTGATCTTGGATCTGGATGAATAATTAGCGATATCATCGTAGTTCTCATAAACTTCATCATCACTTTCAGTTGCCACATCCACATACGAATCACTACCCTGAAGAGTACTTGAATCCACTACTTTTAGAACTGTGTATGAACACGAGGCCTTATCCTCCAACACAGAAGCTTCATGATCCTTCATACACTGATCCCTAATACTCCCATCCTTCTTACCATTATGATTCATAGGTACTACTTTAGTATTGTTCAAACCCTCATTAGTTTTAATCACCGACTTACTAGTTTCAACAACACTATCCATAGCATTAGTCATATTAACATCATGTACCTTATTATCATCCATAAGCTTATCAATAACACTCCTCAGCTGGCCAATATTAATGTCATCCGAAAAGTAGCCATGAATATTAGTCGACCTAAAGGTGTCATTCTTAGTAACCATAGGAGAAACATTCATGGGCTGATCATGATTAGGCTGGTCAACAGCCTCACCAACACCCTCCATAAAAGCCTTTGGTAAATCCGTATTCTCTTTAGTAGTACTTGGTTTAGAAACAGGCCGATATTAAAGTACCTTTAGGTTTGTAAACCAATACATGCTTAAGTTTAGCAGCCTTGTTTCCACTTTTCTTCCCTACCTTCTTCTTGTGAACATCATCGAAAGTAGCCTGCTTAATCTTACGAGGACACACATCATCTTCATGATTGAAAATGTTGCATTTAGATCATCTAAGCGACCACCATTCATATTCAACATCAAGAACTTCCAAATAATGGCCATTGCCCTTAGGCAAGGGTATAGTAACTTCAATTGATTCCAACACAACACAATTAGCAGATAACTCAATAAGAACCCGTGCATAAGAGTAACGACCCCATTGAATAATACACATGGCACCAGTACCTGCATCCAATCTGATGAGTAGACCTAATTGTGTAGCAATCAAACTTATACCAACTTCAGAATAAGCAACCGCATGTACATTATGAATCCACACCCATACCGATACCTTAGTGATCTCCTCCCTCTCCAACTTAGTATTCGCCACCCAAATATTCAAGAAAATGGGCATCGATCTAATAAACCATGGACCACCTTCAAGAGTCTTAATCATACCCTCATGTGACGAAAATTTGAAAAAGAAGAAACCATTACGCAGTATAACTCGTTCAAAGCCAAACTTAGCCCACACATTCTTAACATAATCTTCCATAATAGGAAACGCTAAACGTTGACCAATGAAATAACCGTATAGTGTATTAGAAAATTTCTTAAACATATCATCAACCACGGCTATTGCAATAACAACTTTAGCACCAAAAACATTATCCACATCCGTTGAACACGACCCGTGTACCTTTTTAGTAGCATCAGGTTCGAAAGAACTTGCAACAATAGGCACGACGTGTTCAGGTTTAACAAAATTTTGCACAACTTGTACAGCAGGTGCGACAATAGGTTCTACAAGTTCAATAGCAATGGAATCAGATAAAGAAACATAATCATTCGAACCATTACCCGATATCCCTTCCAATCCCACACCAACAGCAGGTAGGTTAGGAGTCGTACTAGGGTTCATAATCGGTTCAAAAACCGACTCACCAAAGCTATTACGACTTCCTTCGTCAGCAGCAAGTACGTCCCTACACATATGAATACTACTTGTGTTCAAAGGCTCCACAACTGGAGTACTCTCATCATTAGTAGTATTAGGGTTTAGCAAAACCCTAACAACGTTTCTTGACTGAGATACCCCAGCGTTCCCAGTATAAATACTCTTTAACTAACGCATACAAGCACTCAATTCATCCAAATTAACATTAACCATAGGACGTGGCATAGTATTGTCCATAACCTTCGCATCCTGGCCGGTCCTCTTGGATGTCGTCTTACCTAATAGAAACCCTGCTTCCATCTCTCAACAACCCTACGAGAGGCCCAGCAGTATTAAACTTCAAAACGAATTTGAAGGAACAAATTCTTTATTGACTACAAGCAAAACCAATTAACTTTGTAACACTTCTGAAAACAATCCTTATAACTACCAGTTACGTATAGCGTTAAATTGCTTCACAGAAATGCACTACATTCATGACAGTTCCCTGGTATCTCAAGTCTGATGATAACTATTCATGATTTACTTAATGACTAGATCCATAAAGTACAATCATATAGTTTGGGATAAGTCCTATATTCAATTCATTGAATATCATGTGAATTTGGCATGTTAACGCATTAATATATTTTCAAGTATATTTTACAAAAACTCATATTTGTCTTAATTTAATGATATTCTCATATCATTAATTGACAACGGACTATTTAGAATAACATAAGTTATTCATGGATTTAAACATGCAAATATATGATACAATATATTATAAAAACAAACGTACTAAGTACCTTTAATTAATTATAATAATTGTTTAACATCCCTTATCTAAATACTAAATAGATCAATGCATGAAATTCTAGTTGATGAATTATGCCTCAAGTCATGATTAATCATACTTATTGACAAAACATAAATCAACCAACTTTGATCTATCGGAATTTTGAGAATACTTATTTCAAGAATTCAACTAGTGAAGTTCTTGTATGTGTGCATTCAAATAATTTGATATTGCCACATAATATTTCATAAAGTGTGTGATAATTTCGACCACCAATTTATGATAATCAAACATTCAAACACTTTTAAACTTTAAATCATTCTAATTCTTTAATATATAATGCAACTATGCTCTTAGTGAGCACAACTAGTTTACATAGCCAAGGATGAAATCCTATCATTACTAGTATTGAGTGTCAACTCAATTAAACTAGCATCATTGTATACAAACAACAATATGCTCATTAAGACTACGTAAACTTAATATCTATTGTGTAATGTTTGATGCCTTCCAAACTTTCAAGTTTGATGGCTATGATAATTTGCACAACAATTGACATGTTGTTCATCCATAGAATCTGGGAGCAACTCGTAAGATATGTCAAGAATTATTGAATGAGTAGCGTGATAACCAAGCAGCACAAGATACAAAACCCTAAAAAGGTCGTAGATGTTAGCCCGCGTTTAACCCTAGAAAAATCGATTATCTATTAATCGGTTTTAAGGATTTAGGGTTAGAAAGCGCATACACAGCAAGGTTAAGGTATGGCGATTATTGGAATTAGCGACAATATAAAACAACCAAACAACACAAACCAATCAGATCTTTATGACGTTAATCTAGGAATCACAATGGATTACGAGAGATAAGCGTATGGAATGGGAAGAATTGAAACGGATTGGAATGTTTGATGGCGGCCGAAAATCGCTAGAGAGAATATTCGTGAATTCGTATACATATGTAAATTATGTATGCTCTTCAAAGTTTTTTCTTTATATTCATGTGTGTGAACTACTTAAGTACTTATAACTCAATGCTTATCTATGGTTACGCTAATCTTTAGTTAAAATATGATAATGTGTGACAAATGGTAATTTTTTCACTAATATTTTAATAATAAATGCCAATTTATTACACAACTGTTAAATTGAACATTTATGCGTTTACATAACTATTACGGGAAGCCAACCCGCACGCATTAGCGTGCAATAACTCACCAAAATTATTTAAATTTATCAGTAAAAGTGAGTTTATCACTTTCTGACAGTTACAGACACCAACATAACAAAAACGAGAGGTTATCTTATTTTTCTTGAAAACCGACACCACACGCGTACCGTTAAACTATAAAATTCATTTTCGGAGTCAACGAATTTTATTTTACATCAGTATTATAAAAACGACTCCAGATTTATATTTTTCACGTTTACGTGAAACCAAGATACCATTATTTTACCTCAGCTCGACAGAACATGGGATATACACAATACATTATGTAGTTAAAACAAACAAATAAACATCCCCTTCCCACTCACCCACGTGGTACAGTATTTACTATATATGCTTTTCTTCTTCTCGATCTCCCATCCACACACATCATAGATCCCTTTTGACTTCTTCCTTGGTGAAGAAACCCAGGATATCACCATCCTCTTCTCCCATCGCCATCTATAGACGACCTATAGTGCTTTTTGCACTTCCCCAAGCTTTGTCGATACTCAAAATCTACTCCTTATGGGTCAAACATCCTAGAGATCGAAGAAGGGAGGGGGATATTAGCCAAAAATGGCGGAATCCATCCCTTGGAAGATCAATAGTGAGTCAAAGAGTTGCCATGAATTGTTCTTTAAGAACCAACGATTTCCAGGAAGCAACCACACCAAAAACCCATCTCACCACAACTTTACTTATCACTCGAAGGTTCAAGGAGAAGAAAGGGTGTGTGGAGTGCTTGGAAATCGGATTGGGTTCTTGATTCTTGCCTGTAATCGACTACTATCTTTCTTGAAAGGTTAATTCCATCTCATTTTGTTGTCATTCGCTTTTGTTGTTCTTGAAATCCTGCGTATATATTATTTTGTTGTCGATATAAATTTTATAGTCAATGATTATGTCGAATGATGTGGTTGTCTTGGTGTGGTTAAACTGGATTTTGAAACTGGTAATATTGGAACACGATTTAGAAACTAGTATTGGCTCAAATATCATGAGGTGTTGTCGTTAAAAAGGGTTGTATTGATTGTCCTTATTCATCTTGTTTAATCGAACTCTGAGCCAAATGTTGTGTTAGCAATCTAAGGAAGAAAGTAGGTTAAGTCAAGCTTAAGTCATTGTTGCTAGGTTGTGTCCAAATCAATGTGTTTTAGTCGAGTTCACACTTGGTTTGTCTTGCGTTGTCCACATATATGTTCCTGCGAATGGTGTTCGAATGGTTGTGTTGCGTTAAGGGTTTTGGATAGTCAATTTTTCGCTTAAAAACGTGCTCACAAGGTGTTCGGGTTATGGTCGAATAGGGTAAATTTATACTCAAAGATATGAGTTTTGATTCGAATAAGTTGTCTAGTACTCAAGGTTTTGTTTTTGGCCGATTTGTCTTGCCGTGTACATGATACATGAGTTGAGTTGTACTCAACTCAAAGGACATAAACCGAATACTTGCGGTCTAAAAACTTGTCGAGTTGTCTTCGATGACATACTCGAGTTTATACTCGATTTGGTTGTTGTCTTGAGTCGTAGCTCTTAACGGCCTTGGACTCGCGTGAGAGGGGTGTAAATCAAGTGCATCTCAAAACTAGATCGACACTTTTTTTCTTCTTTGTTGGGTCGACCATTTGGTCGTTAGCAACACCCATTTGGGTGCTCGGTTCGTTGGTCTACAACGGGAACACACCAAGAGACCAAATCCTTATAACTCATGTCCTTGTCGGGTTCATATCTCGAACCTTTTCCCCTCCCAAAACTGCTCAACCAAAACTAATATAAACTCAAGTACTGCTTATCTAAACCTTGCGTTAAACTGGCTTCTAAATCCTAGATTGGGCCGAAAAATCCCTTTAAGAAGTAGTGGACTGGAAGTCCACCAAGCCCATCCTTTTAATTTGAGTCCTTATTAATAACCACATTTGGCCGAAGCCCATGTGATATGTATAAACAAGCAGGCCGCTGGTCATTTCAGCCCAAAACGGGTGAACAAAAATTCGGTCTATTTGATATAACGTGGGCCACTGCCCACTCCGTCAAGAACATAAATATTATACCGACTTTAAAATAATCCGTCCCGAATTTGTGAGTTGTGATTATTACCGTCCAAATAGTCGTTAAAAATCATTACAACTTTATATTAAAACAACGCAACTAATAGTGTTTCGTTACATGTCATAAAATGTAATCACTCAATATATATATATATATATGTCAGACGAGATAATTTAAAAATTCAACGTGAGTTTTCTAACAAACGCCTTTACGTTATAAAACGTTTTGATTGTCAAAGCACATGCAACGAAAAACATATTTTTCATATACAAACAAATCGAAACACAATAATTTGTAATATAACTAGTTGTGTTTTGTTGGCATATAACTCAAAACGTTTCATCAAAACTTATATAAGACTTTAGATGATGAAAATGGTTATTTTACAAACACAAATTGCAATCTTGTTAAAACAATGAATTCTTGTATACACGAATTATTAACACATCGTGAAATAATGTAAACCATGATGAGAACTTTTTCAAACGTAACATTTCTTTACAAAGACCATATGTATATACGAACATATATATACACACACCATCGTATACACACTTACTCATGTACCACACATACAACAACGTTTCCATATGTCGTTCACGTTTGACATACGATTGTAATTTTCCTCCGAACGTAGCTTTCCGATTTCTGTCAATCCGAAGGTTTACTCGTCTTGATCTTTTTCTACTGTAAACATATACACTTCAAATGAGCCAATGTCTACAAATGTTAAAAACATTGTTCCAACTTAAATGCTACCACACCAGCAACAACAACATAACTCTTTAAAACATCTGGAATTCTTGAATTTGAACTGTGAACTAAAACAAACCTTACGAATCTAGGTCGCGTGTCGATGCTGAATACTGTCTGAACTATTTTGTGATATGACTGCTATTTATCAAGGTGAGTTTATAGCCCCACACTATTTAAACTTGTTTTACTATTGGGGTGAGAAACATGCAAAACTATTTTAAGGACCAAACTATTGTCTATGCTGTTACGTGGTTTAGCCTAAGCCCTGTTATGTCCCTTTATGCCCAACTCATGAACCGTCAATTCCTGCTGGGAAGCGCGAATGTTATAAATAGATCTATTGGGAGTAACATCCCCGTTCGGGTTGACCGGATAGGCAAACGAACGTATACCATGTCGAAACTACAAGTGTCTGGGATACACACTTGCCGGGCCATTGATATTTAACATGCTTCTAGAGCATGCACACAAGTTATAGCTTCGGTTGCATGAACTTAGTGCTAACGTAACAGACTGTATATTTTATATGACATTGCATGGGTTGTAATGTTCATATGCTAAACTCATGGTCCAACTACTGATTTACTGCTTATTGATAAACCTATGAACTCACCAGCTTTTTGCTGACTTTTAGCATATTTTTCTCAGGTGTTAAAGCTGACTGATATGACAAGGTGGTGGCAGGGCAAGGGTCATAGACTACTGTCTGAATGTTGTGGCTTTTTAATTATGACTTGTTTTTGTCTGGGACAACAGAATTTGTGGGCCTCACTTTATTAACTCAAACAATGTTGTAAACAATATTTTCATGATCTAATGAATTAAAACGGAGTATGTATTCCGTTCTTTGTTACCTTGTGTTATGATTATCAATTTCGTAGCACCCCATGACCCGAATGCTTCCACAATGCCATATTTTGGGGGTGTTACATAATGTGTCTACAATAACATTTGAAAAATGATTGAAATACCTAAAATTATAACTAATTTTATGCTTATATTGAAGTGACAGTAGTTTTTTATTTATTTATTATTTTTTTTTTTTATTTTTTTTTATTTATTTATTTATTTTTTTTTTTAAGAAATGTTTCCCTATTATGTCACCAACAAGATATTGATAGAGTAGTCCATTTTATTAGATACTTTATAACCATATAACTAATTAACATTCGAGGTATCTAAAGAACCTTCGTTTTATATATATATATATATATATATATATATATATATATATATATATATATATATATATATATATGTTTAGTAACAAAGATAAACTATCACGGAGTATATTTCATAGTTAATCTAGTTAGTAACTGATCACGTGTATGGTGGATATCACCCCACAGTAATAAGCAGGGCACGGACAATAAAGGGTCGTGCCTAACAAACTATGAATCCGCGGAAGCCAATGGGCACAACCCCGGACCATCACAAAACAAACACAAGTATTATACTCAAGCCCTAGGGAGAAGGAATAAAAAGAGGACGGACGCCTATCCGTTGTCCGGGGATTAGGGGCGGATGTCGGTAGGAATGATGCTTTGACTTCCGGTCCTAAGAGATGAGTGGAATCCAAGTCACTAACCTCGTGACTAGCCCAGAGAAGTAGGAAATCTTCTATGGGAAAAGGGGCTTGGTCGAATCTTACCCCAAATAGATACAACTTGGGGAACACGTAGCAGAGTGGACCCCGAAGATGATGTCAGCCAAACCAAGAGACAACAAGGCTTAGATATCGAGACCTCACGTCTCCATCTCCGAAAGAGATACGTTGACATCCATGAGGTAAGCAAAGTACGTGGTCAACCCGTGAGGCACAAGTAACGCCAAGGTTTCCTAGCCTATAAATACCAAAGGTATTTACCACCAAGACTCAGGCCAACACACATAACTTAACTCTCACTTCACTCTCATTTTACTTGTGCTTAGCCCCATCCACAAATACTTATCCTTACGCCCGAGGTTAACCATGGAGGTCCCATCCACGGTGAGACTAACGGTGTGCTATTCTTAGCAGGTCCAAATCCCTGAATCAAGTCCAAAATCAATATATAAAGACGTATTCACGTTTTCATTGAGTGAGCTAGCAATATACGCTAAATTCTGGTTCATCAAGTGGCGTCATCCGTGGGACAAATGACACAACCACGTCCTGTGAATGAAAGTCCTGCTGTGGAAAATGCCCCCCAAAATGTTGACGGTTCGGTAAGAAACACCACCGGACTAGGGGGACATCTCAGTGCGATTTTCCGCCTGGCTACGTCCCGCCGGAAGTGGTTCGTGAGTTTTACCAAAAACATTACGAACAACACCGAACATGACACTGAAACAGCATCACAACAGAAAGATCCGCGGGGATCCAAGAGAAAAAAGAAAAAGAGAGTTGAAAGAAAAAGGTCCAAAAGTCGCTCACTTTCACCATCCAAAAGTATCTTCTCTAGGCTCGGTCCGATCCCAAGAAGCCGTGGCGAAAGACGAAGCAGATCAAGGAGCTGCTCGCGGTCGGGAAGTGTCTTCTCAAGACTGGGGGCAAAAGGGCAAGAAGATAGGAGAAGGGAGGCGCGAAAACTGATCAGTGATTATGTGGTGTCTTCCAGCTCTCAAGAAAAAGGAGGTAGAAAGTACTTGAGCAGCAAGGAACGCTGCGACTCCGACGCTTCAGGAAGTGAGGGAAGCTCGGAAGGAAGAAATTGGAAGAGGAAAACGAGACCAGAAGGGAAAGGGGAGAGTGATCTCTTGCAACCTTATATTGAAGAGTCTTCCACCCCGTTCACCAAGCGCATAAGCGATTTCTTCTTTCCTAAGCGAATCCGGATGACCGCAAATATGAAAACCTACGATGGTATGGGAGATTCGGAGTATCACCTCAAGAATTTCTCAATTGCGGCGAGAGTGTAGAGATGGTCCATGCCCACTTGGTGTCATATGTTTAATTCCACTTTAATGGGATCAGCTCGGTTATGGTTTGATGATTTGGAGCCTGAGAGTATCGACAGTTTCGAAAGTCTCCGGAAGAAATTCTTGGCATACTACCTACCGCAGAAAAGGTATACAAAAGACCCGGTTGAACTACACCATGTCAAGCAGAGGGAGGGTGAGTGTGACAAACGGTAATTTTCAGTACTATTATTTTAATAGTAAAAATATTTATTTTATAAGAAAATGCACATTATATATTTTCTGACATTTATTGACGATTAAAATTCATATTTATTATTTTAAATTCGCTATAATACAATTTACGTATAACTGTTTAGTTAAATAAACATAAAGCAAGGAATAACTCTTTTGTGCACGATGAATTTAGTCTACAACATTACAGTACCTGGCCACTACTCTAATTCATAATTTAATTGCTAGGGTAATTGCATCTTTATTTACTCGCGAGTATTAATTTAATAAACGTTTTTCATAATTTAAATGAACACCCAATATACCTGACACTCCTAACAATTATTTTTAATACATTCTCACATTCCCTAAATTACTACAAAAGTGCCAAAAATTATTTTCGTACATATTTATAATTCTTTTACTAAGCTCACTTAATTATACGTATTTAACGTTAACTACTAAACCAATACCCAATACCTAATTTTAATCCCAATACACTCACAAAATACATTTTATATAAAAACTAATACATACTTTCTTTCTTTCTTTTTTTTAGCCGCCTTCCCCCTAAGGCATAGTAGCCTAAATTTGTAATTTTTGACTAAGATTTGTACAAAATTCAAATGCCTTGCCCAAGACCTATACAAGTCCATGTGGTATGACAAATTTGTGTGCTTGACACATGTTTTTCTCCCCTTAACAACTTGCCGCCCTCTAACCATTGCATGACAATGGGGGCAACAGATGCATTAACCTAGAAAAACCGCTCTCTCCAATTTTTAAGGGAGTCAAAGGGCTCCTCATAGCCAGAAGGGACGGTATGGTTCTTCTTGTCCCTCCTTTTCTCAAATGTCAGCCAACCCCCAGCACCCTTACCGAAATAATAAAACCTCCGGAACAACGGGACAGTTGGAATACCACCAAAAGAACGACACATATATTCAAAGTGACTAACTCGGGCTGCACCAAGAACGGATAACTGGGAAATGTGTATTTCAAAATACTCAAGAACACTTAAAAGAAAGCGGGATAAAGGAAGACGAAGGTTAGCAAACTCTATAAACCTAGTGTATATACCAATTTTGCCCTGAGGAAAATCACGAATGGTGTCGTTAGGCCCCGGAAGGAGTGGCCCATAACCATCATCAATACCAAAGGTATTGCAAAAATCATCTAACTCTAGTTGGGTGAGGGAGGAATGGATGGTGTCTATGGCTAGAGACATTTTTTTTTTTTTTTTTTTTTTTTTTTGGCTAGAGACATTTTTTTTTTTTTAATTACAGAAGAAAGAAAAACAACAAACCTTTTCAATATCTAGGGCGGAAGATCCGGAGAAGAAGAAGATACAAAGAACCCTAAAACCCTAGAGAGAAGTAAATATAATTTTCCTATGAACAGCGTGGTGAAAATGAGAAAAGGAAAGAGTAAAAACCCTTTATATAGGGGATTTTTTGGGTATCCAAATGAAGAGATCTGAGTGAAGGATTGGCGACACGTAGATGCGTTTGCGATCAACAGATGCTATCAAAAGAGACCAAACGACACGTGGAAACGTTTCTAATCAATGGATGTGATCAGAGGAAGGGGAACGGTCACGATGGTTCGAGAAGCGAACGGTCAAGATGAAAGCAGATGAATAGTCGCGTTGTGTCAGAAAATGAGTGGCTAGGGTCACGCCGTCGCATATCACATCAGTCAAAGGACTATTCAGTGCATCATCATGCATACTGCTCAAGGGAAATGGCACGTAATGATGATTTCAATGGACAAGGCTTGCGAAAGACAGTTAGCATAGTCTAGAATGATGTTTAGCCGTAGCCGCACATCACTCTACACTGGGGGGACTTGATCATGTAACACCCCCTAAATTATGAGATAACAGCGGAAGACTAATCGGGGTATTACTGTGAGGATCGAAGTCATAATCATAGAAAACGGCTCGAAAGAGACGTTTTGAAAATATAGGTCCTTCATATTAATTCAGTTACAAAAGTTTCATATCAAAGTTGATGAAATTCATAAAGGAAGCATTGTTTTAAACTGAATTACACGTTTTATTTTACACCATAATAAAGATAAGTCACAGCCCGCTCCATGCCCTTGCTGCTCCGCTAATTACCTGAGATAAACATGCTTAAAAGTCAACAAAAATGTTGAGTAAAATTATAGAGTTTGAAATTTAATAATCAGTTCGATACACAAGTAAGATTGTATTGGGAATACAATCAGTTGAAAAGTTGATATTGCAGTATATATTGCCCTAAGTCTCATGACACGCAAAACGTTAACAAAGTACCTTAAAACGGAGGTGTCACATCAAGTTAATGATGGAAATAATGCCCTCGAGTAATAGGTGATTTTCCAATTCCTATTTTTCTCAAATATAATGCATCGCGACTAATACGACTAACCAAAAAGGTATTCCGTCCAGTATTAGTGGGATAGGTCGTCAACCTCTAATAGATTTATTCACTATATTCGCGTTCACTTACTAGTGATTAATGGCTCATGATAAAGGGTCTTGTGGCAATAAGGGTACTTAGGCATATATCAAGTCAAATAAAGCATACATAAAAATACTTGTGATCTGTTTATAGCATGTATCTCCCTCACGGAGTATGAAGTTGTTAAATAAGCAAATGTGAGGCTATAACTCACCTTATGTGATACTGAGAATGGTGAAAAGTAAGTTCAGATGGGATTATGGTAACGGCTCCAAAATACAACCTGAATAAATGGGGAAGTCTAAGAATCTGACCAAATACGAACGGTGGAAATGATAATGAGAACGAATAACGATTTGATCGTTAGAGTGAGAATGTTACATGCTTAAAATGCTTAAAGTTCAAAAATAATATTACATATAATATTATCTTGTTTTTATGTCAATTATTCCAAAATATCATTTCCTCGAAAGGTATAGTTAAATCGTTCAAAATCTCGTTATATATAATTAACGTAACGTTAAATAATACGTAAATGAAATATACAAAAATGCACGTGACGTGATGGGAAATCTTAAAATGAAAAATAGAAATAAGAACGTCAAATATAATCTGTTGGTCCTTTTCCTTTTCCAGTTTTGACACTTTTTACCCTAACGGCGTTAGCGTTGCACCGTTAGTCCTTTATTAAATATTAATTGTATTTGTAGTCCACTACATGTCCAAAATAGCATTATGAGCTTGGAATGTGATAATATATCAATTTATACCCTAATGTTTCTGTTTTTTCAGTTTCAGTCCATGTTTTAAAGGTTTGACAGTTTTAGTCCTCTAAAGTGTAACTAGTTTGCATTTTTAGTCCAAACGTCCAAAAATTATGGGGAAAAATTATATGAAATTTTCCGAGACTTATTTAAGTTTATTAAAGCTTATTTCAACAGCTTAAATGGCAAAAGAGCTTATTTTTCTATAATTGGGCTTTTAACGAGCCGTTTACAAAGCCTATTAACGTTTTAAAAATCGTAAGCTTTAAGACGAGTTGGGCTCATCCATAAGCTCATTTTTAACGTTCTATTTTCATATCAAAAGACCTAGATAAGCTAGCTTATCACGTTTGCTTAAAATCTGCTTAATGGGCTTAACAGCCCACATCGCGTTTTGGATAACAGTTTCTGAAAGGATTTTGAGCTTCACTTTGCTTGATTTTTAGGGTCTAAATGTTCTCGTTTTTACAAGTTATTTATACGAAAGTTGTAGCTAGTAATGGTGTCTATAAGGTCGTGTAAAAACAAAGCATGGTTATTAAGTCAAATTTTAAGATATACGGTTGTTTTTAAGGCTACATGGAACGTATTTTATGGTTAAAAGACTTAGAAAAATTCTAAGTGTTTAAGCTTTTATTCGATATGTTGCATGGTTCAAATGGACTCGAATGATGCATGAAACGTAAAAATAAAGGTGAAAATGGTGTGCATGGTGACTCCTAGGCCTTCCGCAAGAGAGGCTAGTCACTTTTAGTGTGCTACATGAATATGTATACGTAAGTAAATAAATGAAATAATATACGTTCGAGTAGTATTAATATACGATGCATGGTTGTGTAAAAACGTATGAACTGAATTCAAGGAAGATTTGAGACAACTTACTACACCTCTAGGGTGGTAGATAATCGTATGGAAGTGAATGGAACATAAGGACAATAACCCACGTTCGCTATACCACTTATACGTTTATATATATGTAACCCGTTTCTCTCGACAAGCTTCCAAATGAGCGAATGAAGTATTCTGGTCTTCCAGAGATGATTTTACAAGTGAATGAGAATTGGAAAGATAGTATTAAATGAGTGAGGAAAGGTGATAAGTTAGGAGTAGATATAGTAGAAGATTGTGTACACGTATGGGTCCAATAATGCAAGAAACATTTCTCACTATACATTGTCAGTGAATGTGAGTCTCCCAATAACTATTTCTGACATTCCAAGACTTTAAGAAGGAATGTGAGTGAGTAGGAAAGTTGGAATTTGTTTTGTGCAAATATCTTATGTCGACTAGTATATAACTAGGTGCAAAAATTGGTTTTGCGAGTGATATTTGATCTTGGATGATCAAAACTGATTTAATAACATGCCATTAGGCTAGAAAAATTATTAGGAGAGGGTAGAATCAAGTTGGAGTCAAAATAGTTACGTATTGGATTTTTGGTGCTATCGGATTGGGTAAAAAACGAGCAAACACTTTGCCTTTTAAAAATACATCAAAACTCGACATCCAATTCTAGAATTCGACACTATAATAGTATGGTGGGAGGTGAACGAGATGGTATAAAAATATTCATAGGTCGCGTTTAAGATTCGAGAGAACAAGGAGCGTTTTGGAGAAGAGGTCTAGTCGAATTTTACACATGAAATAATAGAATTTCATGTTGGGCTTGGTGAGCTGATGAACAGTGGACGAGGGTGGTGATGGGATGAAATGAATTTTGGCCCGTCTAGTATTATTAGTGAATAATTAAGTTCTTGCATTACGCGTTGAGAGTTCGTTCCGTCATTTGGTGATTTATGTGAGATCGTAATCACGACCAAATAACATAATAAGAAATTTTCAAATTTCTCCGTAAAAATGGTGATCAGTAAACAGTAATTGAGGTTAATTATGATTAATGGTTATAATTACAATGAATTTTTACAGTGTATTACAGATCACGTGTATGGTGGATATCACCCCACAGTAATAAGCAGGGTATGGACAATAAAGGGCGTGCCTAACAAACTATGAATTTGCGGAAGCCATTGGGCACAACCCCGGACCATCACAAAACAAACACAAGTATTACACTCAAGCCCTAAGGAGAAGGAATAAGAGGAGGACGGACATCTATCCGTTGTCCGAGGATTAGGGGCGGATGTCGGCAGGAATAATGCTTTGACTTCCGGTCCTAAGAGATGAGTGGAATCCAAGTCACTAACCTCATGACTAGCCCAGAGAAGTAGGAAATCTTCTATGGGAAAAGGGGCTTGGTCGAATCTTACCCCAAATAGATACAACTTGGGGAACACGTAGTAGAGTGGACCCCGCAGATGATGTCAGCCAAACCAAGAGACAACAAGGCTCAGATATCGAGACCTCACGTCTCCATCTCCGACAGAGATTCGCTGACATCAATGAGGTAAGCAAAGTACGTGGTCAACCCGTGAGGCACAAGTAACGCCAAGGTTTCCTAGCCTATAAATAACAAAGGTATTTGCCACCAATACTCAGGTCAACACACATACCTTAACTCTCACTTCACTCTCATTTCACTTGTGCTTATCCCCGTCCACAAATACTTATCCTTACGCCCGAGGTTGACCGTGGAGGTCCCCTTTACGCTGAGACTAACGGTGTGCTATTCTTAGCAGGTCCAAATCCCTGAATCAAGTCCAAAATCAATATATAAAGACATATTCACGTTTTCATTGAGTGAGCTAGCAATACACGCTAAATTCTGGTTCATCGGTAACCATTAAATTATACTCCGTATGTTTTAAATTGAAATGTTACTATCCTGGAGTAATGGTTCACCACTTTATCAAAGTAAACTTTGGATGTTACTCCGTAATACTCAAGTTCAAAAGCATGTAAGCAAATGAAGTATCTTATTCACCAGTCTTGGGGATTGATGACATGACGTATGACCTAAGGTGGGCTCCAGTTATTGTTTTCGAACGCTAAGGCTGGATGGCAAGGAGGTGAAACCTTCACCATCCAACTCCATTTCATGCGGCATCTTCCTTGCCAACCTCCCAAGTTCATGCGCGAAACACAAATACCAAAACGACTTATGGTGGTCTGATCACCAAGCGAGAACCAAGAAAAAAAATGGGTTTCCCTTGCCCACTAAATGGTGAAGTGAGTTGAAGGGGAGTGAGAGGAGAGAGAAAGCTGACGTGCCGCTGATGTGTATGGTGAAAAAACAACCACCTTGCCATCCAGCCTAAAAAGCGAGAGAATAGCGTAAACATGTGATACTATTGTCTCTTATGGGAATTGATTTGCACACTTTGTGGATTAATTTGGAAACTCTATCTCTCTGCATTAAATATTTGTACAGTATTAAATATTCTGCTTCAACTGATTGCACTTTGTGTGTTCAAATAAATTTGAGAGTATGCAAATCATATGCTTAAAAACATTAGTTAAAATACTCTTTCCATCGTTTAAGTAAAAATATAATTATTGCTGATATATATTTTTTTTACTTTTCTTAAAATAATAGTTTTACTATTCATTAATTGATTAATTTCTCTTTTAAAATTTATTAATTTAATCAAAAATAATATAATAAACTTGATTAAACTTTCTTATTTATTTTTAATAGGTGGACAATTAAATCAGGACATTCGAAAAAAAAAAATGTAGACAACCAATTTGAAATTAAAATGACCATTTTACCCTTCAAAATTTGAAAAAAGTAGGGATAAAATAATCACAAAATACACACAATAATTGAAATTTAAAAGTTCAGTACATACAATAAGAAGAAAACAAGTTTGGTACACACAATAACAAAAAGTGACAAATATAATACATTTCCAAGCAATTAATCCAATTCTAAACTCCAAACACTTTTTACCCACGCAGTAATGTTATAAATTTATAATAACATTTTTAAGAATGGTTTACCTTTAGCCGTTAACAAAAACAAAAAAATCAATGACAAAACATTCACAAGATGATAAACGTCCAGTCGTATCATATCAAATTCCTTGTCAAATACGGAGTATCATTTAAATATAGAAGTGTAGTGCAATCAAAATTCAAAAGCATGATTACAAATAAAAAAGATGGCCCATCTTATCCAGACTCCCCTTAGGGGTTGTTGATTTTTGCCTGCTGGCGCTGCCTGTACTATCTGCTTTAAAACTTGTATATTTTGATCAAAATAGGCGCTACCCACATGGTAAGGGTTCTATAATAGAGGCCATCAAAGATATTGGATAATAGTATAAAATTATGAATGATTGTAAAGTGGTCAACTATTTAAAGAAGTGCTATATACATCGACATGAGTCCTAAATATAGTCTCAACTCATCGACATGAGTCCTAAATATAGTCTCAACTCTCAACTTTGATCCCTCCAATTGGAAGATAATTATTAAGGCAAATTAGTTGTGAAGTATCTTGATTAAAAATACAGATTTTGAATAGTAAAAAACGATGTAATTTTTCATTGTACTGTGTAATTACGTTGATTCCAATTGTCCCATTTTTTTTTAACAAATTGTCCCACTTAAAAAAAAAAAAAAAAAAAAAAACAAATTTCATGTTTGTATCATAAATGTTTCAGCCACCACGCTTAGCCAATTTTAACCGACAACCTCGCTTGCCATCTCACCACCAAACAACGTCTTCCTCTTCACTTAACACTTTTCGACCATCATCCAACACGACCATGTCAACCACCACGAAAGGAACGAAGTCTCATAAACCAGCTCAAGATCATAAGCAACCAAGTCGAAACTCTAGCTAGCAAGTCCTATTCGGTTTTGATGGTGGTTGGTTCCAGGTGGTTGGACTATTTCTCTTGAACTAAAAGTTGTTCGTCTATTGACAACGTTCCACTAACATTACAGACTTAAAGAAAGTAAAATCATGACCAATTTGCACATAGATACGATAATTAAGACTTAAGAGGAAGCTTAAAAGGGTAAAGAAGAAAAATGGGCGAGATGCATGAAATGTATATGAGAATAAAGCTAAAAATTTGTTACAAAGAGTAAGACAACTTGTAGTTACGTACTCAAATGATACATTAAACATTACTTGTTACTATTTGATGGCATAAACACAAATAATACATTTTCCAAATTGTATACTTGTAGGCTAAACTATCAGCTTAAGTTGTAAAAACAACAAAAAGTTGTAAAATCAAGCATGTTATGTATCCAAGAACAATTTACGTAGTTAATCCGAGAGTCACATTTTTTATTACTCATACTACATTACAAATAAACACCAAGGATTACAATGGCATGCTTTCACTTTATGTTGAAAAAGGGTTGTTAGTGTTACAAAGCATGCCTATTCTATCCACTTAATCATGACCTATATTGATTGGACTTTCTTTCCCATGGGTCACTTTTGATCTTATCGAATCTAATAATCATGATTATGATCCTTAGATCCCCTTATCATTTGACTCCGGAAATTTGTTCCTAAAGCAAACAAAATGTCAACAAAAGCATACAATTAGTAACCAACAAATTTAAACACAGTAAATCTCTTTATCCATGCCCAATAATATAAATGAACAAAAGTGTTTCAAGGTTTTAGTTAATATGTAGACTGTAGAGATGTTAGTATATTTCCAAAGGGGTTTTGCCTTACTATTCACCTAGTGAAAATACTCCCGTTGACCCGTCAAAATTGACTTATTTTAGAAAATCAAAATCTGTTTCAATTCCAACTAATATTGAAAGGTTAAAGAGATGGCTCGGTTTTGTTCTTTAGGGAAGAGTCGGTTGACACCCACAATTGAACACGCTCATAGTTTTTTCGCCAATGCCTATGAAAATATGTCATAAGTCATACTAGTGTTTAAGCCGATTTAAAACTTTGATGATATCTAAAGACATCATTTTCGAGTTAAACATAAACCCGAGGGATTAGATTATTAACTTAACTTAAAGAAACATTCTGATCCGTGATATTTGAAAACAACAATATAAAATGTGTACTATTTTCGTTTCCAAAATATTGTGGTTATCAGCAACAAAAGGTGTCAGATCCACTCCAACTCCTCCAAAACTGTAATTACAATTAGGAAAAAATTACACTTTTGATCCACGTGGTTTGCTCAGATTTCATGTTTAGATCTTAAGTCGTTTTAATTACACTAAAGATACCTATTTTTGAAAATTTACACTCATTTAGTCTTTATTTTGGATTGACCGTTAGTTTGACCATTAAGTGTTTAAATAATATTTGCCCGTTCGTCCCTCCATTCATATTTTTTGCACTTTTAGTCCCCATTTTTTAAAATGAATTAAAAAGTGCAGCATAGGCTCGAACTCGGATCTTGTTACCCAAAAACTGTAACACCCCCAAATTTGGTTTGTGGCAGCGGAAAAATAATTTGGGTGTTACGGTGAGGATCGAAGTTTAAATCTCAGAAAACGGTCCAGAATATGCATTTTGAAAGCTATATGTCATTCAAAATAATATTTTTGATACAAAAGTAAATTAATTGATTTTATCATCCCTTGGAAAGATGTGATAATTTGGAGAGAATGACATATTTGATTTTACACCATTTAAGTTATCAGAGTAAAGGATGCCCGTTCCGTGTCTTGTCCTGCTCCGTTAATTACCTGAGATAAACATGCTTAAAATGTCAACACAATGGTTGGTGAGTTCGTGGAGTTTGATAGAAAATATATCTCTTTGAAAGGTGTATAGTGATAATAGACCTTCATAAAATAAATAAAGAGTTGAGTTGTATAAAAATCCATACGTGAATAATGTATGATCTTCAAAGTCAGAAGTTTCATGTTTTAAATGAAGTTGAGCTACGTTGTTATATGCTCGAAATGGGATGTTGAGTCAACTTTTAGTTGTAACGATATACTAAGCAATTTTTAGTTGTCTCTAATAGAATTCTCAATTTAAATCACATATGATAACAATTAAAGTTCAAGTACGAGATTCATAATCATAACACGTAGTGAAATAATAATCTAATATCTGAGATCTATCAGTGTAAAGTGGTGGTCTTCTAGATACAGCTGTATCCTAGGATATATATATGAAACATTCATATATTCATAAAGTTATATTGCCCTAAGTCTCATGACACGCAAAACGTTAACCATTTCCGTAAACCGGCGGGGTCCCACCAGGGATACCTGATGGGGGATTTATGGCCCTCATGTGAATAGGGGATTTGCCAATTCCTATTTTTCTCAAATATAGTGCACCACGACTAATACGACTAACCATAAGGCATTCCGTCAAAGTATTAGTGGGGTAGGTCGTCAGCCTCCAACAGGTTTCGAAGCTGTTCACTATATTCGCGCTCACCGCAGTGATTAATGGCTCATGATCGAGGGACTTTATGGCAATAAAGGGGTACTTAGGCAATATAGGTCTCAGGGTTCATCAAATATACTTATTCTGGTTTTTGGCAATTCTCTCCAGAAAATGTAGAATATCATAATAAAGTTAACAGTTCATTCATTTGTTATATGAATACATACAGTGAGTTTCAGTATCATGTTACGTCAAGTAGTCCGAAGATGTTATGTCTCAAGTTCAGTGTTTAAACTAATCAAACAATTTGCACATATAACGTACACGTATTCCTTTCAAGTATGATTCAAACATATAAAGCATAGTTGATAGTTCTGAGCAAATCATGAGAGTTTTCAAGTAATATAAAACAGTTAAAGCATGTATCTCCCCCAAAAGAATTATTAAAAGCAAGTGTGAAAAGTAGGGGCCACGACTCGCGATAAATCATAAGAGTTTTCGTAGTACTTATAGAAGTCTAAACGTCAAACAAATCATATAGTTGATAATGAGTAAAATATTTACAAGCATGTATCTCCCCCAAAAGAGTTATTAAAAGCAAGTATTAAAAGAGGGGGCCACGACTCACGATAAGTCATAAGAGTTTTCATAGTACTTATAGAAGTCTAAACGTCAAACAAATCATATAGTTGATAATGAGTAAAATATTTACAAGCATGTATCTCCCCCAAAAGAGTTATTAAAAGCAAGTATTAAAAGAGGGGGCCACGACTCACGATAAATCATAAGAGTTTTCATAGTACTTATAGAAGTCTAAACGTCAAACAAATCATATAGTTGATAATGAGTAAAATATTTACAAGCATGTATCTCCCCCAAAAGAGTTATTAAAAGCAAGTATTAAAAGAGGGGGCCACGACTCACCTTAGCCACAGCAAAGCAAAGATCACACAGACACGACTGGCATCTAGAGCATATCACAACGGTCTCATACAGCAACGACGGTATACAACGGTCTAGGACCGGCACAACCTAGTACGTATACGATTATCTCAAAATACATCTCGCAAAAGTAATAAAGTTTATAAAAGATAAAGTGTCATAGTTTTCGTGGATTACTCAGTTTTCCAAAACTTATCAAAAGCTTAGTTTCAATGTTTCGTGTGGTGTGGTAAGATAACCTAGACTCGACGTACAACTCACGCCAAAAAGAATAGACATCAACTAACTCAAGAGGATACTGACAAGAACTCAAACCAAGGAGGACAACTTAAAAGCTAAAGACAAATAAACACCTCAAATCAAATAACTAGTTTGTATGTTTCAGCATTTACCCCGTTATCCCAAATAGTTTGTAAAAATATAAATGCTTTATAATAAACTAATAAGTTTAACTAACGAAATTAGTTTTTCTCGAGTCATCGAGACTTGGGATAAATCAAATATGAACTCTCAATATTTAATAAATTTACGTCTCGCTATTATTTTTGTAAATGTTAGTCTTGGTTTTATTAAATATTTTGTGTCCCGTCCGAGTTTACTATATTATGCCGTCTCAAGTCTCAGCAGGTTCAATGAATCCAATATCTAATATTGTAAGTCCGATAACGATCAATGATTTTCCAAACGTCCAAGTATAATAGACAAAATCCGTATTCAAATCCAAATCACGATTCCAAATATTATCCTAAACGTACCGATCGTCCTAATATCAAAATCAATATCCCATTAGTAAAACATATTTTGACATGAAAATTAATAACCCTTTTGACATGGAAACTAATAACCAAACACATCATATTTATTTCATTGGGCTTAGCCCATGATCAAGACCAAACATACTCCCATAATCACATCGGGCTTCGGCCCAGTTTTAGTCCAAACAAACGCATCATTATTCAGCTGAAACAACAAACTAACGCACCCTATGTGGGTTCTTAACCAATCCGACATATCACAATATTAACACCCTAAGTGGGTTTCTTATCTACCAAGACCGAAACAGTGAACACCCTTTACGGGTTCTCGTTAGACCATGCAAGAACCAACACAACAATAGTCATAAAATAAACTCACCACACCGAGACCCTTGAGGTCTCGGCTTCGAACCATACAGACTAAACGGACCCAACAACTTCGCAAATAAAATCAAATCAACTCTTGACTGAAACAAATCATAACCAACCGAATCCAAAACTGAACCACACGGCCTAAATGAGTAGCTAATCCAAATATGAGACCCAAACGGGTTTCGACTCGAGAGTAATACCATACACGTGGCGTTGGGTTGACCCGACCCGTCTCACAGCCAAACCAAACACCATTTTAATAGAAATTTACCACACAAAGCAGTAAATCAAAACATGTTTTAATTCATTTTTTTTTTTATCCGTATTTTAATTCACCAAAACTTATAAACTCGTTGGATCCACGAAAACTATACACATGATTATAATCGGTTTCATAAAAAGAAACGAAATAAATAAACAACAATCGTTTTCCCGATTTTTACCATGTCGAGAGGAAGAAAGGAGAGGGAGGAGAACGGCGGCTGTGGTGGCTGTGGAATGGTAGGAAGCTCGAACCAAACAAACACCCAAAAAGAATATATACCTTCGATCTACAAACTTGCGTTGCCGGAAAACTCACCAGAAGACTGGGTTACCGAAAGAAAAGATAGATGGGAGTGGGTTTTGAGGCGCGTGAGCCACGTAGAAATAATGAGGAGGTCTTAAGGTTCATGATAATGGTGGCGGTGGGAGGTGGTGATCGGAGGTGGGGCTCCGGTGGCCGGAAATGGTGGCCGGTAATGTTAGAGAGGGAGAGTGGAAGAAGGCAGGCTATTGGAGAATTATAAAAGTTTGTAGATGTGAGTGTTATCCGGTTTTTATATAAGAGTCGAAATAGATATCTTATGGAGGATTGCTAATACACGTATATGTGAATAATGGGCCTTAGTTTGCTATGGTTATTAACTAGTACACACCTCATGGTAATAGAACACTTCCACGTTCATATATAAAATATACATACACGTTACTGATTTTGCATGAATGGCACAAAATAAAACACATATTGTATTTTGGGCTTGATGTGTTGTATAATCATGAGACATATATTTTGAAATTGTAACTTGTAGTTGACGTGGCCTATTAGGAGATGGATTGGTAGTTTTTGTGACAATCTTTAGGTCTATTATTAGTTTAAGGTTTAAAGGGTATAGTTTGCTCCCGGTAATTACTAGCTTCAAGTCCTTATGTCACGAAACTTAAAACCAGGTAACGGAAAAATGTAACGTTTATAAAAATGTCAAAGTTTATTAATATTTTCCAAATATTAGACGTGTAATAAGTTAACGGAGAGCGTATATGGTAATGAAATCTAATTGGGTTTAAATATTTGTATTACGTAAAGAGTTTAATATAAAAATAATAAAGTGAAAATAGTTTATATAAAATATGTAGGCTTATCCAAATCTTATGTTGGTCGCGGTATAGTATATTAAAGAAAAATTTAAATTTCTCCATAAAAATGGGCTTTGTTAAATAATAAGTAAAGGGTATTATTAATTAACAAGGATTATCATGACGGATTTTTGTAGGATCTTACAGTATCTACCCCTCAATTTTGAACTTCGTCCCGAAGTTCAGTCCGTGATAGATATTTGGAAAATGTGGTGTTCTGAAATGAGAGTTTATGGGTAATGTTGTCGAGGTATTTCTTATTTGAATATCAAAGTGGCGAGATTCCAACTAAATTTATTTGTAATAGACAGAATAATTTCGAATGTTTGATCGATTGTTTAAAATATGGTTTACGAGTAGTGAAAGTAACAGTTGCGAGTAGGAAGTATTTAGCACTTAATGTTTAGTGTTCTAATGGTCGAGACTAGGGGATTTTTAGTGGTAGTGATTTGAAATTTAATGATCGTGAATAGTAAAATAATGGGTACTTTCTCCACTTAGATTCCCTTTTTAATCTTATCCACTCTTTTTCCTTTTTCACTTTTCCGCTCCCCTTCTTCATCTCACATCTTTATCTTCTTCGAACAAATACCTTACCATGCCGTCGATCGTCATTTTTGCCGCTACCGTATACATTGTTTTCGTCACCACTTATTTAGCTTTCTTCCCTGATGAAAACTCTGACTATTACATCGCATCGTTGGCGTTCGTCGTACTCCTCACGATTTTTGCGATCAATGTGGATAAGATTTTGAGGTGAGGATCTCGGCTAGTGTAGTTAAAATGTAGTTTTGTTGTGTGTCGATGTAACTTTTAATGATTGTGAGATAAAATTTCGTTTATGTTTAGTTATAAATCTTGGCGTCATTTTTAATATTTTGTTATGTTTATGACACAGAATAATCAAGGTGCTTCATCCTATGGTGGCTCTTGCTATCGTTGGGTTGGTGGGGGTCATTATTTCTATGGTGGGTCAACCGATTGAAGATTGTATGCCTTACATTGTGTTTATTGTGTTGTTAGCACTTCCGATGTTAATCATTTCGCTATGTATTAACCTCCATGGTTTCAAATAAGATTTGTGTTATTTGCGTTTCCTAAAGATTGTTGTGAATTCTTATAATTTTTAGTTTCGTATTTTTCTTGACTTCGTATAATAGAGCAGTGAGTAATGGTTAATGAGTGTAGATATGACTGAGGTTGACTAAAAGTGAGGTGTATGAATAAGTTATTTTGTTTCGAGATTTTGTTTTTGGAATGAAAATTGTTATTCTATTGTGGTTTGAGAAATAAACATGATTCATAATTTTTGAAATTCACCAATTTATGGGGTAAACTATTCGTCAAACAAAGAGTTTGTAGATTTTTAATGATGAGAGTTTCGGACGAGAACTTGATGAATGTAAAAATAGTTGTTGAACTTTAGTTTTTGTAAAGAAATGCTGTTAGATAAAGTCTTAAGTGGTATCCCAAAATTGGTTTGCTTTATATATAAAACCCGTTTCTTACGTTAATAACTTGTTTGTATTTATTTTCAAAGTATTCCGAGTTGTTGGTTAAGTTTGGAAGCTAGGCGGGGAAATTTATATGTTATAAGATAAGATGTGTTGTAGTAAAAAAAATCATTTTGTTTCTTAGGGTTGTTAGTCGTTGTTTGGGGGGCAAAAGAGAAAACGAAAGTTGGTTTGTTTTGGTTGTAGTTGAGTCCACAAAGATGAAATATGACCAAATAACTAGACAGGGTTTCGTTTGGATTTGTGGAGATTGTTGGGAACTTAAATGAAACAAAGTATTTGGGTAATATATGATTTTTGTTAAGGCCATTTTAGAATGTGATAGTCGGGCTGAGCTTTGTCGCCACATGATTGAGTATTGGAAAAGATTTGTTACGTATGATTTGTTGGTAAGTGCCTAATTGAGACGTATGAACATATTGATATGTTGTTAAGTGAATAATCCAAAGTAGACGGGTATGAGTCGATTAGAAATAAATCTTAAGTTCTTAGGTTTAATTAGAGTTGAGTTCGAGTATTAATGATAAACAAGGGTGCATTGAATTGTTGTTAGCCATAGGTCGAAAATAAATGTTTCAAGATAAGTTTATTTGACGAATGTTGAACATATTGTTCCATGGCATATTTGGTTACTAGATGTTTTGGGATCATCGAAATTTCGTATATTGCCTAAGAGTTTCGAGAGAACGTTAGGAGGTTCACAATTTTCTGAAGGATGAGTAGTCAAATCGTATGGGAGTGTTATTTGTATGTGGCGGGTTCAGGATTTTTAAATCATGGTGGGGCGTATTTAACGCGATTTGTTTTCTGCCTCTTGCGTTGAATTGCGAAAACCAAAGTAAATATTTTATTACCACGTATCTCAGAGCTAGTTGCTAGTTTTACTAGACATAGATTTTGAAAGTTTTACCGTTTGAATACAAACAATTATATTTCTTATTTGAAAGATATTTTTCCAAACCCTTATAAATATCATTGGCATGGTTGGGTTACCTATACACACACAATTCAATGGCTTGTAAGCTACCACATACCGCTGAACAAATTCAACTGTACATCAAGGCAGAAACGGAGGGTAGTGACGTGGATCGTCAAAATGCTATTGTGAAGGTCATTCTGCAGTTTGAAGCTACGAAACAATTGAAACGACGACTTAGAGAAAACTATGCTAAGTGCACAGACATCTCAGATGGTAGGAAGCATGTGATCGACAAGTTTTTGTATGATGAATCTTGTAAGGATGCTGTTGTCATCGAATCGCTGTGGTCTTGTGTTCATCAAATAGATGATCAGATTTCTAACAAGGTTCGTTGGAGCTTGGAAGAGAACGTTGAAGCTGCTAGGGTTGAACATCAACAACAACAACAACAACAACAACAGAATCTACCACTACCACAACAGCAACGACAACCACAACTACAACAAGGTGCATCAAGTTCATCTACACCAAAGGTGGTTGTGCAACAACAACATTTGCCTCATCTGGATCATTTCCAGCCAAGCTTCGAGGAAAATGTGGCAGTTGGTGATGGTGGTTGGACTCCTGCCATGGATTGGGAGCTGAGCAGGTTGGAAGCTCAATGGGAGGAAGAGAAATTGGCGAGTTTTGATCCTTATGATGACGGCTATGATTCCAACAATTCTCAGACTTGGAATCATCCGGACTACCTTTAAAGTCTAGGGCTAGGTTCATGTGATGTTTTAATTCAGTATCGTTTGTAATGTTTAAGTATTTCCGTCAAGTTTATTTGAATAATATGGTGTTTGGGTGTTTATGCTATGAACACAACTTGGAAAAGAACTCATTACTCTGCTAGATTTAGATATTTTACAGAAATCTGTGCGGTTAACCTAATTGTTAAACAAAGAGTTTTGTCGATAACAGATTTTCACATAGGGATATTTGAATGAAGATTTGGTGTATATAGAGAAAGTTGCTGAATTCCGGCTTTTAGGGTATGGAAGATTTTGTTTGTCTTGGTGTGAAGAATAGTTATTGCAAGTGGCTAGAATAGTAAGAGACAGTATTACGATAGGAGTGTTGCTTTGAATTCGTATACTAACACTATATATCACTATTTAGAGGTTCCAATGAGAGTTATGCTGTGGGTTTGATGAATTTTTATGGTTATCGTTTTCATACTAGTGCTTTTACAGATATAAATAAGCCCACTTATTTATAATTCGTTATTTACATAGAGAGGCGTCCCAAACAATGTAAATAAGGAAATATAAACTTATGGTTCGGTGCCTTACAATCTCTTTATTTAGATAAAAGGCATCCCAATCATTCAAATAAAGACATTGCAACTCATCCTGCTTAAGAATTTCTGATTTAATATTCATGCTAGTTAACAAAATAATTCCTGCGCGGATTTTTCCGAAAATACAGTAAAATTGATTTCACACGTATCTATAAAGATATGAGTAGGATAATTAAAGATAGTTGGTACTGTACTTGAAATAATTGGTGAGTATATATGTATAACGTTGAGTGTGAAATAGTATAGTGTGTAATGTGTGAAGAATAAACATCAAGCATGTCAAGATTAGTACAAAATAATCTTAATAGGTAATGTATTGAGCACGGCAGTCTGCAGACACGGAAGGCATAAGATGATAAGGTGTAAAATCATTTATTTTGAAAATGTGGTTATAGTTTGATGTTTTAAAACGTTTGATTCTCTATAACCATAGGCTCTGATACCAAACTGTAACACCCCCAAATTTGGTTTGTGGCAGCGGAAAAATAATTTGGGTGTTACGGTGAGGATCGAAGTTTAAATCTCAGAAAACGGTCCAGAATATGCATTTTGAAAGCTATATGTCATTCAAAATAATATTTTTGATACAAAAGTAAATTAATTGATTTTATCATCCCTTGGAAAGATGTGATAATTTGGATAGAATGACATATTTGATTTTACACCATTTAAGTTATCAGAGTAAAGGATGCCCGTTCCGTGTCTTGTCCTGCTCCGTTAATTACCTGAGATAAACATGCTTAAAATGTCAACACAATGGTTGGTGAGTTCGTGGAGTTTGATAGAAAATATATCTCTTTGAAAGGTGTATAGTGATAATAGACCTTCATAAAATAAATAAAGAGTTGAGTTGTATAAAAATCCATACGTGAATAATGTATGATCTTCAAAGTCAGAAGTTTCATGTTTTAAATGAAGTTGAGCTACGTTGTTATATGCTCGAAATGGGATGTTGAGTCAACTTTTAGTTGTAACGATATACTAAGCAATTTTTAGTTGTCTCTAATAGAATTCTCAATTTAAATCACATATGATAACAGTTAAAGTTCAAGTACGAGATTCATAATCATAACACGTAGTGAAATAATAATCTAATATCTGAGATCTATCAGTGTAAAGTGGTGGTCTTCTAGATACAGCTGTATCCTAGGATATATATATGAAACATTCATATATTCATAAAGTTATATTGCCCTAAGTCTCATGACACGCAAAACGTTAACCATTTCCGTAAACCGGCGGGGTCCCACCAGGGATACCTGATGGGGGATTTATGGCCCTCATGTGAATAGGGGATTTGCCAATTCCTATTTTTCTCAAATATAGTGCACCACGACTAATACGACTAACCATAAGGCATTCCGTCAAAGTATTAGTGGGGTAGGTCGTCAGCCTCCAACAGGTTTCGAAGCTGTTCACTATATTCGCGCTCACCGCAGTGATTAATGGCTCATGATCGAGGGACTTTATGGCAATAAAGGGGTACTTAGGCAATATAGGTCTCAGGGTTCATCAAATATACTTATTCTGGTTTTTGGCAATTCTCTCCAGAAAATGTAGAATATCATAATAAAGTTAACAGTTCATTCATTTGTTATATGAATACATACAGTGAGTTTCAGTATCATGTTACGTCAAGTAGTCCGAAGATGTTATGTCTCAAGTTCAGTGTTTAAACTAATCAAACAATTTGCACATATAACGTACACGTATTCCTTTCAAGTATGATTCAAACATATAAAGCATAGTTGATAGTTCTGAGCAAATCATGAGAGTTTTCAAGTAATATAAAACAGTTAAAGCATGTATCTCCCCCAAAAGAATTATTAAAAGCAAGTGTGAAAAGTAGGGGCCACGACTCGCGATAAATCATAAGAGTTTTCGTAGTACTTATAGAAGTCTAAACGTCAAACAAATCATATAGTTGATAATGAGTAAAATATTTACAAGCATGTATCTCCCCCAAAAGAGTTATTAAAAGCAAGTATTAAAAGAGGGGGCCACGACTCACGATAAATCATAAGAGTTTTCATAGTACTTATAGAAGTCTAAACGTCAAACAAATCATATAGTTGATAATGAGTAAAATATTTACAAGCATGTATCTCCCCCAAAAGAGTTATTAAAAGCAAGTATTAAAAGAGGGGGCCACGACTCACGATAAATCATAAGAGTTTTCATAGTACTTATAGAAGTCTAAACGTCAAACAAATCATATAGTTGATAATGAGTAAAATATTTACAAGCATGTATCTCCCCCAAAAGAGTTATTAAAAGCAAGTATTAAAAGAGGGGGCCACGACTCACCTTAGCCACAGCAAAGCAAAGATCACACAGACACGACTGGCATCTAGAGCATATCACAACGGTCTCATACAGCAACGACGGTATACAACGGTCTAGGACCGGCACAACCTAGTACGTATACGATTATCTCAAAATACATCTCGCAAAAGTAATAAAGTTTATAAAAGATAAAGTGTCATAGTTTTCGTGGATTACTCAGTTTTCCAAAACTTATCAAAAGCTTAGTTTCAATGTTTCGTGTGGTGTGGTAAGATAACCTAGACTCGACGTACAACTCACGCCAAAAAGAATAGACATCAACTAACTCAAGAGGATACTGACAAGAACTCAAACCAAGGAGGACAACTTAAAAGCTAAAGACAAATAAACACCTCAAATCAAATAACTAGTTTGTATGTTTCAGCATTTACCCCGTTATCCCAAATAGTTTGTAAAAATATAAATGCTTTATAATAAACTAATAAGTTTAACTAACGAAATTAGTTTTTCTCGAGTCATCGAGACTTGGGATAAATCAAATATGAACTCTCAATATTTAATAAATTTACGTCTCGCTATTATTTTTGTAAATGTTAGTCTTGGTTTTATTAAATATTTTGTGTCCCGTCCGAGTTTACTATATTATGCCGTCTCAAGTCTCAGCAGGTTCAATGAATCCAATATCTAATATTGTAAGTCCGATAACGATCAATGATTTTCCAAACGTCCAAGTATAATAGACAAAATCCGTATTCAAATCCAAATCACGATTCCAAATATTATCCTAAACGTACCGATCGTCCTAATATCAAAATCAATATCCCATTAGTAAAACATATTTTGACATGAAAATTAATAACCCTTTTGACATGGAAACTAATAACCAAACACATCATATTTATTTCATTGGGCTTAGCCCATGATCAAGACCAAACATACTCCCATAATCACATCGGGCTTCGGCCCAGTTTTAGTCCAAACAAACGCATCATTATTCAGCTGAAACAACAAACTAACGCACCCTATGTGGGTTCTTAACCAATCCGACATATCACAATATTAACACCCTAAGTGGGTTTCTTATCTACCAAGACCGAAACAGTGAACACCCTTTACGGGTTCTCGTTAGACCATGCAAGAACCAACACAACAATAGTCATAAAATAAACTCACCACACCGAGACCCTTGAGGTCTCGGCTTCGAACCATACAGACTAAACGGACCCAACAACTTCGCAAATAAAATCAAATCAACTCTTGACTGAAACAAATCATAACCAACCGAATCCAAAACTGAACCACACGGCCTAAATGAGTAGCTAATCCAAATATGAGACCCAAACGGGTTTCGACTCGAGAGTAATACCATACACGTGGCGTTGGGTTGACCCGACCCGTCTCACAGCCAAACCAAACACCATTTTAATAGAAATTTACCACACAAAGCAGTAAATCAAAACATGTTTTAATTCATTTTTTTTTTATCCGTATTTTAATTCACCAAAACTTATAAACTCGTTGGATCCACGAAAACTATACACATGATTATAATCGGTTTCATAAAAAGAAACGAAATAAATAAACAACAATCGTTTTCCCCGATTTTTACCATGTCGAGAGGAAGAAAGGAGAGGGAGGAGAACGGCGGCTGTGGTGGCTGTGGAATGGTAGGAAGCTCAAACCAAACAAACACCCAAAAAGAATATATACCTTCGATCTACAAACTTGCGTTGCCGGAAAACTCACCAGAAGACTGGGTTACCGAAAGAAAAGATAGATGGGAGTGGGTTTTGAGGCGCGTGAGCCACGTAGAAATAATGAGGAGGTCTTAAGGTTCATGATAATGGTGGCGGTGGGAGGTGGTGATCGGAGGTGGGGCTCCGGTGGCCGGAAATGGTGGCCGGTAATGTTAGAGAGGGAGAGTGGAAGAAGGCAGGCTATTGGAGAATTATAAAAGTTTGTAGATGTGAGTGTTATCCGGTTTTTATATAAGAGTCGAAATAGATATCTTATGGAGGATTGCTAATACACGTATATGTGAATAATGGGCCTTAGTTTGCTATGGTTATTAACTAGTACACACCTCATGGTAATAGAACACTTCCACGTTCATATATAAAATATACATACACGTTACTGATTTTGCATGAATGGCACAAAATAAAACACATATTGTATTTTGGGCTTGATGTGTTGTATAATCATGAGACATATATTTTGAAATTGTAACTTGTAGTTGACGTGGCCTATTAGGAGATGGATTGGTAGTTTTTGTGACAATCTTTAGGTCTATTATTAGTTTAAGGTTTAAAGGGTATAGTTTGCTCCCGGTAATTACTAGCTTCAAGTCCTTATGTCACGAAACTTAAAACCAGGTAACGGAAAAATGTAACGTTTATAAAAATGTCAAAGTTTATTAATATTTTCCAAATATTAGACGTGTAATAAGTTAACGGAGAGCGTATATGGTAATGAAATCTAATTGGGTTTAAATATTTGTATTACGTAAAGAGTTTAATATAAAAATAATAAAGTGAAAATAGTTTATATAAAATATGTAGGCTTATCCAAATCTTATGTTGGTCGCGGTATAGTATATTAAAGAAAAATTTAAATTTCTCCATAAAAATGGGCTTTGTTAAATAATAAGTAAAGGGTATTATTAATTAACAAGGATTATCATGACGGATTTTTGTAGGATCTTACAAAAACCAACGCCCCAACCACTGGACTAAGCGTCCAGTTGTGTAATTATATCAAAATAAACTATATTTAACCTTTTTTTTGCTCAAACTCGTTTTTATCCGTTTTCGTCTGTTTTTATACGATTTCGTCCGTTTTTTTACGTTTTTATACGTTTTCGTCTAATTTTTTTACATTTTTGTTAGTATTTTACGTTCTCGTCAGTCTTTTACGTTTTCGTCTGTTTTTTTACATTTTTGTCCGTTTTATATGTTTTCGTCCCTTTTTTTACGTTATCGTCCCTTTTTTTACGTTATCGTCCGTTTTTATACGTCTTGTCCGTTTTTATACGTTCTGTTCGTTTTCATCCGTTTTTGTAATTTTTTTACGTTTTCGGCCGTTTTTATACGTTTTTGTAATTTTTTTACGTTTTCGGCCGTTTTTATACGTTTTTGGCCGTTTTTTATGTTTTTAAACGTTTTTGTCCATTTTGATACGTTTTTGTTCCTTTTTTTACGTTTTCGTCCGTTTCTATATGTTTTTGTCCATTTTTTATGTTTCCGCCCGTTTTTATACGTTTTTGTCATTTCTTATACGTTTTCATTCCTTTTTTACGTTTTCGTTCTTTTTTCTACGTTTTTGTCCGTTTTTTATGTTTTCGTCCGTTTTTATACGTTTTCGTCTGTTTTTTATGTATTCGTTCGTTTTTATACGTATTTGTCTGTTTTTATACATTTTTGTTCGTTTTATACGTAAAAAAATGAACGAAAACGTGTAATATAAGCGTATAAAAATGGACAAAACGTAAAAAAACCTACAAAAACGTATAAAAACGGACGAAAACGTAAAAAATGGATAAAAACATATAAAAACGGACAAAAACGGAAAAAAATGGTCAAAAACGTAAATAAATGGTCAAAAACGTAAAAAAATGTTTAAAAATGGAAGAAAACGTAAACAAACGGGCGAAACGTAAAAAAACGAACGAAAACATATAAAAACGGATGCAAACGGATAAAAACGGACAAAAAGGTAAAAAAATGGACGAGAACGTAAAAAACGGACAAAATGAAAATAAAGGTTAAATATAATTTATTTTGATATAATTACACCACTGGACGCTTAGTCCAGTGGTTGTGGTATTGGTTTTTGGGCAACAAGACCCGAGTTCGAGCCTATGCTGCCATTTTTAATTCATTTTAAAAAATGATGACTAACGGTGCAAAAAATATTAACGGAGGGACTAACAGGAAAAAATACTATTTAAACACTTAACGGTCAAACTAACGGCCCATCCAAAATAGGAACTAAATGTGTTCAAGGTTTCAGAAATAGGTGTCTCTGGTGTAATTAAAAGGAATTAGAGACTAAATATGAAATCTAAGCAAACCACAGGGCCCAAACGTGTAATTTTTTATACAATTTGTAATTACGATAATTCACATACACAAGGACAAATAGTAATTACAATTAGACCCCACTATATTCACTACTATCCACTTTGGATCCTTTGTTTTAGCATTAAAGATCAAAATGCAATTACAGAAAGGTGAAAACGGTTTACGATTTTATTCAGTTAATTAATTAACGAGATCGGCTATAGGAGTTTAATTTCAGAAATATATCTAAAGTATGAGTTACTTAACTTTCACCTTAAATAGTAAAGTTACTTGAGATGATATGAATTCTTTGTTTAGGTAGAATGAGTTACTAATATGTTGTTTAACTAAAGTACCAAGTATTTTTAGGTACTTGTTACATTCAGAGTTCAAATAAAAGCCCTAGATATTCAACATGACATATGAAGCGATGGATGACACTCCAAATGATAAATTATAATAGAAATACTACAATTAAAAATGTGGGTACAAATAATTTCTTAGTTTCCCATAATCGGCCGGACGTAACAGGAGGCCTTGACTCGGTCGGTCGTCCAAACCCGACTCGGTCGCCCCTATTACACTTGTGGTACATGACTCGGTCGCCTAGGCAAAAAAAGGAGAAGTGGGTCATGTATACGACCGTCTTGTGTGTTCATTTGTGTGTGTAAATATTTAATAAAAATGTATTTTTGTGGGGTATGTTTTTTGCGATGTGGATCAACTTATTACACCAAGTTTGTAATGATTCTAAAAGAGAGAAAGCTGAAATGAAGAGAAAATGAAAGTCGTTTGACGGTCCTTATTACATCGAGAGTCTCATATACTCTTATATCGACAAAATTAAATATTTACACTGCTAAATGTTAATTCACAACCATACAAAAAGGGGGCCGATTTTAAAATCTATGTTATGAATCAGAAAATTTATACTAGTACGTTACTTATTTTTCCGCATGAATTTTTGTAAACGATACATACTCATAGTTTTCCCCAATTGTTACTTATTTTACAGGTAACATTCAATTTATTTCCAAAACCATGATAATACGGAAATCTATGAGTAAAGTTCAAAAAGAAAATGATACGTAGTAATTAACTATTGAGAACAGAAAACAATGTGAAAGACAAAAATGCAACAAGTTGTTGCCCCAAATAACGTAAAGATGAAAATTGTTAGAGAAAAAGACAAGCTTGTTTTTATCAAAAGCGTTAACAAAGTAAACATAAGAGGAAGAAAGGTGCAATACGAACCGTAGAATCTGAATACCCGTAACAACTTTCGTATAACGTACGGGTGTAAAATGAAATTACCCGTTGGGTAAAAAACCCCTAAATGTCAAAGTGGTCCTTATTTTAGTCAAAGATATCCCGTTACGAATTACCCCCCAAGTTGCCAACCGTTAATGTGGTCCTCTGTTTACTTGGATTACCTCTAAGGGTCCGTTTGGTACCCGGGTTTAGGCGAGGTTGGGTTGAAAGGTAAGTAAAATCCATTGTTTGGTTTTCTCACATCCGTTTCAGGCGCGGGTTAAAGTCCAAAATTCCAATCCGATCTAAAAGGTGGGGTTTTGAGTACTTTAATTCACAAGATAAAAAATCATTTAATATACATAAAAAATCAAGCCACAAACTTTTATTTTTCAAAAACTAGTTTTAATTATTAATTTTTTCATTAATATTAAAATAATCATTTCAAATTCAATATAATATTTTTTCTCACTTCAAATTCAAACGGCCCTATTGGCCCTAATTTAATTCCTCCTGGAGTAATGCTTTACGTCTAATTTATCATTAACTTATCCTGTTAGTAATAAATTATCATATTTACATAAAAATTCTGACAACTTTCTTTTAACTCCCTTTGACTATTGTTAAGTAATCATGTTTACGTGACTACGTCTATAATTATTCAACTTTAGATGATAGTTTTCATTCGTCAGAACGATTTTTTTTTCCTTTCTTTCTTTTGGTAGGAAACGCATTAATTTAATAATCAACAAAATCACACTAATTTTTATTTCTTTTTTTTCTTAATTGCTACTTGAGAACATAACTTCTTATGTTTCATTTTTCACTTTTTTTCATTAACTTTAACTCGAGAACATAGTGTTAGTCGTTAATACCAAGTAAAAACTATCTGATAACTCTCACTCTAAATTATTGCATATTTTTAAGCTAAACACATTGGGTTGTGTTATACAAACCCTCTTCTTATGTTATCACATCAGGGGGTATAGTCAAATCATGCAACCCGTCATGCGTGCAATATACCGTACAACCCGACGATGCGTGCAATGATTCCCTCCATGTGAGGATCCAAATAACTTGCCCCAAACCCATTATCTAATTTGTCATCCAAGATATTATTACAGTATTATTTACTTCACCAAATCCAAAACAAAAAAATATCTCAATAAGAAACACTAGAATGCACTTAACAACACCACACTTTTGGCACCTTCCAATACACATTTTTACAGGTTAAAAACTTAAAAAGATTTGAAAGTTTTATTTTTCAGTAGTGAAAATAAAGTTAATTTTACAGAATTAAATATCGGAGAAAAAGCGGAAAACGGTCAAAGGTAGAAAAACGGAATCTTTTTCGCACTTCTCCAACTCTAAAAATTAAACACTTCCAGTTTATAAAATTAAATTTTCATAAAATAAATTTTATAAAAAAAGGTTGTGTCAGCCAAGCACACTGGATCACAGTGCTTCTGCACCTGCATTTGTTGAATGGAATCTCTTCCTTTCTCTCTCACACACTAATTAAAAACACACACATACATCAAACAAAAAATAGCTCAAACAACCATAAAAAAACACAAAATTAATAACTAAATACTACTAATCTTGGTTAATTGTTTCTCATTTCAATCTGAATCAATTACACCAACAAAAAATTAAAAAATCTACCAAAAAAAAAAAAAATAAAAAATAAATCTATATACCAAAATTATGTACAATTTTCGCGACTCATAGCCCAAAGCAATGGACTTATACCGATGTGAGATGGGCTGTTACAAAACTTGGAACATCCTTAAAAACAAAGTGTTTTGTTTTTAAGGAGTACTAGAATGCGTATCTAGCAACTTTTGTTTATCGATGTGAGACGGGTTGTTACAAAACATCCTTAAAAACAACAATAAGGTGTTTTGTTTTTCTTTAAGAATCGCCGTAATCACGCCAACAGACCAACATAGTGACACATCTTCGCATGATATAGAATCTAGCCCTTTGTTCCTTAACTAACCGAGCACATTTTCTTGTAAAAGCACATCGGCGGTGAGTCGACGGGTTGCGGATGAATGATGACGTGGAAGAGCGGCTTCTTGAGATGGATTCTTTTTTGGAAAGTTTCCATTTTTCGTCTAGGTAGGTGAAGTGAGATGGTGGTGGGGCTGTTGATGTTGAAGCTGACGTCATCTTTTAACGGTGGGACTGGGCTGAGAGATGTGAAATGGTAATGGGGGTAATGGGAAAACAAGGAGTGGAGTATTTATAATGGGGGGAAGTGGCAGCGGGTATCACCTGGGTCTATCCGTCACAGACACACACGTAGTTACACTCTCTCATTTATTTATCTTTACTTTTGTTCTCGTGTATTCAAATCATCTTACCCACGACAGTTGTATTTTTACCGCATAGATTAGAGTAAGGCTGCGTTTGTTTTTTTTTTCTTCCACTTAACAGCATCTGAACAAGCCAAATGTCTGAATCGGTCAGACAATTTAGCATTCAGACGGTTTGTTTTTTGTTTTTTTTTTTTTTTTTTTTTTTTCATTCAGATGCAGTTAGATCTTAATGGTCAAGACTTGGGAGGGGTGTCTTAACGCGTCTGAATGCCTCTTGTTGACACAAAATAACAAAAAAAAAAAAAAAAAAAATCCCGTTCAAACATGAGTTTTTTTTTTTCCGTTCAGATGCGTTCAGATTCAGACATTTACGCATCAGATTCAGATTCAGACGTGCGGTTCAGATTCAGATTCAGACCCTCTTAATAAACAAACACCACCTAAACTCCAAAATACATTCCTGTGGTTTGCCAAATTTCGCACCATACATCCATTTTTTTTTTTGAGTTTTATACATCCTCCGTTAGTAAAAGTCAAACACAATACATCCACGAGGACGAACGGTGCAAAAAAACATTTTGTCGTTAACTTGGACACGTGGCAGTTATCTCTTTTTAAGCAAGGGTAATTATGTCTTTTTATCATAAACACAAACACAAATCCACATCCAAGATCAAAAACACAAACACCGCTCTTTTTCAAAAACACAAACACAAATCAGTTAAACCCAAATCATAAACTCAAACCCAAATCAAAAACTCAAACCCAAATCATAAACACAAACACATTCGACCCTTTCTTCATGAAAAATAGAAGGGAGAAGTGATTTGGGTTAATTCCTCCATGATTTGGGTTAATTCCTCAAACTCATCAAACCGATATATTCTTCATCAAACTCATCAAATCGATCTCATATCATCACAAACTCCATGGCTACAAACGCAGCAAAGAACCGTGGCTCAATCAAAGACAAACAAAGAACCGTGGCTCAATCTTTCTTCAAGATCTCTAAGATGAGGTCTCGGGTAGGTTGTTTTTTTTTGTTTCTTTTTAAGATCAGTGATGGGTCACGTTGACCAAAGACTGAGATCTTGTTTTAAGATCAGTGATGGTAATCAAAGACACAAATCAACAACAGATTGCGTTTATGGGTCTGAAGATCTTGTTTTTATTGAATCTGGTCTCGTCATTTTTTATTTTTATTTTTATTTATTTATTTATTTATTTTGATTTGCGTATTTTATTTGGGTTATTTGATTTTTGTTTATGAATTGTGTTTGATTGAGAAGTGTATGGATTAAAGAATGCATGGATTTTTTGGTTTGAGTTTTTGATTTGTGTTTGTTGTTTGTTGTTTGATTTGTGGTAGAAAAGAATCACAATTTCTGGATATCTGTTAGAACTGGAATCCGTAATCGAAGAGTGCTAACAAGTTGGTTTGCACTTAAGATACTGTTGCTCAACACTTGGAAACTTATTAGGCAAACTTATGAGTGTATTCATTCATACATATTCTAAAATGTTGGTAATTTGCTTGTGTCCATGTTTTTTTTTTTCCATTAATCATAATACAAATAAGCGTGCGAGAATGAATTTAGGTGACTAATAGAATCAGTGTTGTTCATCTGTTCAGGAAAATGATATTGTCAGAAAATTATAATTACGGGTTATCCTAACTCATTTTTGGTTTTGAGTTTTTTATTTGTGTTTGTTGTTTGTTTTTTATTCGGATTTGAGTTTTTGATTTGTGTTTGATGTTTGTTGTTTGGATTAAAGAATCACAAGAGATGAGTTTGTGATTGTTGTTTGTTGTTTGATTTGTTGTGCTGGGTTTGTGTTTGTTGTTTGATTTGTGGTAGAAAAAGAGTGAGTAGGTGTGAAAAAATGACTTAATTACCCTTACTTAAAAATAGATAACTGCCACGTGTTCAAGTTAACGACACAATGTTTGCACCGTTCGTCCTCGTGGATGTATTGTGTTTGACTTTTACTAACGGAGGACGTATAAAACTCAAAAAAAAAAATAAAAAAAAATTGGATGTATGGTGCGAAATTTGGCAAACCACAGGGATGTATTTTGGAGTTTACTCTTAACTTTACTCCATAATTGATCATGCACCACACCAGACTTATGTCGTCTTAGTGTCACATCAACTTTATTTTTTTACATTCAATTTCACCACCAACTTAATCTAATACGACAACTAACTACACTACCAACACATAACTCACTTAAATATTGTGTTAGGCTTTGATGCTAAAGTGAAAGGTCTAATTCCTTTGAATGTACCATAATGTAGTGCATCCCATTATGAAGGGTATATAGTTGGGGCGGCCGATGTATGATGAGTGGAATAGCGAGAAGTGAAAGATGAACCTGTTTGGTCCACTTAATACACTGGCACAGGAGGTTTGGTTGGTCATCATTGAGGGTGTGTGTTCCCAAACAACTGAAACCTTTTTTTAAAGAGGGAAATGAATTTTGTTTGGCAGAGCCCCTCCATGGATGGGTTATGAGTTCCTAGTGAAGTCACACACCATTTTTGTCTTAGCCATTGTGGGTGCTGGATGAATGGTTTTGATGGGGATGTGATGTTGAAATGTAGCTAGATGGTAGGTGCTTTTTAAAGGTAAATTCAGAGTCAAGCTGGCATGGTTCATGTTATAGCGCAGCTTAGACGCTTTGGGTATGAAACTGTGTTGTCAAATATATGGCCTAGTGCTGTACGATATCGGTTCTTTGTGGTCAGATATTGGATAGGCTAGCAAGTCTTATCTGTTCTTTTGTATTTCACTGGATGAAAATGTTCATTCTAGTTTTGTGAGAATTGTCTTGTAAATTGTCATTGTTGATATTAAATATAAATATTCACATTTTGCACACAAAAAAAGAAAAAAAATAATAAAGAAAAAAAAAAAAAAAAATCCTCACTTAAATACAATTATACTCCACAAAAACACAAACAATCACACACACTACATGGCTCGGTCTTCCCATCAACCGAGTCTTCATTTTTGTTGGTCGAAGACGCATGCTCAAGATAAGCCTTAATAAAGCAAACGTGTCTTCGGTGGTCTAAAACTCGATCGTGACACTTTTATTAAGCGAAGTCTTAAAAGACAATGTGATGTTATAGCTGAACGCTAGCTTTTTATAACATTGTTTTTTTGTTGCACTGAGGCCGACGAAATAACAAACACAACCATGGGCGCAAAAACGCAATAGAGACAAAAAAAAATGATAAAATCACAAAGATGGCGCTAGAGCCTTTGACGTGATTGCTAGTGTGGTAGTTCCAAGCCGAAGAGTTCAAATTTACACTGTAACATTTCGTAACCACTTTTCTTTGGGCATATATTACGAGCTCGAGATAGATCGTCTGGCTTGTGTTTGTCGTCGCTATTAAGAGAATGCAATATTTTTTGTATTTAAGGAATATGTCTTTGCGAAGTTTAGTGTAGAAATGGTTAATGGTGATTATTAAAACGATGTCGAGTGAATGTAGTAGGATATTGCTTGAGAATGAAAATTGACGAGATAGTAGTTGTCATTGAGGATGCTCTTGCAAGTGTATGGTATATATAGGGTGTGTTTGACGCATAGCTTTTAGAGGCATTTAGCAGCGATGAGCGTTAAGCGTTATAATTTTTAATATTCGTTTGGCAAACAACAAGTAGTTTTATCTATTTTCGGAGTGCTCCTTGTTCAACAATCTATGTAGTATTTAGGAACTTTGAGCATTAAGAAACTTTGAGTATTTAATAGCTGTTTTACACATTATAATTAAACTACATCTACTTTACCAAATATTTTTATAGAAAAAACAACTTCTCCTCACAGCTATTGCTCCCTGCTAAAACTTAGACTAATAGTAATGGCTACCCTAAGAGTGACCAGAACACGATGCCACCTTAGCGCCACATCAACTTCTCTCTCTAAATACCAAACACAAGATTTAATGCCAGTAATAAGGCGACTCCGATCACAACCAAACAAAATAAGGAGTGACATGTTAGGTCTGGGTTGGCGTAGGGGGGAGGGACGCGACCTCATGGGTAGACCAACCATGGGCGAGATTGCTGTTACGATTGACTTTACTACTACTGCTATTTTTTACAAACACACATGTTTGTCAATTTTAGTAGTAGTGCATGTCGACAAAGAATTTTCGTAATTTCAAATCATAAATACCCCCTGGACCATTTCGTAGGTATACGTCGAGAGTTTGCATAAGTTTAATAACACGTGTTGCCTTCATCAACAACCTTCATATGGTAATACTGATCATAAACGAGGAATGTTAGTGTCGATTTTTTTTTTTTATTATTTTTTCTTAAAGAAAGAAAGTGTCGATTAACTAGGGTATATTTGCCATAAGGGTATAAGAATCATCAGTTTAATGTAAGGTATTCAATTGAGAGATGTTGGAATTATGGAGTGGATGTATATGCATAGACTTATACTTTAAGAAGAGAAGTAAGTTCCGTTGAAGTCTTTTTCAAATTTCATTTCTGAACACAAATTATTCATAATCAACTTTTATCTTTGCTTTTAGTTCTTAATGTCAATATCTTTGCTGTTCAAATTGCATTTCTTGAGTATCGATAGTGATTCATTAAACAAACCAAACAACACCCCTATAGTTTTAGCTAGAAATGCTACCTAGACATCAAAATGAAAGTAAATTGACGAAACTTGCAATGACAAAGATACACAAACACAATATTTCACACTTACGAAACAATAAACAAAAATAAATGAATGAAATTGCACTGAACTATCGTGACATTATAATAGAGTAAAAATACTTATTGCAATAACCATAAATAGACTAATCGAGTGATGGGGACTTGTACAATCACATGATGACTCCACTCTTCTGAACTCGCTTTGAACGTATAGGAAAGAGGTTAAAACAAGTAGAAAATGCCTATGGCAAACCACTTTGTATAAAAATAATAAAATAATTCCTTATCAAAGAAACAAGTGGGACGTGTCCTCCTTGTTACCCACACAACCCTTTAAACACGTCTTCGAGAGGAAAAATGTGAGACTCGTTCTTGCACACGACCAAGCTGGAGAGTGTCTTTGAGCGTAGAAAACAAGCCAACAGTTAAAAAAATACCGTTCGTCATTTATTAAAAAAATATATTTAAAAATTTATAAATTATCCTTTTAAATATCTCAATACTCATTCATTTTTATTCATACTTTCAAACATATTATTTTTCTATGCACTCTAATCTTCCCATTTAAAAACATTGTCTAAAAAAACTCTCAAAACAAAGACACCAAAAACACATTGCCAACAAAACATTTCAACACCCAATTCCAAATTTCTTTTGAGTCACTCACAAACCATTTATTTTCAACCCGTAAGTTTTGTATACGAACTACAAAAACAACAACCTATTTATCGAAACAATCCATTTTTACCACCGTTTAACCAATAAATGTAACAACAACAACACAATTTCTATCGTCCACAAATGTTCCGCGATTCACCTACACCACCAACGTATTAACCTCAAAGTTCTCAACATATTCTCTGGTTCACCATTTTAATGTTGATGACATAGAAGATATGGATCCGTTTTTTGATAGTCAACATTATTCTCTAGCTCAAGCTTCGGGTGGTCCACCCGAACCTGTTCAGGACGACTATCTCATCGAATAGGTGGCGGTCGTAATAAAGGTGTCAAAAAGACATCAAAATGGCAAAACGACTACAAAAGAGGATGCTAGAGTTCCATGAACCCAAGTGGAAGAGTTAACGTTGTGTAAAGTTTAGATCAACAACGTCCGAAAATAATGCCAAAGGGAATGCTCAAAAGAGTCATAGGTTTTGAATGGAGCTACTAACATACTGTGAGCGAAAAATGGGGAAATTGAGAAAAGGCAAAGATGCCCTCAACTGCAAATGGAAATCGCAAATTCAAAGTTGGTCAATTTGGCGTGATTTACGATAAGAAGGAGGAATTGAAGTGGGTTAAATTACCAATGGGTATTCGATAACGGAAGTCTGAATATCGTCTGACGCATGCTAAAAAACTTTACACTTGTTGAGCGGTGCAAACTTTTGAGAGAATATAAAAATTGGCAAGAGATAGAAATGCCAAAATGTTACAAAACAAAAGCCGATGCAAACAAAAAATCAAAGACATTGGAAACCACCTCATTTAACACATAGGAGGAAGAGGTTCGGGGAGTTCCACCAATGGGCAGAGACAAATCTAAGAAGAAAGCGTCATCCTCGCTCGTTTCACTAGAATCATCAGTTGATGCTTCCGCACCATTTGTTGATTTGTTTTTCGATAAAAGAAAAATTGTCAACTCGGGTCTCTCTTACAAAAAGAAAGAAGACCGGAGCTCTTATTTAGAGATGAAGCAGCGGCAAATGGAAATGGAAGAAAAGAAGTACGCACAAAGGAAAGAAGAAATTGAGCTACAAAGTCAAATGTTCAAATCTTAACAAGAAAACAACGCAAACAAGACATCTTGTTCTTTCATAGTCCTGATAACCATTTGACCGGAAGACAACGAGAAACGATGCTGGAGATGAAGCAACGAATTAAAGAGAACTATAACTTAGACTATCAGTCTAAGTTTTAATTTTATTGTAAAATTTTTAATTTTATTTGAATTGTTACAATTGTTAATGAAATATTAATTCTAGTGTTAGAAAAATGAAAATAAAAAGAAATAAAAATTGGTAGTGAGGTTAGTTGTCTTATTATACAATATATTAAAAGGGCAGGAGGTTGCTACAGTGCTACAATACTTTTTTTTTTTTTTTTTTTTTTTTTTTTCTATTTTGGAAAAATAATTTTAATAAAATAAAAAATGCTGCTACATTGCTACAGTACTTTTTTTTTTCGGAAAAATAATTTCGACCAAAAAAAATTTTGATTTTTTTTTTTTTTTTTGAAAATCATTTTTCAAAAACCTCCTTTTTCAATTTTTTTTTTTCCAAAATCTTTTTCTAAAATCTTTTTCTAAAATTTTTTTTCGAAAAAATAATTTCAAAAAAATAAAATTTTGAAAAATAAATTTCCGAAATTATGTGTTTGCAAGATAGGTCCTTCGGGAACTAACGATGCAATGCGCTAAGAAGTTTAAGGACTTTTTAAGTAAAAAACCATTTTATTTCTAAAATTAATTTTTAAAAATAGTATTTTAATTTATCGATCTTTTTCAAATTTACTCTCTTTTCAAAAATAGTTCTTTGGTTTTATCGATCTTTTTAAAATTTAGTCTTTAATGACTAACTTTCAGACAACACTTAGCACCACACTCCCGTAGCAACGCACGGGTTTCCCAGCTCGTTATACTAAATTAGTGAACATATTGGTTATAAAAAAGAAAACTTGATGTAATGCTAAATTGTAGATAATCAAATTGGTTGTGGTGCTTTCTTATTACCCCTACCTTAGTAGTCAACTTATTTATTTTGTATTATCTTGTTATGGGCGTATACTTAATAAATGATTCACCAACAATTAGAGCATAGTTTTGGTTTATAAAAGTTAAACAAATGACGTTGCATGTATTATGGGCTGTTCTAGCAGAAGAAAAAAACAAAAACATATGATAGGGTGAGATAGTTGGTTCCCAATGCAAACGTCACGGTGAGGCTTGTTTCGTGTTTTACGAGAAAATATTTAACTCCACGAAATTCCCACTCTACGTTACCCACTGTCGCCTCTTACTCATTTTTTAACCATTTTATTGGGATATTTCTCTTTAATATTTGCTACTACACATATAAGAAAACGTGTACGACAAAAAAATCAAACCAGAAATCCACTAAAAAAGTTACGAGTAAATGCCATGAATAAAGTTTTACGAGATAAAACAAAAGATAATACGCCAAAATGCTCAACAACAAAATATATGTACTAGCAAAGTGGCAGACATTGCGTCACATCAAACGAGTTGGATTGTTGATATCAATTTGGAAAATATATATATATATATATATATATATATATAATATATATATATATATATATATATATATATATATATATATATATTTTATTATTTATTTTTTTATTTTTTTTAACGGCTAGTTAGTACAATATTAAGTTAGTTATTTGATTCTACAATACTTACACGGAAGGTAGTCCCTGCCAACCTCAAATAATTATTAGTGATTCGATTCGACAGTACATACCCAGAATGTAGTCCCTACCAGCCTCGAATCGACGCATCTAAGAAGCAGAACCTCACAGATTTCACGTTAAAGGAAAACCCCCATGGAGAGATTCGAACCTGAGATCTTTCTCATGTGGTAACAACCTCCTCAAGGTCATCATTGGTGACAAACTGAGCTAGCCCAATTGGTTTGAAATTATATGATGCTATACAAAAGACACTAATTATAAGAAAAGTAGTGTACTAGTATCACACAAGAATACGAGAATTTTACTTTTTGGCGTAGTTGAAAAAGTATCGAGCTTGTCTACATGAACTGAAAAAGATATTTTTTATATCAGCTAGAAATGATAATAAAATGATACAACTAAACATCTGTGACCGTTACTCTCTGCGAGTATTTACATATCGTGGAACATTCTAATACTCTTAGCACCTCGATACATGTTTACTTATTGTAGCTACGTGTCTTCGTAAATTCATTTTCATCATTTAGGGTTGCACGTTCACGTATACAATCCGTATTCATAAACCAAAACAAACTATAAAGACACCAAACCAAATACCTCTATTGTTTCGGTCATGCTCCACGAGTGATTGACGTTAGGTTTGTTTATGTGGCTCAGTCAGTACTTAGAGTTGTATATTCATAAGGAAATATACCCTCGAGACGTTTAAAGCTAATACACACTACACATTATGTATCGAAGATGACAAGTATACATTCTAAATTTTTATATTTTACAAGTATGAAAACTGAAAAGATGTCAAACTAAGACGAGATATAATAATGCAGTTCATCGCGCATGATGCACATGAGGTGCTGAGGAAGTGACAAAACCACATGTGAAGAGTGGCATAGGCTTCTTAAAACTACGCACGAGGGACAATTTTTTGTGGTGAAAGGTGAAGGGGCGTAAAGTAATTGTTTTTTTGTGTGTATTTGTAAATGTTGTTAGTTTTATGAACATAAATTAGTAGTGTATGCTAGGATCGAACTCGAGATCACGGGATTGCACACTTTACGTATTAAGAGTTAATGATTAATAATTTAATATAAAATGTTATATTTAATTATTAAGTACACAAAACAATTAACAGACGTTAAGAAAGTAACGATAATTGATTAACGACTGTTAACTAATAAAAGGAAAGGACTATAGATAGAAATTAAGGTCAAGAAGCTTCCGGATCCCCTCTAGGGGTTGTGGCCGATCGGTGGGGGATTAGGGATTCCTAATCCTGCACCAACTTGTATTCAAAGTTTTCTATGCTATATATACAAAGGCTAGGGTTATTGTTTTGTACCTTTTGTGCACACACAATACCTAAACTTTGTTTTCTTCTTTTCTCTCTTGTTGGCCGATCGTACAAACAACCCTAAGGGTTCGATTGGTGATGCTCGTGATGTGTCGTTGCGGTTTAGCAGTATTAATGCCTACTCAAGTTTTAAATTTATATTTAACCGACTTATCAATAACACACACATTTAACGAGCAGTGTACCCGGTCAGTATGAATATAATGGTAAGTAGAGTGTCGATCACTAAGAGTGGAACGTATTATCTAGTTATTCTAATCAGTATTTTAATATCCTAAGTTAGCTATACAACCTAATCTAACGCAAAGGGGGTTCAGCCTGAGAGACTGGCACGGTTTGGTTATGATTAAATAGTAAACTAAACTAATGAGCACGAATCAGCGTTTAACACACACGTACACAGATAGATACTTGAGACAATAAGAAGACCTGTCCTGATAATTAAGTAGCTTGTCACTTGTTTTATTGCTAGTTTTATATGAAGTGTATATAATTAACCCTTTCTCGTTGGCTCTAATCTTATCGGCGAGTAAACCCTTAATGATCACTTATGTCTATCCCACTATCCTAGAATATTGAGCATTTGTGATGCCCACGTTTCGTATACGCTAGAATAGATAGGCGAGGAAGGGGCATGACGACCCAAGCAATGCTCAGCTAGACACAGAGGTTATCAATGCACTAATAAAAGTCACCAAAGACATCAACATATAAACTTTAATTAATGGAAAAGCAATTTTAAGGGGTGATCATGATATTCCGTAGTCACATGACATCAGCCCATCAATCCTGATGAATTAAAGTGTACTAATACAATAAAACAAAACTACTTAATGAATTGAATACATGCAGGACCTTCTTACAGCTCTTGTATCTTCGTTCAGGGTGTGTCTTGTGCTGCTAATACGTCTGAATTCGTCTCTGGTTTGGTACTCGTACGTATGGTATCTTGCACTGTTCAACCCTGAAATTCGTCTGACTTTGGGGTATTTATAGTTTCTGTCTGAGGGTTAGATGCGGCGCATAGGATAAGTAGATGTGGCGCATTGACTTAACTTCGCGTGGGGTCCAAGATTAATATATTCAGGAATATTCGTACACCGCCTTAAGATGCGGCGTAACTCCATTTCTCTATGCGGCGCATGTCCTTTGCTGTCTTGGATTGTAACTTGTGAAATCTTGATAGTGATACGCCGTATGTAAGAAGTATGTTGCGGCGTATCTGGAGCAGAATGATCTTGATCTTGTACATTTTAGTAGACTCTTAACATCTTGCTTGTTTTGCTCCATAATTAGTCCAAAATCGCCAAGTTTCACATAATACTTGTTTTTACCTGAGAATTACAAAAGTAAACATTAACGTATTAATTCTCATATATAGTATAATAAAACAAGTCAAATAAATAGGATAAATGATGATAATAAAATGTACTTATTTGAGTTCATCAATTGGTTTGATTTTTGAAATCAAAATTGTTTTGTGTTCTTTTACTAGCATAACGTTAACTTGGTATTAGTACGTGTATACAAGAACATGATACTAACACACTATTGTTAGTAGGGACAATACTTATAATCCAGATAAACCCTAATTAGGGTTCATAAAGTTGATTGTTGAAGAATTGCTAAAAGGCACGCATACATTTTATATTCGGTTAATTAATTATGTGTTATATGATCTATACGCTTCCACATGTTTCTTTGATGTTTATTGTGTTTAATTATGTTTGAAATGTTATTAAAATCCATCAGTGGCATCACGAGCCTTGTATAATGTGTAATTAATTACCAAAACACGTAAAAAAATGAATCTTGTATTGTGTTTATTTATATATGTAGTTTTCTAGGGTTTGGAAAATTAGGAACCCTAATTTTTTTTAATTGGGGCCAATTGCCCTAATTCGAATATTAAAAAAAATGTTTTGTTTTTTTAATTGAATTAGTAACCCTAGAATTGCATGATATAATTATGTGTTAATTGTATGAGATCTTGTGACAACGTGTTATAATTGTTATGAAAAATCCATGATTAAACGTGCATCTTTGTCATGAATTATTGTCTATATGAATTAATTGTTAAGTTATTATTCACATGTATTGTTTTAATAAATCTTTAATTGGGGAAGACCAAAATAGAATTAATTAATCAATTATGTGCAATATGGCATACTTTTTAGCTATGGTTTACGCAATCGATACGTCGATGCATGTGCTTCACTTGCCTTTGTAAGTGAGAGCCATAGTTAATATATGCGTTATTTAACCTAGAATTGATTATTAATAGGTTTTATCGAATAAATTTGCATGTAGCTAATTGTTTACATATTTTAATTGTTAAGTTATGTGAGCATTATTTAAGTGTTTATTTTTTATTATTGCTTGTTTTATTTATTTTTTGTGTGATATGTTGTAAACAAAAAGGTAGTTTTGAATAGAAAAATAATCCGGATTAAATAATGGTGAAACTTGACTTGTGTATAAATTGTAATCTTGCAAAGTCTCATGTGCCGATAGTGGTTCGCTTCGCACGGTAATTCGCTCTCAGGCGAGACTAGCAAGTTTTATAATTTATGACATGTTTTTAAGAGTCAAAAACTATAGCTTTTAGTTGATTGATGAGTTTTATACCAAATAGTAAGAAAGGCTCACCCAACTTGATGAGTTTCGCTCCCAGGAGGGTACGTATTAAATTGTGACCTTAAAGAAACGGGGTTTTAATGGCTTTAAGCTAACCTTTGTTTCTCCGCTCTTTTGTGCGTCAAATTGGAGCTACCTAGTACGACTATTTTATATGTACAAAATCACCTTAAGGGTGAATTGACCTTAATTCCACGCGCCACTTTGTGGTAATTATCCGAATAACTTGAGTCTTTTGACTCATGCAGTAGTACGATATAATGGGCGATAATTGTAGGTAATTCTTTGATTGGTTCATCCAATACCTCAATTAAAACTTGGTTAATTTGATCTTACTGAAATTGGTTAATAAAAAGGTTTTTATTAAAACTTATGATACGAAGTTGTATGCATGCTTCTTCGTACATATTTTTGATTATATACATCAAAACTAGTACCCTTAAAATTTAAGTTTATGCCATCTAATTAAAAGAACACTTGAAGTTGCACTTTACGTTATGTGAGAACTTAGCTAGATTGCAATGGAAAGGTAAATCTTCCTGTTGTGTGAGAACTCAACTGGACACATTTGCAGTTCTTTAAATTAGACGACTTAATTGAGTTGTTTAGTGAGAGCTATAACTCAAGGCATTAGATGGGGATAAAACATGCTTACATTGCAACTAGGTTTGGCAATGTAAATCCTATAATAATCTAGGAATTGGAAATTGTTTGCCAACTGATGAATCCAGAAAGATGAGAAGGTCTATGCTCAAGCAAGAATTTCAGGAATTCAAGATCTCTGAGGCTGAGGGGATTCACAAAGGGTATGACAGATTCCACAAGATCCTGAGCCAACTCAACCAGTTGAAAGCTAGGCCGGATGATGAAGACTGCAACACTAAGTTTCTGAGGGCTTTGCCACCATCATGGTCTCAGGTTTCCATTACACTCAAGGCCAAAGGAGGACTGGATTATATGAGCTTTGATGATCTGTACAACAAGCTGAAAACCCTTGAAATTGATATCAAAGGGTATTCCACCTATACACCTCATAATCCAGCCCATACTGCTTTTGTTAGTAACTCTGGTCCTAACAAAACATCATATGGAAACAATCCAACACCATCAATATCATCAATCTCCTACTCACCTGTCACACCAAAAGCTCAGACTAGATCTGATAATCTTGTAGTGGATGTGCTTCATTCATTTGTTGCTGAGAGTACACCACAGCAGAAGATTGTGTATGAAGATTTCAATCAGGTTGATGAATTGGATCTAGAAGAGATGGACCTAAGATGGCAAGTGGCTATGATATCGTTGAAATTGGATAGGTTTGAAAAGAAGGCAGGAAGAAAGGTCAACTTTGATGGACAGGAACCTGCCAGATTTGACAGAAGGAAGGTGAGGTGCTATAAATGTTCTCAATCAGGACATTTTGCCAGGGAATGTACAGATAAGAAGGTAGATGACAAAGTACGATATTCTGCTTTCAAAATTCAAGAGCTGGACTCAGAGGACCCCAAGGCATTGGTATCTGTGGATGCGATGGTGGACTGGGAGCATCATGAGAAGACGATTGCAAGTGGAGCAGATAAGGTCTTTGGGATGATAGCTGGATATGGTGAGAAGAAACAAGTGGCTGGTCAGTTTGGAATGATGGGTCATCCATCTCAGGTACAAAACTGTCCATTTGGTTGTGAATCTATATATGCTAAATTGAAACAGGAATTTGATGATATAGAAAGTGAAAATAAGGATAACTTTATTCAACTTAAGGCTCATAAAAAGGCTGTTAAAACATTAGAACAACAAAAGGTCTGGTATCAACAACAACAGTCTGCTTATGAAGTAAAAATAAAGGTGTTAGAAAGAGATTTAAAAAATGCCACTAATGAGTTTAAACATTCTGAAAGAGAAAAAGCTAAGGTAGTGTTAGAAAATCAAGAGTTACAGTCTAAGCTAGATAATTACTTAGCTAGATTTGATAAGTGGAAAGACTCATCCAAAAACCTTCACATGCTTATTGATAGTTCTATGTCTACTAAAACTAAAAGAGGTTTAGGGTTCGGTGACCTAATAGGGCCAAATCAGTATTATGACCCTAATAAGTATAGTGTTTTTAACCCAGAACCTGTAGATTATAGAAAACCTGTAAAGTATGTGAAGGAGGGAGGAATGAATGATGTTCCTCCACCCATAACTGGAACATTTAAACCTGCTAATCCTTTTGATGACTTTGATGATTCACAAATGATCTATGGCAAACAGGCAAAGGACTTGCCTAATCTTGATTGTGACTCTAATGAATTTGTCTCTTGTTCTTAAAGTGACAAATCTTCAGAAATCAAGACTAATGACTATGCCACATGTGGATCAAGTGATAAGTCAGCTCCAATAAAGTCAGAAGATCTCTCCTCAGAAGTAGCTACTGATGCATCTTACTCAAAGACAGCTGCATTTGAAGATATTTCTTTTGATAGTGTTAAAAACAATAATGTTTCTAGTTGTGGTTCTGTTTCAAATCTTTCTAGTTGTGATTCTGTTTCAAACAATTATGGTTGTGGTTTTAATTCTGTTAAGGATAATTTTGTTTCATGTGTTGGTTTGAATAATTCTGTTTGCAATGAGAAAGTTATTGTTAAGAAAAAGTCCCCTAGAAAGAAATCTTGCTTTGTGTGTCGTAGTTATGATCATCTTATTAAAGACTGTGACTATTATGAAAAACAGATGGGATTATATGCTTGTAAAAATAGGTCTGTATGGAAAAATGTTAATGATATTCCACCTTATATTCCTCAAGCAGCAAGGAGAACTTCAGTTGCTTCTGGCAAGCCAGTTTCTGCTGGTAAGCCTGTTGCTGCTGAAAAGTTCATTCCTGCCGATAAGCCTGTTCCTGCTGCTTATCCTGTTCCTGCCGGCAGAATCAATCCTGCTGGTTGGAGAAGCAATATTGCTAGACCTTTCAGCAGACCTACTAGTACTTACTTTCAAAATGATATGAGACCTGTTTGTTTTGACACAATGCACAAGGGAGGGGCAAGATGGAAAACTGCTGTTAAGTCCTCAGCAGGTTGTTCTTGGAAAATCAATAACCAACATATGAAAATGGGGTCCAAGATCAATGGTGGATCTCATCAATCTCCAGGGTTTAATTCTTATTGATCCACTAGGCAGGCTCAAGTCAGCAATGGCTTGAGTCTCTCTTGTATCTAATGTTGTATATGTATTCTTTTTCTCAGGATTTTCCTTTTAGAAGCAAAGATGTTGGAATTGTTGACAGTGGATGTTCCAGGAGGTACTGTGACTTTTGGAGGAGGAGATGGAATAATTTCTGGGAAGGGAACTATCAAAACTGCCAAGCTGGACTTTGAAGATGTGCTTTATGTGAAGGAACTCCAAGACTTCAATTTGTTCTCTGTCTCTCAAATCTGTGACAAGAAGAACAGTGTTCTCTTCACTGAGAATGATTGCTTTGTGTTGTCCAAAGACTTCAAGTTGCCTGATGAAAGTCAGGTTGAACTTAAAGTTCCTAGGACTTACAATCTTTATAGCTTCAATCTTAGTGATGTTCAGCCTGAGGGTTCACTTGCTTGTCTGGTTGCAAAAGCTTCTGTGGATGAATCTAATAAATGGCACAGAAGAATGGCCCATGTAAATTTCAAGACCATTAACAAGCTGGCTAAGAATGGTTTGGTTAAAGGGCTTCCTTTGAAGATCTTCTCTAATGAGCACAATTGTGTTGCCTGCAACAAAGGAAAGCAGCACAAAGCTTCATACAAGGCTATAAATGCTGTGAGCAACATCTCTGAGCCTTTGCAGCTTCTTCATATGGATCTTTTTGGTCCTACTTCTATCAGAAGTATTGACCATAAGAACTACTACCTGGTGGTTACAGATGATTTTAGCAGGTTTTCATGGACTTTCTTTTTGGGTACTAAAGATGAAACTTATCCAGTTCTTAGGGATTTTATTGCCTTAATAGAAAATCAGCTAAGTAAAAATGTTAAGTCGATAAGGTGTGATAATGGGACAGAGTTTAAGAATTCTAATCTTATTGAACTCTGTGAGAGTAAGGGGATAAAAAGGGACTATAGTAATGCTAGAACTCCACAACAAAATGGGGTTGCAGAAAGGAAAAATAGAACCCTGATAGAAGCAGCTAGGACTATGTTAGCTGAATCTAAGATGCCTACTATGTTTTGGACTGAAGCAGTATGCACTGCTTGTTATGTGTTGAATAGGGTATCTATTACTAGTCCTCATAATAAAACACCTTATGAACTTTTGTCTGGGAAGGTTCCAAACATTAGTTACCTTAAGCCTTTTGGATGTCATGTCACTATTTTAAACACTAGTGATTACCTAGGCAAGTTTGGTGGGAAGGCTGATGAAGGGTTTATTGTTGGATATTCTGCTCATAGTAAAGCCTATAGGGTTTATAATCTGTCTTCTAAGAGAATAGAAGAAACTCTCAACTTAAGATATCTTGAAGATAAACCTAATTTGCAGGGTGCTGGTCCAGAGTGGTACTTTGATCTGGATTATCTAACTGACACCTTAGGTTATAATAGATTTAAATCAAATCTATCTGTTGGTACAAATGTTTCTCAAACTAACAATGCAGGTACCTCGGATGATGATTCTGATGCAGAGAGTGATGAACGACCTATAGTTGTTCCTTCTTTTCCTTCTAACAACATTTCAGGTTCAAAGCTCAAAGATTCTTCTATTATGGCTGGAGGTGATTCTAGTTTTGCAGAAGATCTTGCTAGGCTTCAAAGACAAGAGTTTAATGCCAAGAGAGCTGCTGAGATGTTTGGTTCTGGGTTTTCTAAAGAGACAGAGGAGATTTTGAGAAAGGCTGAAGCTGAAGTTAGAAGGCAACTGAATTCGACTAGCGGTATTTCTGTTCCTGCTGATGCCGTTCCTGCTGGTAGTGGATATGTTCCTGCCGATCCTTCTAATGTTTCTGCTGATGTCTCTATTCCTGCTGATGTTCCTGTGTCTTCTCCATCTGTTGATACTTTGGGTATTGATAACTCCCCTGAAAGATTTCCAATCCCTTCTGATCTTGGAAATTCAGTCTCTTCAAAAGATAAGCTGGAAGATCCTCATCATCAATCTAGAACAGGCATTTTCACTTCTTCCTCATATGATGATGACTTCAACCCCTCAATTACTAATCAGGCATCCTCCATTGATGTCAATCCCATTGTTACCAAGAGGATCAATACTGTTCATCCTCAGTCTTTGATTCTTGGAGATCTTAATTCCCCTGTTCAGACAAGAAGTAAATTGCATCAACCTAAGTTTGGAGAATCTGCTTTTCTCAGTTATATACAGGATCAGTTGAGGAGCAATCATACTGATTACTTACATTGTCTGTATGCTTGTTTCTTATCTCAAGTTGAACCAACTAGTATAGCTCAAGCTCTTGCTAATGAAGATTGGGTTGAGGCTATGCAAGAGGAAATGCAGCAGTTTCAGAATCAGAAAGTATGGATGTTGGTTCCTTTGCCTGCTGGAAAGCATGCTATTGGAACTAAATGGATTCTAAAGAATAAAAGGGATGCTAGGGGAATTGTGGTTCGAAATAAAGCTAGGTTGGTAGCTCAGGGTCATAGACAAAAGGAGGGGATTGATTATGATGAGGTGTTTGCACCAGTGGCAAGAGTTGAAGCTATCCGATTGTTCTTGGCTTTTGCTTCCTTTATGGGGTTTGTAGTATATCAGATGGATGTGAAGAGTGCATTTTTGTATGGAAGGATTGAGGAAGAAGTTTATGTTACTCAACCACAGGGATTTGTAGATCCTCATAATCCTAATTTGGTTTACAAAGTGGTTAAAGCACTTTATGGTCTTCATCAAGCACCAAGGGCTTGGTATGCAAGGCTATCAGCCTTTTTGCTAAAACATGGTTACAGAAGAGGGGCTATTGATAAAACTCTTTTTATCAGAAAGAACTTGAAAGATATCATTCTGGTACAAGTTTATGTAGATGATATCATTTTTGGTTCCACTAATGAAGCCTGATGCAGGGAGTTTGAAGAATTGATGAAGAGTGAATTTGAGATGAGTGCTATGGGTGAAATGACTTTCTTCTTGGGTCTTCAGGTTAAGCAAAAACCAGATGGGATCTTTATTTGTCAGGAGAAGTATGTTTATGACATGCTTAAAAAGTTTGATATGGAGAATGTGAAGATTGCTGCAACTCCTTTTGAACCTCCAAAGCCTAAGTCCAATAATGAACCTGATGTTGCTGTTAATGTTCATCTATATAGGTCCATGATTGGTTCACTCATGTATTTGACAGCTTCAAGACCTGATATCATGTTTGCTGTTGGTGCATGTGCTAGACATCAGGTTACACCATTGACTTCTAACCTTAATGCAGTCAAGAGAATCTTTAAGTATTTAAAAGGACAGCCCAAAATGGGACTTTGGTATCCCAAAGACTCTCCTTTTGTATTGGAAGCCTATAGTGACAGTGATTATGCTGGGGCTAACTTTGATAGGAAGTCTACTACTGGAGGTTGTCAGTTTCTGGGTCAGAGGTTGGTTTCTTGGCAGTGCAAGAAGCAGACTATAGTGGCTACATCTTCTACTGAGGCAGAGTATGTTGCTGCTGCTAGTTGCTGTGGATAGGTTCTTTGGATGCAAAATCAGCTGTTGGATTATGGGTTCAACTTCATGAACACTAAGATCTTTATTGATAATCAAAGTACTATGTGTATTGTTAAGAATCCTGTTTATCATCAAAGGACAAAGCATATTGAGATTCGACATCATTTCATAAGAGATGCTTATGAGAAGCATCTTATTCAGGTGGTCAAGATTCACACAGATGATAATGTGGCTGATTTGCTAACCAAGGCTTTTGATGGACCAAGGTTTAAACATTTGGTGGTCCATATTGGGATGGTAAATCCCTAGCTACTGAGCTTAAGGGGAGGATTGCAGATTAAGGGGAGGATGAAGCTCAAGGGGAGGATTGTTCTTGTTGTTGTTGTATATTTTTCTATCTTTCTTTCTTTTGGTTTCTTTTCTTATTTTCTTTTCTTTTGGTGTGTTTCTGATTTCTTTTTCTTAGTTCAAAAAAAAAAAAATCTTGTATATTTTGTGTGCTAATAAGTTGGTTTTGAGCAACACCTTGCAGGTACAGTGTTGGTGTTTTCACCTGCACAATAAATGGTACTCAACTCACCATGTCTTGCAGACAAGAAAGAGTTGACTCACCATGAGGGTACGGCTCTGGTGTGATTATCAAATCCGTTGATAGCTGTAATAGCTTGCTCAAAGCTATAGGGTACTTCAACTCACCCATGGTTTATTCCTGAGAGTTGAAAATGGTTCTCAATTCACCATGGATGTAACCCTTTATGGGATCAAAAGAATTGGCTAGTCCACAAAAGTATGGTTTGTGGTAAAGACAATTGGTATCCATATTTGGTATTCAATTCACCAAGGTTCAGTTGAAACCAAAGAATTGACTAGTCCTGAGCAAACGGCTACAGGTAAAGACAAGTCAAATCCGTTTATAGTTGCTGATTTGCTAATAAATCAGATGGTTATCAGTGTACCATGGTCTAACAAACCTAAACATTGGCTACTCCAGTAGTGATGGCTATTGGTAAAGAGACATCAAATCCATTAATTTTCAATGATTCACCTCTCACAGGAGTTAACACACCTGGATGTGATGAGAATAGTATGAAACTTAAGTGATTTGATGTACATCTTGTCATAGTAGCAGCCAAGTTCAAGTGCATGTCATGGTGATCAGTATACATGTTTTGAAGAAGATTTCCTATTCCTGCTGAACTATTGAAGTTGCTGCTGGATGCTATAGAGGTTGGAATCTTGCAAGTTATGGATGTTGCTGCTGGTTACTACTTATTGCTGCTGCTAAGTCGTAGTCCTCAAGCCTGAGAAGTTCAAGCTCTATCACATTGGAATCTTGCAGGTTAACCTAGTCAACCTCAAGATTAGGGGAGGATTGTTAGGATCTCTGGGAAATAAGAGTTTCTCAGTGATGGGAGGATTGTTGGGATATGAGAAATAAGGAGTTTCTCATTGCTGCCGATAGTGAAGCTGGTTCCTGCCGATAGTGTTGCATTGCTGCTGCGGTTGGTTCCAGCCGATAGTATTGTTTTGTTTCTGCCGATAGTGTTGCATTGCTGCGGATAGTTATTGTTTGTTATCCGTATGTTTAGTATGATTGTTAGATTTATTTTTAGAAGAGATTGATCTTTATCTCTTCACACGTTTTCTTGTAAGACGGGTTAGGGTTAGGGTTTCTTATTGTTATAAAAGAAACATCCCGTCCATATGTTTGATATACTTTTAACGAACACAATATTCAATAACACGATTCTTAGTTCATAGTCTGATCCATAGAGGATCATTGTTCTTTATAGCTTTCTTCTTTATTATACTTGTTGTTTAGTTTCCGCATAAACACTTGTATTCCATACAGAGGTTCTTGTTTAACCAAGCTCAATCTAGCTCGAAGTACTCGATCCTACATGATGGGTTACTACTTTTTCTACCCACCTAAAAACAAAGTAATTGTTGCTAGGTATGGAGATTTTCTTGAAAAGGATCTCATATCTCAAGAATTCAGTGGGAGAATTTATGATCTGGAAGATGATCATGAAGATGCATTACCTTCTGAAAACACTAGCGAACTTCCTGTGGAACCTGAGAGTCTGGGTCCTCCACCTGAAGTTGTTCCCATTCGTAAGTCTGCAAGGACTGTACGTGCTCCTGAACGTCTATGTCTTAATGTAGAAGTTGAGGAAACTATATTAGGGGATCTTGGAGAACCTGCTAATTATAGGGTTGCCATGAATAATCCTGAAAAAGGATAAATGGGTAGTAGCAATGAACGAGAAAATGCAATCCATGAGAGATAACGAGGTCTGGATTGAAGTAGACCTTCCTCCCAATGCTAAAGTTGTTGGAAGTAAGTGGCTCTTCAAGAAGAAAACTGACATGGATGGCAATGTACACACCTATAAGGCTCGTCTGGTAGCTAAAGGCTTTACTCAAACCTATGGGGTTGACTACGAGGAGACTTTTTCTCTTGTAGCAGACATTAGAGCTATTAGGATTCTCATAGCTATAGCAGCTTACTATGACTATGAGATTTGGCAAATGGATGTCAAAACCACCTTCTTAAATGGTCGCCTAGATGAAGACATCTATATGGCGTAGCCTGAGGGGTTTACGAATCCACAATTTCCAAACCGTGTATGCAAACTTCAAAGATCCATTTATGGATTGAAGCAAACATCACAACAATGGAATAAGAGATTTGATGAAGAAATAAAAAAGTTTGGGTTTACTCAGAATCTTGATGAGCCATGTGTATATCACAAAGCTAGTGGAAGTGATGTTACTTTCTTTATCCTATATGTCGATGACATATTAATTATGGGAAAAGACATTCGAAGTTTGCAAAATGTTAAGGCATATATTGGAAAGTGTTTTTCTATGAAGGATTTAGGGGAAGCTGCATACATTATGGGAATCAAGATCTATAGAGATAGATCACATCGGTTAATTGGATTAAGTCAAAATGCTTACATTGACAAAATATTGAAGAGATTCAATATGCAAAATTCCAAGAAAGGATATTTGCCAATGGAAGTAAAGCATGGCTTATGTAGCGAAATGTGTGCTTCAACACCTGCAAAGGTGGCACGCATGAGTAAAGTTCCTTATGCTTCGGCTGTAGGATCTATCATGTATGCGGTTAGATGTACAAGGCCAGATGTGGCGTTCGCTCAAAATATCACCAGTCGATATCAACAGAATCCAGGTGAACTTCACTGGATTGCTGTTAAACATATTCTCAAGTATCTAAGAAATACAAAAGATATGTTTCTAGTGTATGGTGGAAATCCAGATGCAGAACTTGATGTTACAGGTTTCTGTGATACGTCATGGCAATGTGATAAAGATGATACGAAGTCTCAGACGGGTTATGTCTTTGTTATTAATGGAGGAACAGTAGACTGGAAGAGCAAGAAGCAGAGTACAATTGCGATGTCTGCAACAGAAGCTGAATACATTGTTGCTTCAGAAGCTGCAATGGAGGCTGTTTGGATTAGGAAATTCATTTCAGGGCTTGGTGTTATGCCTTCAATTGAATCACCTATTAATATGTATTGCGAGAATTCTGCTGCACTCACATTTGCCAATGAATCTGGAGTCATGAAGGGCACCAGACATTTTCTACGAAAGTATCACTATATTCGGGATCAAGTCCGCGAAGGTGACATTAATCTACTGAAAGTTCACACAGATGATAACTTAGCTAATCCTTTCACTAAGGCATTATCTAAAGAAAAACTTACTGAACTTGCCAATGGCATTGGACTTCATTTAGCTAGTAGTTTCATGCATGACTGTGATTAGTATTTAGATAAAGGATATTGTAAACATTTATTATCTTTTAATGAAATAAAATATTTGTTATGTTTATTTTTCATTCTTTAATATTGTGTCCTATATTTGCATGTTTAAATCCGTGAATAAATTAGTTATTCTAAATTGTCCGTTGTCAATTAATGATATGGGAATATCATTAAACTAAGACAAATATGAGTTTTGGTAAAATATACTTGAAAGTATATTGATGCGTTGACATAACAAATTCAAATGATATTCAATGAATTAAATATATGACTTATCCCAAACTACATGATTATACTTTATGGATATTGTTATTAAGTAAATCATGAATAGTTATCCTCAGACGTGAGATACCATATAACTATCATGAATGTAGTGCATTTCTGTGGAACAATTTAACGCTATACGTAATTGGTAGTTATAAGGATTGTTTTTAGAAGTGTTACAAAGTTCATGGGTTTTGCTTGTAGTCAATAAAGAATTTGTTCCTTCAAATTCATTTTGGAGTTTAATACTGCTGGGCCCATCGTAGGGTTGACAAGATGTTTGCGTGGCCACGCCAAAGATCTTTCTCAAAGATTTGGTAATCATGTTCAATCACAAACAACGAGAAACAGAATAGTTAAATAATGAATAACTTTGATCCATATCCTTATTTATCAAGGTATTAGAAACAAAAGGATAATAATGATGATGAATCGTCAAAAGGTTTTTTCCAGGAGACCTTACTCGAGTTGTACTAGAGGCATTGACATGTTGCTAGATACTAACCAATGTGATTACACTATTAAGATATGTCCAAGTGAGAACTGTTAGTTTTATGGACATAAATTAGTAGTGTATGCTAGGATCGAACTCGAGATCACGGGATTGCACACTTTACGTATTAAGAGTTAATGATTAATAATTTAATATAAAATGTTATATTTAATTATTAAGTACACAAAACAATTAACAGACGTTAAGAAAGTAACGATAATTGATTAACGACTGTTAACTAATAAAAGGAAAGGACTATAGATAGAAATTAAGGTCAAGAAGCTTCCGGATCCCCTCTAGGGGTTGTGGCCGATCGGTGGGGGATTAGGGATTCCTAATCCTGCACCAACTTGTATTCGAAGTTTTCTATGTTATATATACAAAGGCTAGGGTTATTGTTTTGTACCTTTTATGCACACACAATACCTAAACTTTGTTTTCTTCTTTTCTCTCTTATTGGCCGATCGTACAAACAACCCTAAGGGATCGATTGGTTTGATTTTTGAAATCAAAATTGTTTTGTGTTCTTTACTAGCATAACGTTAACTTGGTATTAGTACGTGTGTACAAGAACGTGATACTAACACACTATTGTTAGTATCTTGGATTGAATTGTAAACGGTTAGGGGCAATTTTTATAATCTACATAAACCCTAATTAGGGTTCATACAGTTGATTGTTGAAGAATTTGCTAAAAGGTACGCATATGTTTTATATTCGGTTAATTAATTATGTGTTATATGATTTATACGCTTCCATCTTTGATGTTTATCGTGTTTAATTATATTTGTCATATTATTAAAATCAAACAAATGTAAATGTGTATTGTTTGTATGTGTGTGTTTAGTAAGGTTTTAGATAAAATAGTGAGCGGCAAATATTTGTTCGAGAGGCATAGTTATTGAAAATATTAAAGTACGTACAATGATGTTACACTGTTGTAGAATCGTTCAATCAATTACCATTCCCATTGAGCCAAACCATAAGTTACGAGTTTAGGGTGCGTTTGGTTCGTAAGTGGGATTTGAATTGGATTCGGATTTGAGAAAGGTTTGAAAGATGTGGGAAAGATTTGAGAAAAAAATAGGAGAGAGAAAATATATTATTATATATAATTATATATAATTTATTAAATTTTATATTGTATTTAAAATAAAATAGAAAAAAAAAGAAAAAACAAGATAGCAACAATTCGTGGCTGAGTTTAATTTCAAAAACAATCATGTGGTTGAAATAATTTGTGTCAGACGAAACCCACTATAATTGTCAGAAAAGTCACCAAAATTGAGTGATATGGCTTTTAATTTTCGATTCCCTCCCATCATTTCTAGTGTAAAATACCAAACAAATAACCCAAGAGTGTCATACCCCTCAACCAAACACGTTCTTAGACTTTAGAGTATAGACAAACGTGTAGAAGTACAATTCGTTAAGAAAAAAGTAAAGCATGCTACTCGGAGTACGGTTTTTAAAACATTGGTAAAAAAGATTGAAAACCAAAAAGATATGAATGAGATGCAATTATAACGTGGAAGTAGGAGTGGTGGCAGTGAAGTGAAGTGACTTGGTGGGAGTGACAACTCAATCAAAGGGTTCCGATGACATGGCAATGACTCGAACAATATCAAAATGGAGTGGTGCATTTGACCCCACTCCTTCACGGATGCTATTTACTCCCATTTCCTTCAAATCTACCTTTACGTATCATTTTTAATTGTTGTTTATAAGGACTTTTTAAAGGTTATACATGCACGATCTTTTGTGATATTGTTGTTTAGAAAAATGAATTCGAAGTTGATCTGATTTAATTTGCTTGTGTTTCCGTGATAAAGTTAATAAGAATGGCTAGATTCTATAGCTGATTATTTTTTATCAAAGATTCATCATTATATATGTAGTCAATAAAGTGATCTTTCTCTTTTGAGTATAGTTTTCTTTGTTTTGTAATAAAGTTTAATGTTTATTAAAGTATATATTAACATGGAAGCTTTAATCTTGGCTAATACGTATCGATTGTTTGCATGGGATTATGGGAACTAAGGGGTTTCAAGAGTACAAAAAATTTGATTTACTTTTTCGTAGTGCTAAGTGCTAACTTTCAGTTTCGTTTTTGATTCCTTGTTTCGTTGATCCATTAATTAATAAGTGATAACATCTTATATTCTTATTACTTATATTGATTTTACGTAATTTATAGTTACAAGTATATATTACTTGTTCTTTCCGAATGTAGAATGAAGCTGGCTGGTATCGACGGATGCTAATTGAATCTCGTTAAATGTAATATTTGCATGTAACTAAATTACAAGGTGTCCTAATTAAATGATAGTTTTAGTTGTAAATTTTTATATTTTAGTGAGCATCAGTATCACATTATTCATACTTATCTATCTACTTACTTTAAAATCTAACATGTGTTTCTCTCTAATTATTTTTGTTCACAACCATTAGTTCGTGTCAGGATCATGTGAGCAAGATGAATAGAAGGAATTGAATATAAGAGTAGATATCATTTCTCTTTTCCTTTTTAAAAACTAAGACGAACTCACGAAGTGACATAAATTTAACAAACTTATACGTGGGATTAAGATTTGATATTTGATGAAGGCGATGAAGTAGAAGCTAGGGGCTACATATGGTAGGGTTGTTACTGATTGCATTGCAGTGTTGTGGGCGATAGACATATTGCAGTGGTTACTTGTGGAAGTTACTAAAACAGTTGATCCATCCATCATTTAAAAGATCGCATTTTATAGATAAATCACCATCAATTTCTTCACCCATCAATACAACATGCATGAATGAGTGAATGACGTCTACCACCTTCCTAAAAATTCTTTGCCCGATTTGATTTACCATTGGTTGTCAATTCGGTTATTAATATATAAAGAATTTAATGTCTTAGGATCTGAAGATATTGCTCTTTTGGCTTTTACGTTATGTCAATGTTTTCAACATTAGTGCAATAACCACTAAGTGTCCTATGCCAAGGAGAAGTACACCCATGGTGTAAACCGTGGTACTAAATTGTTTAGTAGTTTTTTTTTGTGCAAAGGTGAATTATATTATTACTCTAAAATATCGTACAATGCTTGAATAACACATCCTGTTTTGGACAAACCCCAAAACAGAGAAACATAGAACAAACTATATCTATTTGTACAATATCAGACAAGGCAAAGCCTTTATCTGACAGAACTAGAACACAATCTATACAGAATATCACATTCCTGCTCACTTTCTTTACTTTTATCAATTCAAGCAATCATTCAAAATCTTTATTCACATTTATTCGCACCTTACCATCTAGCTACATTTCCAATACTCTTTTTCCACCATGATCATTCAACCTGCCACCACAATGATCAAAGTGGAACAAGAGATTGGCATAACTAGACACCCATAACCTCTCCACTTCAAGGGCTATACCAGTTATGCTACATTTTCATCTACTACAATGGCTTCACACAACTAGAAACACACACCTTGCAGTGAGTACCACCAATTACCTCCTGCAGTGTATAGATAGGACCAAGTAGGTTCATCTTTCACTCCTCACTATTTGTGACAAATCGTAATTTCTGGTCATTTCTCAAATTTTGAAACTTCACTATTCATCTCGGGAATTCACTATTCACTGATTACTATTCATCATTTTACTATTCACAAAACACTATTCATTCCCGGAGAGAAATCACTATTCATGGTCATCATTCATCATTTTGTAAACTAGGTTTACAGGTATCATAATTCGCGTAACCGTAAGGGTTTAGCTGCATATTCATGGAACATCACTGAGGACACATCATATAGACTAGAGTAGTCTACATATCATCAGTAACATCATCTTCATATTAGGTCATTCTCGGGTTTGCATAATTTCAATTTACGTATATTTATTTATTAAATAAACGCTATCTCTCAATCATTTACTACGAGCAATATACCCGACACTCCCGGCTATGATCCTAACATATTTTCACACTCATTACAGTGATATAAAAATTATATTATTAGTTTACCCGGTGTTTTGAAATTATTTACTATATATATTGTTAAAAGCTTATAACTACGACGGTTTACGAAATTTCAACACGATAACTAATTGGGCACCCGATACTTGCAAGAAATGTGATTTTATAATTTTTACGACTTCGTCATACTTTATCTTGTTCCGTTAAAATTTATTTCTAGCTAACTCAATACCCGATAACATAATATCCTAACTAAATATTAGCTAGATTACACACCAAAGACAAGTCTAATTAATAGCCACCATCATCTCATCCACCTTTCCCCCTTTTGCCGCCCCCTTGCCCCCCCTCCTAGCCCACTTTGACTACAATTAGACCAAAGCTAGTTATCTAGCTCATAATCACTACATATTTCACATACTTTTCATTTAATACATCAAGTAAACAAAAAAAAAAAAAAAAAATCATCATCCTCTCCCATCATCTTTGAGGTTCGGCCAAGATCAAGAAGAAGAAGAAAACCATAGCTAATCCAAGTTCAAGTATTTTACAAGTTCTATCAGAGCTTCTAGTTAGGGTTTTGAAATAAAAACCTTGAAGTAATTAAGTCATTTACCTCAAAAACTCTTCTTAATCAAGTAAGTGTTCCAAGTAAAATTTTCTACTCTTACATACTTCTATTTGATCTATTTTTAAGTTCTAGTAACAAAACATGCAAGTATACTTATGTTATATACCACTTATCACTTGTTTTTGTCATTAAAATGAATTTAAAGGATCTTATTAGTGTTCTTATGAACTATAGTATTTTTGGTGAAGATTAGGAACCCATGACACCCTAGGAAGGTGTATGGTATGTTTATAATAGTTTTGGTGTTGATTGGAAGGGATTTGTACAAGTCTTGAACTAGTAAAAATGGTTTTTGACAATATATAATAAGGATCTGTACATTTTTGCAAAATCTGGAAATTTCAGTAGATCATGGGTTATTTTGGTTTACATATTTAGAAAATACACTAAAAAACGAAGCCATGGCCGCTGGAATGAGTGAAAACGAGCTTACGACGAGAAAGATACGTTAATTCTAAGTTTAACGACTAAAAACTATTTTCTGAAAAATAACAAGCTGTCACACGATTTTCAATGGATAAAACGAGGCATTGAACGTGAACTAGACGAGCCGAAATATCAAAAATCTATTATTTCGCTATAATACGAAGCCGAGGACATAAAGAACGTAGAAAACGAGCTTATAACGACCGAGATATAAGCGTTCGAAACCCGACGTTCACAACACATTTTAATCAGCTTTTACTTAAATATTTATTGTGTTAAAACTGTCTTTACAAGTGACCAAGATTGGAGCCATTTTTCTCATTGATCGAGTCAGTTTGAGACATTAACACCTTGAGGTAAAATCAAGTACTCCCGGCCCATTTTCCAAATTGACCAGCCGTTCGTCAGCCGGACATGTAACGAGTAAAATACGACCTTTCTAATATGCCCGAAAACTACACAAAAATAGCAAATTTAGCCCGACTATCTAACTTGACTATTATTTTTCTTTATGATCGGGACTCGTATGGAAGAAATTTCGGTGTTACGAATTTAAGATATTGTCACAAGCTTTCTAAAACCACTGAGTTCGTTTCCTAACACTCAATATTCACCAACTTACGACTAGCTTTGCGAGGCTACTTAGTCCTTTTCAGAAATTTATTAAAGTGTTTTATTTGCGACGAAAAACTATATTTTCTCGATTAATCACTAAACGACGATCGTGGGATGTCGTTACAACATATATACGCGTAAAGTGTTTTATAACTTAACAAGACGTCAAAAATATAATTTTCGACGATAAACATTATTTCCAAATTTCACGAGTGGTATCGATAACATACGTATTTGCATGTGTAACATCATTTCATGACTTGCATTAGATCATATCATTCATATTAGGTTGCGGTTAGAGATCGCGCCTCATTTCAGTGTATCCACTTTTGTCATCACAATCATTGCATCAGGTGAGTTTTCATAGCCCCGTTTTTCAAGTTAATATTTTATTTCAAACCTACGGGGGAGAATACATTGCACATCATTTTATTACGAGTCCAAGTACATTAAATTCATTTACATTGCTTAAGTTACCGCAGTGCCAAGTTAAAGTCCCCTATTATTTTATCATGAACCGTTAATTGACATTAAGCTAGGGTGAGTGAATGGATCTATTGAGGGTGACTCCTCCGTTCTGGTTGGTAGCTCCAACTAAGTCTATGAACGCATTTCATTTGAATCATAATAGAGTGTCTGGCAAAACACTCAGTTGGGGCATACATTATTAGTCTAGCTTCGGGGTCATGAGCTTATAGCAATTGTATTATTTTAATTATATGGCGACATTGTCACACTTAACTTTATATGGAGACATTGTCACACTTAACTTTATACTTGTGGATATCGTACAAAACATTTACATAAACCTATGATTCTCACCAACATTATTGTTGACCGTTTTAGCAATGTATTTTCAGGTAATTAAGGCATTCGCATCATGGCCTGCATGTGGACATATCATAGAGTCGCGGTGACGACGCGTCTCACTTGTATTTATATGCACTTTAAACTATCATTTGGTTTGTAACAAACTTATTTCCGCAAACTTGAATCATCTTTTGGGACCTATCTTTTGTAAACTCTGAATGTTTTATGAAATCAAACGATGTACTTTTAAAATGACACTTTAGGTCGTTCAATATAACTGTAACTATGATGCTATGGCAGTCGCGCCCCAGGTATTCCATTCCGCTGCAAATCAGGTATTTGGGTGTGTGACAGATTGGCATCAGTGCTAAGGTTATAGCGAACTAGGTTGTATCACGGACCCTAGACTATAACCAGATCATCACAGCATCACATCATTTCATCATAAGTGCATATTCACTATACATGCGGTTTCATACATACATTATGCGGGTTATTTACTTTCATTTCACTTCGATTGTCACAGAGATGTCTTCAGATACTCATCCTATCATCATTACTTCAGACTCTGACATGGAGGATGTCTCGTCACCACCTACTATAGTTCTAGCATCAGTTGACCCTACACCAGACTCATCACCCATACCATCCGATGCTGAGACTGACCCCTTTGAGGAGGGCGAAGTTGCACCTAAACCACCCTTATCACGTTATCTTACTCTTAGATCACCTGCTGCTTATGTACCACTACCACCACCATCACTTACCCGTAACATTAGTGGTCGTCCCATAGAGTTTACTTCATCTTATCCTTTCAGACGCCGCTTGGCAGCGCGAAAGAGGGTAGTATTCTGTACACCCTCATTACCATCATCTCTATCATCGTTATCCCCATCCTCACCATCATCTGGAGCACCACCAGCACCATCACATCTCAGAGACCCTACAACTATATCTGACTTGCCGCTCCAGAAGCGTGCACGATTTGACACACCATCACCATTTACTACTGAGACTACAGAGACTACACCACCTAGTAGGTTTGAGGTCGGTGAGAGTTCTGGAGCTGCTGCAGCTAGACAGCCTACTGCTCCTACACTTGAGACACAATTAGACCATCAGCAGGAGCAGACTGACAGGGCCTTAGGTCAGTTAGAGGAGATTCCATGGAGCCGAGTTGAGGCGATGGAGGAGGAGATAGAGGGTTTGGTTTTAGGTAGGGTTTCCATTGATGTTTCCTATCAGGGTTTAGAGACTAGCCAGCAGGAGGATCGTGAGCGCATCAGTGAGCTGAGGCAGGAGATGCCAGAGCTGTTTGACAGAGCCTAGAGGTCGCAGGAGGAGCAGCAGCGACAGGCAGGTGAGTCAGTTTCAGCACGTGCGAAGATTGCTACTTTGGAGAGCAGGGATGTTGCTACTCATCTTCAGATTCAGCATCTAACGGAGATTGTGGTCAGATGAGCTGCAGAGGTCCGAGAGCTTCAGAGTCGATCAGGCGGAGCACCAGGAGATGCCTAGATTAGACTTATATCATGCTAGCTTTTACTATTATCATCCTAGTCACGGAGTGTGTGACATAGTTTAAAGAACTTGTAGTCTTTTGGTTGTTGTACAAACAAAATGTATCAAGTGTTGACTCTACTATGTAGGAATGGTTGTGCTATCTATGATATCGGTCCATGTAGGCCAAAATTTTCATGTATTATATTCATCTGTATTGTGATTATATTTATGATATTTCGTGGTTGTTTCTCGTTGTGATTTCATTGTATTCATACATGTTGTGGTTGTATATATAGTGTATGATGATCATTTCTGTTTGTGAGTTCTCATTATTGTTATCTTTTGTGATTATGAAGAATTATGCCGCCAAAGAAAACTACTCCAGCGATGACACCAGCTGCTATCCGAAAACTTGTTGCCGACAGTAATGAAGCAGCACTAGTAACTGAAAGAGAGGCCGTAGCTGCTCGGGCTGCTGAAGCAGCTTCTCAGGCAGAAACAACAGAAGCTGCCAGGCTGGCTGCTAATGGTACTAATGTTCGCAAATGTACATACAATGACTTTAAGAACGGCGATCCCACAAAATTCAAAGGCACTGAAGGGGCCACTGCTATGATCCGTTGGTTTGAGAAGATAAAATATGTATTTCTTCTATGCAGTTATCGAGATAACTGCAAAGTAAAGTTCGCTACTGGTACACTCATTGATGACGCTATGTCATGGTGGAATTCCTATGCATAGCCTATTGGTATGGAAAACGCTTACAAGCTCACGTGGGAAGAATTCAAGAAGCTACTGACTAAGAAGTCTTGTCCACGCACCGAAGTGAAGAAGTTAGAAATAGAATTTTATGAGTTAGTAACCACAGGTAATGATATCGAAGCCTACATTAGGAGATTTCAAGAGTTGGCCGCGCTATGTCCAACTATGGTTTCGGATAACGAGAAGTTGTTGGAAAACTTCATTGGTGGGCTACCACACAGCATCCGTGGGGATGTAACTGCTTTTGATCCACACACACTGGACGAAGCTATCAGAATGTCTCAGAAGCTTATGGCTCATGTGATAAAGAAGGGAACTACTGTCAACAACAATAACTGTAACAACAACAACAACTACAACAACAACCGAAACAATACCAACTATAACAACAACAACAAGAGAAGGCGGGACAACAATCAGAGTGGCAATGCTACTCAACAACCACCAAAGAGACAAGAAGTTGCTAAGGCCTATGTTGCAGGCCCAACTGAAAAGAAAGGTTACAAAGGTACCCTACCCAAATGCAACAAGTGTCAAAGTCATCATAACACTGGGCATTGTCTTAATCCATGTGGCAACTGTAAGAAGATTGGTCATTCGACTAGAGAATGCAAGTTTCCAATCCTTGCCGGAAATCAGGAACCTCTAGTAACATGTTTTGGCTGTGGGGAGATAGGACACTACAAGAATGAATGTCCAAAACAATGAAATCAAGGAAATGGGAACCAAGGTGGAATAGCTCGTGGAAGGGCTTATATCATCGGAGGAGGGGATTGCCCGCACATCAACAACATTGAGAACGACAACAATGTTAAAGAACAAGGAACTTCTGCCGTAATAATAAACCATAGGAGGAGCCCTTTAGGTTTGTATTTCTTTAAGTAGTCTATCTTAAGTACTTTCTTGTAACCTCGTTGTATCATGTACCTTTCTATCTAATGAACCCACTATCTTTTGTTATTTCCATGATATCACAACCCTCGTCTATTACACTCCCTGTTTCACTACCATATTTCCAACCATTTTGCAACAATATTTGTAACACACCCCAAAATCGGGTCCAGCGGAAGCATACACGTCGTTGGGGTGCTACTCAACTGGTATCACAATACAAGTACAAAGAACGGTTTTTTACCTCAATCATTTAGAATAAAATTCATTAACAAAAAGTTTAAATTAACATTATTTAAAAGTAGTGCGGAAATAGGCCCATAAAATAAGTAAAACGGTCCCCAAATGAATATCAGAGTGTCTTGATCCTATAACCATGCCATGCCATGCCAAAAGCTGCCATAGATGAGCTAACACTTTGAGAACCTGAAAATACATGCTAAAACGGGTCAACACGAGGTTGATGAGTTCATAAAGTTTAGTTTAAATTGTAAAGCATTTGAGTTAAGATTTCCCAACAAAGGCATTGTAAATCCACTCAGTCCCAAGTCTCGCCCATACAAGACTTGCAACCTGTGTGTTTACAACCCACTGCCAAATAAGATTAGGTTTAGGTAAACAAAGGTAGTATATGGACCACAAGAATTTAAAGACCAATATACTCCAAATATAGAAAGAGTTATCGTCAAATAAATTTCGTGACACCGAAGCCTTAAGATTTCTAGTTTGAGCATACGTTTGACATACCAGTCAAGTGGGGAAACCACCCGGACACCCAAAGTTTCTGGTAAGCATCCGTTTGACATACCAGTCAAGTGGGGAAACCACCCGGACACCTAAAGTTTCTGGTAGATGTCCACCTAGGACATCCAAGGTTCCTCAAATGATTACGCGTCTGTTCGACATACCAGTCAAGTGGGGAACACCACTCGGACGGGGAGTTCAATCGCAACAGATCTATTCACAACATTCGCGGTTAACGGTTCATAACATAGGCAATATTTAATAGTTTAAAGCACTAGTGTCCATAAGAAAATAATCGAGTGTGTAACAGGTATACACATAATAATTTCGAGTAACAAATCGAGGCTTTCAACCATTTAGTATTGTTTTGAGAAAACAATTTTCGAGTAAAACGAGCATGGAGTTTAAATATAAACGAGCATGTATTCTCCTCCAAAACAGTTATAAAACGAGAAAAAGTAAGGGCCATGAACTCAACTGGAACAACCGATAGGATAACAAAAGGAAACCGCACGAAAATCGAAGTACGGATGCTCTAACCGCGACCTAAATGATTCATATGTCTTAGGTTTGAAAACAAAGTCGTGCACGCAAGTTTATACTTTACTTTATCACTTGTCCATGTTGTTGAAATATTTATTGTCAAAATATAGTTGCGTCAAATTGATCCTTTATTTAGAAAATTACCATTTTAGAGAACGTAACTGGTTTATCATATGATCACATTTTAGTCGTCATTTTAGTGAGTATTTCAAAAGTCTCTAACGCGCCTACAAAATATATATAATGCTCTATTATTTCCGTTCACGTCATTTTTGCCAAAGTATACTCTAAAAGGTCCAAAATTCCATTTTTCCCATTTTAACAGCTTTTCTAATAGAGAAAAATAAGCTGTCAACGCATATTTGACGTAAACTTTCTTTTGTCCATAACTTTTATGTCGTAGCTCGGTTTCTTATGTTTGACATATCCCCGCGAAGGTATTTAAGTATACTCTAGGCTTTTCAAAGTCTCGGCTACTCTAGACTTCATTTAATCTCAGTTTTTATCCCTTAAAATTCTGGACAAATTCATTAATTTTATGAAAATATAGTTTTCGTCGTCTAAATTGAAAATAGCGTATCTTTTTCGTTATAAACCCGTTTTAACTCATTCCAACGGCCACATTTTCGTTATTAAGTCTATTTTCTATATTTCTAGGCTAATAATGCCTTAAAGCTACTGATTTTTCTAGTTTTCACAGAATGGGATAGATTGTTTATTAGAAGTGTCAAAAACTATTTTTCTAACCTTCTAGTCCTTATAACCACTTAACCACAACTTCAAATCTAGTCCTAGATCCTCCATCAACTTCTCAACAGCATGATAATGATTTAACCATAAGCTTAACAATATTCTAAGGTCCATGAGATACTCATCAAGAATGTTTAAATACACAAGTTTATAAAGTTTTTACCACTTTTATATGAAGAGTTTTATTAGTTACTTTTTCTTGTAACAAAAACTTGTTAAAACAAATCTTTGTTAAAGGATCATTGTAAAACTTTATCAACATGTACCAAGAGATAATTATGTATACACTTAACTTGCATATGACATAAAGAAAACATGAAATTTAGTAGGATTACTTACAGAAGAAAATTAGTGAAACGTGAGTTATGAAACACTAGATTAACCTCTAGATCTATGCTCCAAATCTTGCTAGAATACTCTAAATATACTAGATCTTAAATACAACAAGCTTCTACTCTCCTTGGCTCCAAGAGTGGGTCGATTTTTAGATAGAGAATGGGTAGGATTATTTTTGATTTTGGCTAATGGAAGTGAAAATGAAACTAGTTAGGGCTATATATACTTGAAAGAGTTCAAACTTTGAATAGTTTAGTCAAGAGTGATGATTTTAGCTAGGAGGAAGGGGGGGGGGGGTGATTAGGGTGGTCAAAGGAACAAAGGGGATCTTAGGCTCCATGTTTTGGGGATTTAGGAGGCTCATTAATGAGCATGTGCTAGTTTTGACTAGTATTGATTTTTGACTAAGGAGGGGGGGGGGAGGTGGGGGCGGCCAATGGGTAGAATTAGGATTAATTGGGTAGTTTTGATACAAGAGTGTATATATTGTAGGTATTGGGTGTTAAAAATATGTATTAGTTGCTAGTTTGGTGATTAACGAAAGTTATACGTAATTAAACGTAAGTTATAAAGAATTTACCTTGGGCGTCAGGAAATATTTTTGGAACTTTTGTAATCTTTTTAGAAGTATAAAAATACGTTAAAAATATTTGTTGAGAGAATTGGGTATATCGGGTGTTAAATTTTTGAATAATGAATGTAGTTTGTCGCATTGACAATCGTAAGTAATTTAAGGGAAAAGAAAATTGTTTTAGAGTTTAAAATTGTGAACTGGAGTAGGAGTAAGATACTGGAGTGTTGTGGGACTAAATATAACCTAATTTCTAATGCACTTGGAATTTATTCTAAAATTCGCGTCGATGTAGATAAAAAGTTATTCGTGAATTGAAATTATGCAAGCCCGAGGATGACCTAATATGATGATGATGTTACTGATGATATGCAAACTAACTCTAGCCTATGTGATGAACAATAACCATGAATAGTGACTTTCCTCCGGGAATGAATAGTGTTTCATGAATAGAAATTTTTTTGATAACATTTCAGAATCGCAAATTGACTTCAAAAACGATGAATTGTAAAATTCCCGAGATGAATAGTAAAATGTCGAAGTTTGAAAAATGACCTGAAATTACGATTTGTCACAGTCTTCCTCCCTAAAAGGAATTCAGTCACTGAATTTAGCTAGTGTTCGTTTCTGGAGTGGTATTGATGAATAGTAAAATTTCGAAGTTTGAAAAATTCCAGCGAACTTTCACGATAGGAATTCGACTTTGTTGGCTTCGAACGTGATTATGAAATGGGATTAGCTTTTCTAGACAAGGTTGGGTTAAAGGTAGTGAAATAGAGAGTGTAATGGATGAGGCTTGTCGTAAAATGAAAACTTGAGGTCGCGTTATGATTAGCTGGCGTGCTTCTAGGCGGTGATTCACGAGGTGATGTAGATGTTCTAAATTATGGGACGGGTGTTCAAACTAGCCTTCAGAAATGGTTAGTAAGGTAATCGGGAAATTGGTAGACTGTAGCGGGTTTTAAGGTCGCGTAAAATGATATTTCGTATGATTGTGAAAATTTTCAGAGATCATTCGTATAATCAAAATATTCTGGAATTATTCAAAGGATCTTTAAAAAGTGCGAGGGTTCATTTAGAAGAAAAGTACTATGTCGAGAAAGTATTGTGATGCTAATGTGTTGGATGTAGGTGTGAATGTTCATGAAACGATTGTATACACACACAGAAATTTTTGAAACCCTTAGAAATCGAGTAGAGAATCAATCTGGGCATAATTCTATTATAACTATTCCCAGTATTGCAAAATTCACCTTTGAGTCGGACATAGATGGTCAGGCTATGTCCCACTGTCCCTGGTCGAACATAGATGACCAGTCTATATTCCACCGAGGTTCAATGAATTTTGAAATACTCAACTTAGTTATACTAATAATATGTCCCTCACATTTAGAAGCCATTTTGAAAGACTAATGCAAGTGACCAAACTCGAGGTCGGATGATGAGATTACGTAAGAAAAAGGCGTAACGCTGTGACGTGTACGATATGCAAGCATACTTATATGGAACACAATTATAGTGATCAACGAGAATAAGTGGGTATAATTGATCCGATAATAAGACACAAATCTCATCAAATATGTCAGTAACAAACCACAAAGGAGGCATCAGCTTGGCAGGCAGGCACGTGGCGGTCATAGGGTTAAGTTTTCGTAAAAGTAGTTATAGTCTAGGTTTTAAATTACCCAGTTCTCTATAACCAAGGCTCTGATACCAATCTGTAACACCCCCAAAATCGGGTCCAGCGGAAGCATACATGTCGCTGGGGTGCTACTCAATTGGTATCACAACACAAGTACAAAGAACAGTTATTTATAATAAAATTCATTAACAAAAAGTTTAAATTTACATTATTTAAAAGTAGTGCGAAAATAGGCCCATAAAATAAGTAAAACGGTCCCCAAATGAATATTAGAGTGTCTTGATCCTATAACCATGCCATGCCATGCCAAAAGCCGCCATAAATGAGCTAACACTTTGAGAACCTGAAAATACATGCTAAAACGGGTCAACACGAGGTTGGTGAGTTCATAAAGTTTAGTTTAAATTGTAAAGCATTTGAGTTAAGATTTCCCAGCAAAGGCATTGTAAATCCACTCAGTCCCAAGTCCCGCCCATACAAGACTTGCAACCTGTGTGTTTACAACCCACTGCCAAATAAGATTAGGTTTAGGTAAACAAAAGTAGTATATGGACCACAAGAATTTAAAGACCAATATACTCCAAATATAGAAAGAGTTATCGTCAAATAAATTTCGTGACACCGAAGCCTTAAGATTTCTAGTTTGAGCATACGTTTGACATACCAGTCAAGTGGGGAAACCACCCGGACACCCAAAGTTTCTGGTAAGCATCCGTTTGACATACCAGTCAAGTGGGGAAACCACCCGGACACCCAAAGTTTCTGGTAGATGTCCACCTAGGACATCCAAGGTTCCTCAAATGATTACGCGTCCGTTCGACATACCAGTCAAGTGGGGAACACCACTCAGACGGGGAGTTCAATCGCAATAGATCTATTCACTACATTCGCGCTTAACGGTTCATAACATAGGCAATATTTAATAGTTTAAAGCACTAGTGTCCATAAGAAAATAATCGAGTGTGTAACAAGTATACACATAATACTTTCGAGTAACAAATCGAGGATTTCAACCATTTAGTATTGTTTTGAGAACACAATTTTTGAGTAAAACGAGCATGGAGTTTAAATATAAACGAGCATGTATTCTCCCCCAAAAAAGATATAAAACGAGAAAAAGTAAGGGCCATGAACTCACCTGGAACAACCGATAGGATAACAAAAGGAAAGCGCACGAAAATCGAGGTACGGACGCTCTAACCGCGACCTAAATGATTCATATGTCTTAGGTTTGAAAACAAAGTCGTGCACGCAAGTTTATACTTTACTTTATCACTTGTACATGTTGTTGAAATATTTATTGTCAAAATATAGTTGCGTCAAATTGATCCTTTATTTAGAAAATTACCACTTTAGAGAACGTAACTGGTTTATCATATGATCACATTTTAGTCGTCATCTTAGTGAGTATTTCAAAAGTCTCTAACGCGCCTACAAAGTATATATAATGTTCTATTATTTCCGTTCACGTCATTTTTGCCAAAATATACTCTAAAAGGTCCAAAATTCCATTTTTCCCATTTTAACAGCTTTTCTAATAGAGAAAAATAAGTTGTCAACGCATATGTTGACGTAAACTTTCTTTTGGCCATAATTTTTGCGTCGTAGCTCGGTTTCTTATGTTTGACCTATCCCCACGAAGGTATTTAAGTATAATCTAGGCTTTTCAAGGTCTCGGCTAGTCTAGACATCATTTAATCTGAGTTTTCATCCCTTAAAATTCTGGACAGATTCATTAATTTTATGAAAATATAGTTTTCGTCGTCCAAATTGAAAATAGCGTATCTTTTTCGTTATAAACCCGTTTTAACTCATTCCAGCGGCCACATTTTTGTTATTAAGTCTATTTTCTATATTTCTAGTCTAATAATGCCTTAAAGCTACTGATTTTTCCAGTTTTCACAAAATGGGATAGATTGTTTATTAGAAGTGTCAAAAACTATTTTTCTAACCTTCTAGTCCTTATAACCACTTAACCACAACTTCAAATCTAGTCCTAGATCCTCCATCAACTTCTCAACAGCATGATAATGATTTAACCATAAGCTTAACAATATTCTAAGGTCCATGAGATACTCATCAAGAATGTTTAAATACACAAGTTTATAAAGTTTATTACCACTTTTATATGAAGAGTTTTATTAGTTACTTTTTCTTGTAACAAAAACTTGTTAAAACAAATCTTTGTTAAAGGATCATTGTAAAACTTTATCAACATGTACCAAGAGATAATTAAGTATACACTTAACTTGCATATGACATAAAGAAAACATGAAATTTAGTAGGATTACTTACAGAAGAAAATTAGTGAAACGTGAGTTATGAAACACTAGATTAACCTCTAGATCTATGCTCCAAATCTTGCTAGAATACTCTAAATATACTAGATCTTAAATACAACAAGCTTCTACTCTCCTTGGCTCCAAGAGTGGGTCGATTTTTAGATAGAGAATGGGTAGGATTATTTTTGATTTTGGCTAATGGAAGTGAAAATGAAACTAGTTAGGGCTATATATACTTGAAAGAGTTCAAACTTTGAATAGTTTAGTCAAGAGTGATGATTTTAGCTAGGAGGAAGGGGGGGGGGGTGATTAGGGTGGTCAAAGGAACAAAGGGGATCTTAGGCTCCATGTTTTGGGGATTTAGGAGGCTCATTAATGAGCATGTGTTAGTTTTGACTAGTATTGATTTTTGACTAAGGAGGGGGGGGGGGAGGTGGGGGCGGCCAATGGGTAGAATTAGGATTAATTGGGTAGTTTTGATACAAGAGTGTATATATCGTAGGTATTGGGTGTTAAAAATATGTATTGGTTGCTAGTTTGGTGATTAACGAAAGTTATACGTAATTAAACGTAAGTTATAAAGAATTTACCTTGGGCGTCAGGAAATATTTTTGGAACTTTTGTAATCTTTTTAGAAGTATAAAAATACGTTAAAAATATTTGTTGAGAGAATTGGGTATATCGGGTGTTAAATTTTTGAATAACGAATGTAGTTTGTCGCATTGACAATCGTAAGTAATTTAAGGGAAAAGGAAATTGTTTTAGAGTTTAAAATTGTGAACTGGAGTAGGAGTAAGATATTGGAGTGTTGTGGACTAAATATAACCTAAGTTCTAATGCACTTGGAATTTATTCTAAAATTCGCGTCGATGTACATAAAAAGTGATACGTAAATTGAAATTACGCAAGCCCGAGGATGACCTAATATGAAGATGATGTTACTGATGATATGCAAACTAACTCTAGTCTATATGATGAACAATAACCATGAATAGTGACTTCCCTCCGGGAATGAATAGTGTTTCGTGAATTGTAAGATTTTTGATAACATTTCAGAATCACAAACTAACTTCAAAAATGATGAATAGTAAAATTCCCAAGATGAATAGTAAAATTTTGAAGTTTGAAAAATGACCTGAAATTACGATTTGTCACAATATTCCACTATCCTGTTATGAACTAAGTTATCTACGTTCTATGGCAGATTAGTAGACACTTACTACCCTACAAAATGCTCTTCCAAGTGACATACAAGCTATCAAGTTACCATTCTATAAACTGTTTCACAAATGTCTTACAAACTATTTTCCTACCTCGTAAATTGTTTTGGCCGCTATTTCAACCACAGTATGATTGATGATATTCAATTTTTGAGAAACATACTATCATTTGGACAAAACCAAGTATTCCATCATTTGTCCTCAATTATACATAGCCTGATCACCTATGTATAATTCGGGAAGGATCATGTCATGAAAAGAATAATTATCTTTCAAATTTAAAAAAAAAAGCAACTTTCACTTGAAACATTGAAGAGAAAAATTTTGTACATAGATAAACTATCCATGAACATCACTTTCCTAAGGCGCCATAGACATCCACACCACTTATTCAATCGATAAATCAGACTACACTATTTACTTTTTCTAGGAACGACCTTTCATACCATCTACGAGGAAGATTCCTCGATGTAAGCAAACCGTTAGAATTTCAAGTTGGCAACAGAGTTGTGTTGAAAGTCTCGCCTTGGAAAGGCGTGATACGATTCGGAAAACGCGGGGAATTGAACCCTCGGTATATTGGACCATTTAGGATTCTAGCTAGAATCGGCCGACTGGCATACAGACTTGAGCTTCCGTCAGAGCTCAACAGCGTACATAACACATTTCATGTTTCAAACCTTAAGAAGTGTCTTTCAGATGAATCACTCGTAATTCCATTAGAAGAAATTCTACTCGACGATAAACTTAATTTCGTGGAGGAACCAGCAGAAATCATGGACCGTGAGGTCAAACAGTTGAAGCAGAGTCGAATTCCTATCGTGAAAGTTCGCTGGAATTCTCGAAGAGATCCTGAGTTTATTTGGGAGCGGGAAGATCAGATGCGACTCAAATATCCTCATCTTTTCACCAATACCAATCCAGAGACCAACACGAACTGAATTCAGGGTGGAAGACTGTGACAAATCGTAATTTCTGGTCATTTCTCAAATTTTGAAATTTCACTATTCATCTCAGGAATTCACTATTCACGAATTACTATTCATCATTTTACTATTCATCGTTTTTTAAGTCAGTTTGCGACTTTGAAAAGTTATCAAAAAAAATTTACTATTCATGAAACACTATTCATGGTCATCATTCATCATTTCGTAAACTAGGTTTACGGGTATCATAATTCGCGTAACCGTAAGGGTTTAGCTGCATATTCATGGAACATCACTGAGGATACATCATATAGACTAGAGTAGTCAACATATCATCAGTAACATCATCTTCATATTAGGTCATTCTCGGGTTTGCATAATTTCAATTTACGTATATTTATTTATTAAATAAACGCTATCTCTCAATCATTTACTACGAGCAATATACCCGACACTCCCGGCTATGATCCTAACATATTTTCACACTCATTACAGTGATATAAAAATTATATTATTAGTTTACCCGGTGTTTTGAAATTATTACTATATATATTGTTAAAAGCTTATAACTACGACGGTTTACGAAATTTCAACACGATAACTAATTGGGCACCCGATACTTGCAAGAAATGTGATTTTATAATTTTTACGACTTCGTCATACTTTATCTTGTTCCGTTAAAATTTATTTCTAGCTAACTCAATACCCGATAACATAATATCCTAACTAAATATTAGCTAGATTACACACCAAAGACAAGTCTAATTAATAGCCACCATCATCTCATCCACCTTTCCCCCTTTTGCCGCCCCCATGCCCCCCCTCCTAGCCCACTTTGACTAAAATTAGACCAAGGCTAGTTATCTAGCTCATAATCACTACAAATTTCACATACTTCTCATTTAATACATCAAGTAAACAAAAAAATATATAATCATCATCCTCTCCCATCATCTTTGTGGTTCGGCCAAGATCAAGAAGAAGAAGAAAACCATAGCTAATCCAAGTTCAAGTATTTTACAAGTTCTATTAGAGCTTCTAGTTAGGGTTTTGAAATAAAAACCTTGAAGTAATTAAGTCATTTACCTCAAAAACTCTTCTTAATCAAGTAAGTGTTCCAAGTAAAATTTTCTACTCTTACATACTTCTATTTGATCTATTTTTAAGTTCTAGTAACAAAACATGCAAGTATACTTATGTTATATACCACTTATCACTTGTTTTTGTCATTAAAATGAATTTAAAGGATCTTATTAGTGTTCTTATGAACTCTAGTATTTTTGGTGAAGATTAGGAACCCATGACACCCTAGGAAGGTGTATGGTAGGTTTAGAATAGTTTTGGTGTTGATTGGAAGGGATTTGTACAAGTCTTGAACTAGTAAAAATGGTTTTTGACAATATATAATAAGGATCTGTCCATTTTTGAAAAATCTGGAAATTTCAGTAGATCATCGGTTATTTTGGTTTACATATTTAGAAAATACACTAAAAAACGAAGCCATGGCCGCTGGAATGAGTGAAAACGAGCTTACGACGAGAAAGATACGTTAATTCCAAGTTTAACGACTAAAAACTATTTTCTGAAAAATAACAAGCTGTCACACGATTTTCAATGGATAAAACGAGGTGTTGAACGCGAACTAGACGAGCCGACATATCAAAAATCTATTAGTTCGCTGTAATACGAAGCCGAGGACATAAAGAACGTAGAAAACGAACTTATAACGACCGAGATACAAGCGTTTGAAACCTGACGTTCACAACACATTTTTATCAACTTTTAATTAAATATTTATTGTGTTAAAACTGTCTTTACAAGTGACCAAGTTTGGAGCCGTTTTTCTCATTGATCGAGTCAGTTTGAGACATTAACACCTTGAGGTAAAATCAAGTACTCCCGGCCTATTTTCCAAATTGACCAGCCGTTCGTCAGCCGGACATGTAACGAGTAAAATACGACCTTTCTAATATGCCCAAAAACTACTCAAAAACAACAAATTTTGCCCGACTATCTAACTTGACTATTATTTTTCTTTATGATCGGGACTCGTATGGAAGAAATTTTGGTGTTACGAATTTAAGATATTGTCACAAGCTTTCTAAAACCACTGAGTTCGTTTCATAACACTCAATATTCACCAACTTACGACTAGCTTTGCGAGGCTACTTAGTCATTTTCAGAAATTTATTAAAGTGTTTTATTTGCGATGAAAAACTCTATTTTCTCGATTAATCACTAAACGACGATCGTGGGATGTCGTTACAACATATATACGCGTAAAGTGTTTTATAACTTAACAAGACGTCAAAAATATATTTTTCGACGATAAACATTATTTCCAAATTTCACGAGTGGTATCGATAACATACGTATTTGCATGTGTAACATCATTTCATGACTTACATTAGATCATATCATTCATATTAGGTTGCGGTTAGAGATCGCGCCTCATTTCAGTGTATCCACTTTTGTCATCACAATCATTGCACCAGGTGAGTTTTCATAGCCCCGTTTTTCAAGTTAATATTTCATTTCAAACCTACGGGGGAGAATACATTGCACATCATTTTATTACGAGTCCAAGTACATTAAATTCATTTACATTGCTTAAGTTACCGCAGTGCCAAGTTAAAGTCCCCTTTTATTTTATCATGAACCGTTAATTGACATTAAGCTAGGGTGAGTGAATGGATCTATTGAGGGTGACTTCTCCGTTCGGGTTGGTAGCTCCAACTAAGTCTACGAACGCATTTCATTTGAATCATAATAGAGTGTCTGGCAAAACACTCAGTTGGGGCATACATTATTAGTCTAGCTTTGGGGTCATGAGCTTATAGCAATTGTATTATTTTAATTATATGGCGACATTGTCACACTTAACTTTATATGGCGACATTGTCACACTTAACTTTATACTTGTGGATATCGTACAAAACATTTACATAAACCTATGTTTCTCACCAACATTATTGTTGACCGTTTTAGCAATGTATTTTCAGGTAATTAAGACATTCGCATCATGGCTTGCATGTGGACATATCATAGAGTCGCGGTGACGACGCGTCTCACTTGTATTTATATGCACTTTAAACTATCGTTTGGTTTGTAACAAACTTATTTCCGCAAACTTGAATCATCTTTTGGGACCTATCTTTTGTAAACTCTGAATGTTTTATGAAATCAAACGATGTACTTTTAAAACGACACTTTAGGTCGTTCAATATAACTGTAACTGTGATGCTATGGCAGTCGCGCCCCAAGTATTCCATTCCGCTGCAAATCTGGTATTTGGGGTGTGACACTATTCCTATCTTCATACACTGCCCACCAACACACTTTACCCTTCACAAAAGGAAACCTACTTTATGATTTAAACTAGACTATTTGACTAAGAAGATCCATAATTCAGCACCCAATTACCTAACAAAGGCCTATTGAGGTTTAAATCCAGCTCTTATTAGTGAATTATACCTTGCAAACCAAGGTACAAGGCCATCTTTTGTAAGTGAGTTAAGCAATATTTTGAATTCTTATAGTTAGAACTGAAATATTTAGGTATATAAACCTATCATTGATTTACAGATTTCATGAACCATTCTGCATTATGTGAGCATTCAGAATAGAAAATAGTGTATTTTCTATATCAATACCCCAGTGATCATACCAGCATGTAGTACAGATCACCACTCCAGCAGGATACTACTTTATAACCACTTAGCTTCTAATATACCCAATTTGACTCTATTGATCCATGTATGTTGCCCCAGCACCACATAAATGTATCAAAGATTCACATTGAGTTTAAAGAAGTAAAGTAGTTAAGGTGCTAGCCATCTGCTTCTTCATAAACCAATCATCCAAACACCCCTTTTAGAGCCTGAAAGTAACACTTAAGCCCATGTTACTTCCCAAAGAGTGCAGGCCTCCTTGACAACATTAGTATCTTTAACTCTGATTGACATTAGTTTAAGCCTTACTTCATCTCTTATGATTTTAATCAAGATATCTTTATCCCTCTCTTCCTGTCTGAACTCCCTTTGATTCCTTTCCTGCCATAAGTAGTAAACTGTGGCAGCAAAACAAAGCTTTCTAATCACATTCCAAATACTGTTGTGGCTCTGTATACAGCTCATCTCTGTCACATAATTTTTCCCAAGTACTTGCATTAGATCTAATCTTGGCCATTTCTTTGACTGCAGTCCACACCTCTTGGGAATACTTGCATTGAAAAAACAAGTGGTCATGAGAATCTTCCAAATTCTTACACATAGGGCATTTCAGACTCTTATTAGGGTCCCATTTCAGTAATCTGTCTTGTGTGAGAAGCTTGTGTTTAATTGCCAGCCATAGAACAAAAATGTGTTTAGGAATACAGTGTGAATGCCATACAATCCTATTCCATGTCACCTTAGCTTCATCATGTCTCATGTCTTTCCAAACTTTACTAGTTGCAAACTCAACCATACTTCCATTATTAGTGATCCAAACAGGACTGTCAGGATTTTGTGTCAGCACTGGAACATTCATGTTTAGAATAACATCATACTTAGTACTTCATTCTTCTGGCCATTTCCATCCATTAGCATCTAAGACATCACACATTTTATTTTGATCATTAAATCCAGCTAAGTGGATATCTCTTCTGCTAATACTCATTGCACGTGCTTGCTGGCGTTATCATAGACCATCTGTCATACCAAGCAGATATAGTTTTGCCATCCCCAACTTTGTACATTACATGGTTTTCAACATTCTGCTTTAAACTCAGCAAAATCTTCCAAGATCAAAAAATTGTTTAGTACTTGTTGATGTCCGTTTGAAACATTTTTTGTGGATTCATGATACGCAAAATTTATTTATATCTTTTGATTGTAGTTATATATACAAAAGTTACTTAAGAAATTTCAATTGGTACATCGCAAGCGTGTTCTCTTATTGGGAGAAATAACTTGATGAAGCCCTTCACAACGTACCCTCAGATATATGCTTTTTATTTTTTTTATTTTTTTTATTTTTTTGGAAACGACTACCATTAATAAAAACAAACAAAAACTAGCGAGAAGCTAGAAAATTACATCCCATCAGTAGGGTTTTTTTAGCCAATCTAATAATCTATCCAGCTATACACACTTTTTTTCCGACGATTACAAAACCAAAGAAAAGCAAACTCTTTAATGGAGTCTACTATATACTCTTTGCGCAACTATTGATTTTTGAAAATAAAAGCGTTTCTGAATTTCCATAAGATCCAGATTGTCGTAAGGCACACTGCTTCAATTACTTTTTTCTTCTTCTCCGTCATTCCACACGAATCAACCCATTGCATAGTGTCGTTAATAGTCCCCATGGTGACTGCTGACAGATGTAACCAACGAAACACCGATCGCCACGTAGAAACTGCAACTTTACAGCAATTAAAATCATGATCTTTGTCTTCTATCTCATTACCACAAATCGCACACATGACGTTTTATCCCTCGCGATAATGAGTTACTTCTCGTTGGGATGCGATCCAATGCCACCCTCCAAAACAAAATATTTACTTTTCTGGGAACTAAGACATTCCATCTCGTGGCTTGTGAATAACTCGGGAGAATTAAATTATCTAACCAACGTCTTGTAGTTTTTACCAAGAACTCACCACACGTGTCCAGATCCCACCACCATCGATCCGGCACATTCGAACTCGAAAACTCACTTAACCTCGGAATGAGATCTGTAAATTGGCATTGTTCAATACCACCCCGAATCGTTCGACGCCACTTCCAATCCCAAACACCATTGTTCCACCGATTGGGTACAATACAACCTGAGTTTACATCCAAAGCGTATAGACGAGGATAATCACTTGATGAGGCCTTTCGAAAAGGAATGTTATATATAAAGTGTCATAGTTTATAAGATATAATGCAATTAGTTATCTAAACGTTCTAACATATTACTTATTTAAGATATTTTCTCATTTAAATACTTTTTTCTTCATGAAAAATACGTGTACACATGCATATAACTATTAACGAGACAAATTTTGGGGCCCTTAAAAATTTTGCAGCCCTGAACGATTGCTCACCTTGCACACCCTCAAAGACGGCACATATGGCATAGTAAACTATATAGAATTTTTGAGACATGATTTGAATCGGAACAGTTTCCTTGAAGTCGAAGCAAAAAGCTTGTTATCTTCCATGCATCAACTAGCACAAATTTATTGGCTTATAGCTTGTTTTTCACTCGAACAATATCTGTCTGTTGGCCAATGTTGGACGAGACTCATCCAAAAATTGGTTAAAAAAATAATAGTTGACAAAACTGTCGACAGAACACAAACATTTCCATGCATTTCGAGGAAATGCTTCATATGTTTGGATACAATTAAGAACCAACTATAAATCTGTGTTCATGCTTTTGTCTCAATTAAAGAAATAATTACTGTTTCTGGACAAACCTAAGGTTACATAGTTAAGGATGAGTAACCTAGATAATCAATAGTACATGTTTAAGTTAATACAATACGATCACATTAATTATATACGACCATGAATATTACCTCTTACTTTTATCCTACGATGTATGATTTTAATTTCTTATTACTAGATGAACTTATATATTAAGTTAAAACTGTTGGAAAATGGGTTTTGCAAAATGAGTTTTTGCAAATTTTGGATACTATTTAATATATTTATATGTTATATATATTTATATTTCTTGGTAGCTTTGCGTTCTCCTTGAAGAGAGCTTCGCAACAAGCTAAAGTATATCCAAAATAGAGTTAATATGAATGAGATATCATGTCTCAAAGTGAGGCACGTGAAACACAATATATGAAAAAATGTTGCATCCCACATCGCCCAAAACATGAAGTGAAGTATTGGTATCAAATTTTGAACTCATGCGAGCCCGCGCGACCTGCAGACACGAATGCAGCTCCGAAACTTCGCCTACGTGCGTATCTTTTTACTGCAAATTCGTGATCCAATTTTCCTAATTTCTGTTAATCTATTTTAGAATAGATTTGAAACTTATGGACAAAGTTTACAGAATATATTGTTGTGTAAATAAAATATATGCAAATCGTGTTTTAACATAACAGATTTGTTTAATTATGGTCTTTATTTAATCTTGGAGAACAAGATAGCCTTTTAGTATAAATAAAGCCATAACTCATTCGGTTTAATAGATGAAAAACGCAGCTCCAGAGCAACCGTATTCTAGCAATCTCTTCGATCAGAAACACGCAACCTTTTCCGTGAACTTTCAGGCAAGTTTGTCACGTCCGGCTGTACATCAGCTTTGGCAGTTGTACCCTGAAAAACAGACGACGAATCTGTTTTAAGGGAATTGTGTTAAACACGAGCCTCGTGCCTTGACCGACCTTTACTTCTTTTGTTTAATATTCGTTGAATAGTGTATGTCTTCTGCTTCTACCCCTTTCTGTATGCTATTTAATTTTGTGTTATTTACTGTTAATTATATTCGTTATAATCTGATTTATCTTAATAAAAGTGTACATCGTTTCCCACAAATACAATACGATCACATTCTATAAACCATGAATATTACCTCTTACTATCAAACCATGTGGCAAAACACAATATGTAGAAAGAAAGTTTAACAACAGCTCTAATCAGTCAATTTAAAAACCACCAGATTTACGTAAGTTGTCTCATATGCGCCGTTTGCCTTTATCAACTATTACTTAAATATGAAGTAGTTAAGTTACTAAATCAATTTACGTGTTAGTGCGTTTTGTTTTATTATAAGATTTGGAATATAGTTATAGCTACCGTTTTAAGAGGATAAGCCGACAAACTATCAAACAATTGACTATCAAATTTTGACATATTTCTGTTTTAATTCAACCGGCGAATATCTTTGTTGATATATTTATTCAATTAATTTGTTAAAATACAATCATAAATTTGCGATTTTCTCAATCTCCCATGTTCTGTCTCGTCAAGTGAAACATACAAAACCCTAGCAAGAGATTTGCGACTATTTTTGTAGTAAGCCTTGTCTACTTGTTAAGAACAACTTGTGAGAAATTTTTTATGAATAACAAGTGGCCAAAGTTTTTTTTAAAGACATTGAGTTGGGCAAATTTGGGTGAGCACTTAGGCTGCCCACTGTAGTGACCTGCAGACGACCTGTCACATCAGTTTTCTTTCTCCGACGACCTAACGACAACCAAATTGCCAAATTGGCGACCAAGTTATTATTATTATTATTATTATTATTATTATTATTATTATTTAAACATCACTTTTATTAGAAAACCCGTAGGATTTACAAGAAATTAGTAGGGAGCCTCGAAACTATCTGGGTCCCCACACCTCTAGCAATAGCAAAGCTAATCCTACTGAAAATATGAACAGTAGCACGCGCTCCAATGTCTTGAGTTATAGAAAACTTCCGGACCCGCTTTAGTAAGGTCACCGCATCTGTCTCAAGTTCCCCTAGAGAGGAAAATGAGAAAGGGAGGAACCCATATCCAATTTCAGCACACTTAGCCCCATACTTGACGCGTTTGCGTTGTGCAACGTCAGTTACCACCCGACCTGGCACAAAATCAATCATACCAGTTTGCGTCAAGGGAGATGAACCCATCAAATTAACACAAACGTCTTTCCCTTCGTCCCAAGAATAAAGCAATATAACAGCTAGACGTAGGGCTTGCTCTCTTGCGCCACAAAGCCCAATGTCAACCTCTTTACGAGCCGAAACCCCAGATCGAGAACAGATGTCAACCAGAGTATCACGCACCACATTGTGCCGGTGTTTAATACCAATAATGCCAGTGCACGATACAGCATGGTCTCCATAAATATCTCCTGTAGAAACCTTGGAACAAGCTGGGCACGGCCTCTGAACGGAAAATAGGGGAACACCCAGCCTATAGCATAACACACATCGGTAAGTTCTGGCGTTCATAGTCTGTCCCAACCCAGAGATCGGAACTACTCTAAGCCAATCTGAAGTGTAATCCTCCCTTTGCGATCTCCAAAGTGCCATTTGTCGAGCAGATAGGCAAAAGGTGGATTCAGCCATTTTGGTAACACGTTTGAAATATATATCTGCCAATTTCTTCATGAGTTTTGGGGCAGCGATCTCATCCGGGTTACGTAACATTACTTCATTATTATTATTATTATTATTATTATTATTATTATTATTATTATTATTATTATTATTATTATTATTATTATTATTATTATTATTATTATTATTATTATTATTTTAATTCAAATATTTTAAACAACAAATTTAAACTTCATTAATAATAAAACGTAACATTACAATACTAATTAAAAACTTAAACTAATAAAACGTAAACATTACATTATTGATTAAAAACTTAAACTAATAATTTAAGTTTTAGCGTCTCTTGATTGATGCCTTAATATCCAAAAGTTCTTGTTTTTGTCGTGGTTGGGTTGGGGCAAATTTGAGTTGATTTTTGTATTTTAGAAAATCAAGTGTTGCTCCCGTTTTTTATGGGCCATCAATTCAATTTGCTGTCCTTGGAGCTTAATTTTCTCTCTTTTCAACTCCTCGGCTCGCCTTACCCTTGCCTCTTGCATCTCCATCTTTTTTCCCTCATCTTTATGTATGCCTCTTCCATATCCTTCTTTTTTCCCGGTTTTGACGGCTTGAACTTAAAGAGCTCTGGGCTAACGAACTAACAAATGATGCTGGTGGATCACGAGAGGAGGATAATGATTTCTTCCTGGCTGCATCACGACCTTGTGGTCGTGATTCTCGAGTCTCTTCCTCATCAGAATCATCCACGTTTTGGAAATTCAAAGGACCTTTTGTTGACCCCGAGGTGGTTTCCGAAGTCTTTGATTTTTTCCGACTCTTCGTTTTGAAAGCAGGCATCTCAATACCCTTCCAAGCAGTATGATTCCTCAAAATTTTCCAACACTCCTCCAATGTAAAATCATGACCGTAAATCACACGGTATTCTCTAAGAGCTTTTGAGTAGTCGTCTTGGTCATTCTCACCACTTCCGTGATTCTCCTTGATATTATCCATAATTGCACAAAATCCACCAACCCTACAACGAACCCTATTCTTCCATTTGGAAAGAATCGAGTCGTACGTTCTTTCTGAACCAGTTTCTTTTTCAAAGTACGCTATCACCTCCTCCCAAAACCCATCTTGACTCGGATAGTTTTGAGTCGAGTATTGTTGAGTCGGATAGTCTTGCATAAAATCCTCCAAATCCATATCAAGATTAACACCATGAAGCGGTGAAAACGCTTGATTCGGTTGGGAAGACTGCGAGAAATCCATGTTAGGATGATACGACGACCCACTTGGTAATTGGTTAAAATCGGTATTAGGACGACACGGTGGGACATATGGACGATTGAGGTAAAACGTGTTTTGATTTTGATTCGGTTGTGGTAGTCGTGTTGGATATTCAAAAGCGGGTGCACAAAACCGAATACGTTGATTTGGTGGTAGTGTTATCCTGGTTAATTGATACGGTGGTTCCGGCGAGAAATTCAAATTCGGGGCATTTTGGGGTAGTCGGGATCGTCGGTTTTTTGATGGAGTTTTTTTTTTTTTTTTTTTTTTTTTTTTTTTTTTTTTTTTTTTTTTTTTGACATGATGAATATTGATTAGAAGTTGTTTGAATTGTGTTTGAAATTGTGTGTTTAGAAGTGTGTTTGAGGTTGGTATTTTTAAGGTTATAAAGTGGTAAAATTTATTTATTTATTTATTTATTATTATTTTTTTTTCAAACGGTAACAAAAATTTTGGACGTTTGTGTGTATCAAAATTCGGTCGTTTCAACGAACTAGTTCGTGTGATTTGTGATCGACGACCGATCTCCCACATTTGCCTCGACCGACCACGACCGATCGCAATTGATCTCCTCGACCGATCCACTGTGGGCAGCCTTATATTCGAGTTTATGGGTTCTCTTATGGTTCATCAAGGAGAGTGATCTAACTTCAAAAAATAGTGAATGGTCTTATTAATACACAAATGTACCACTTTTTAGAAATTAAAATTGCGCAATTTTTTTTTAATATTAATATACTTTTTACTTTGAGATGTCAATAAATGAACTTATAGTAGACTAACAACACAAGTTTTACTGTTTTATTTCTATCTCTCGGATTACGACAGACAAACTTTGGTGACAAACTTCTAATATACTTATCTTTTTCGGGTTTTTGAAGACCGTGGGCGAAAATTGATAAAGAAGCCTTAAGGTAAAGGCCAACTGAAACGTGTATTCTTTTACAAACATTGAATAAGTATAACATAAAATAACATCATTCTTCAAGCACAATTATAAAAAATGTTTTCGTTTTAATTCTTATTTATAACATAAAAAAATAACATCATTTATACTTTTATACATCGAGTATAAATTTTGAGGCCTTAAAAATTTAGGAGCCCTAACCGATCGCCCACCTTACCCTCGAGAACGACCCTATCTATGGTGGATGAAGAAGTTTGAAACCCGTGTATGTATGCATGCACAAACATAGATATGCATTATATTGTTGAGAATTAGATATAATTACGAGTATGTGATTATTATTATCTCGGCGAGCATAATTCTTCTAGGCATCATACATGTTTTCATAAAGCTCGTTAATGTTAAAGAATGTCAAAACATATGTCGTTCTTAGTTACTTTGTATTACGAGCATAACTAAAGAGTTAGATGCTTATAAATTTAAAATACCAAAGTTGAAGTAAAAGTGTAAAACTATATATAAAACCAACCGAACGTTTTTTAATTAACTGAAATTTGTTTGTCCCCCAACCAACTTTGCCAAAATATATAAACTTTGGTAGTTCATAACTTTGTCTTCATGTACCTATTAACATTAACAAATTAACTAAACAAATAAATTAAAAAAATCATCCATATTCCATACCAACCAACCATTAGCGGTATATATCATGAATATTTGGGAAACATCTCCCATGAGAGTATGAGACATGCATTTGTGTGTGAAATCTGCTATATTCATCTTTGACTGGTCTATATCCACACGCACAAGATGATTATACGCATTTTATTTCTTGCTAAAGAAATTTGAGGAGGAATTAAGAATGTAGAAAGGTATCTATGATCATGGGGTAGCAAACACCTCTACAATTATTAAAAAAATGCATACTCAGTCGGCTGGTCTAACGATTACGGTTTAGTTTTATTTTCCTATGTCTAAATTTATGAATGTTGAATTTTGAAAAAATATATTCAAGAAAAAACTCCTAAATCCGGGAGTTAAATTTATATATGCTACAAATTTATAACATCTACTTAGCATACCGAAGGAATCTATAACATCGTGAAGCTTACTAATTAAGAAGTGTTTGAAATAATAAATTACGAGTGCTAAAGGAAACTTGACGAATAGCCGTGGCCTAACTTTGTGGATGATCGAATTACTTAATTTTGCGGATAACTGAGAAATACCCTCAGGATTACACATCACTCTTTTAAGATGAATAAAACCTCTGAAGTAATTTCCTTGCCATCACATTTTTACCATGTGGGTAGATTTTAAATCAGATTAACACATGGTAAAAATGACAATTGACGAAGCCACAATCCCTAAATTCATCCACTTTTTTTTTTTCCTTACACAAGCCACAATCCAATCTACATTGATCAATTATTTTTGTAAGTAGACCACACTCGGTTACTCTGCATTATAAAACGAACTCATGAGTAATCCAAATCCAAAGTAAGAGCTTAATGAATATTCAAAGTTGATTTCTGACATAACAAAAACTATCCAATTTGTTTCTTAAAAAAATACTGGCATAACTTTCTCTTTCAAAATTTGTACGTTCCTACTACGTGACAAGAAACCATGTGCCGTTATTAAGATATTTGATTAATTTATCGATAAAACTATTTTGACCAAATAATTTATGAAGAATTGTAATTTAAAGTAAACAAGAAAAATACAAAAACTGTCCAGTTTGCTAGTTGTTTTAGTTTTATAGCAAGATATTTGACCAAGATTGATGATGTAGAACCAACGAACCATAACATGCAATTTGCACATGGGATCATGCATGCAAATGGTTTCCCTCTAATTACACTCTTCTTATTCTTTTTTCTTGTAGTTAATTGGAGTACACTATTTCTTTTTAATTCACACTTATGTAAAATCAAAATAGCCACCCTTGACTAGTTAAATAGTTATTAGACTGGGAATTACAGAAGAATTAGATTCCTCTCTTCTTCACATATATATATATATATGTTTGACCAACAAAATAGTTTATTTTCTCTATTTGCTTCTACGGTTCTACTTTAAGTTAAAGAAAACCGATATTTGAAATTCAGTTACGGTATGTAGAAAGCTCGATATGATTATGAACCACTTATATAATTAGCAAATGTTTCTTCTATAAAAGTTCAAACGTTTTACAGCAGTTTACGCAAGCAGCCATGTGGATTTACACTTGAAGCATGTCAAAAAATAATTAATTGGTGGATCGTTAGAAGTATGTACTTAGAAAACACAGGAATACATCAAATGTAATACTCCGTGCATGGAAGTGGCCTTTTGAGAAGAAAAATAAAAATGAGAAGGGTAAGTAGTATTTCTAGCTACACAATTCGAATGAGGAAGGAAAAATTAAAGTGAGATGCATTCATTTTTGTAGATAAATTTGAAATGTGTAATTGTGTTTAATCTCACCATTCTCATTTTAATTATATCTCTTACTTGCTCTTAACTCACTCTCTAAATTTTTTTTCTTCTTCATATTTTGGCAAAATAAATCTTTGAAGTATAACAAAACCATCGTATTTTTCAGGCATGCTCATGTTGCCACTCGGCATGAATGCATGATGGTACATAGGTCCGTCTTAAGGGTTTATGGGTCCATTGTAATCCTATTTATCTTAGAGTAAATTACACCGTTCGTCCTCGTGGTTTGCGTTTACCGCAGCCATTAGTCTTTTAACCAAAAAAATTGCACTGTTCGACTTTAAGTGGCAAACGTTATGCGCCGTTTGTCACTCCTTCTAACGGAGCCCACTAATGCTCGTTAACTCTTGTTAACTTGTTTTCCCATTAGGGTATACTCGTCATTTCACAACCATAAGGACGAATGGTGTAATTTACTCTTTTTATCAATTTTTAAACGTTTTCATCTATTTTTTTTTTATGCTTTCGTCATTTTTTCTTACGTTTTTCATACATTTTTATCCGTTCTCATCCGTTTTTATACGTTCTCATCCGTTTTTATACGTTTACGTCCATTTTTATAGGTTTTTGTTCGTTTTTATACGTTTTTATTACGTTTTTATGTACTTTATCTGTTTTAATACGCTTTCTTCCGTTTTCTTATGTTTTTAACCATATTTAAACGTTTATGTCCGTTTTTATATGTTTTTGTTCGTTTTCATCCGTTTTATATGTTTTTCTTACGTTTTGATCTGTTTTAATACATCTTTATACGTTTTAAACCATTTTTATATGTTTTTGTCCGTTTTTATACGTTTTCATCAATTTTTATACGCCGTTTGTATAATTATACACTTGAAACATGTCAAAAAATAACTAATTGGTGGATCGTTAGAAGTATGTACTTAGAAAACACAGGAATACATCAAATGTAATACTCCGTGCATGGAAGTGGCCTATTGAGGAGAAAAGGAAAAATGAGAAGGGTAAGTAGTATTTCTAGCTACACAATTCGAATGAGGAAGGAAAAATTAAAGTGAGATGCATTCATTTTTGTAGATAAATTTGAAATGTGTAATTGTGTTTAATCTCACCATTTTCATTTTAATTATATCTCTTACTTGATCTTAACTCACTACCTAAATTTTTTTTCTTCTTCATATTTTGGCAAAATAAATCTTTGAAGTATAACATAAACAATCATATTTTTCATGCATGCTCATGTTGGCACTTGGCATGAATGCATGATGGCACATAGGTCCGTCTTAAGGGTGTATGGGTCCATTGTAATCCTATTTATCCTAGAGTAAATTACATCGTTCGTCCTTGTGGTTTGCGTTTACCGCAGCCATTAGTCTCTTAACCAAAAAAATTGCACTGTTCGACCTTAAGTGGCAAACGTTATGCGCCGTTTGTCGCTCCTTCTAACGGAGTCCACTAACGCTCGTTAACTCTTGTTCACTTGTTTTCCCATTAGGGTATACTCGCCATTTCACAACCATAAGGACGAATGGTGTAATTTACTCTTTTTGTCAATTTTTATACGTTTTCATCTATTTTTTATGCTTTCGTCATTTTTTCGTACATTTTCATACATTTTTATCTGTTCTCATCCGTTTTTATACGTTTTCATCCGTTTTTATACGTTTACGTCCGTTTTTATACGTTTTTATTACGTTTTTATCTACATTATCTGTTTTAATACGTTTTCTTCCGTTTTCATAAGTTTTTAATTGTATTTAAACGTTTTGGTCCGTTTTCATCCGTTTTTATATGCTTTCGTCCGTTTTTAAACTTTTCATCCGTTTTTATATGTTTTCGTCCGTTTTATATGTTTTTCTTACGTTTTTTCTGTTTTAATACATCTTTATGCATTTTAAACCATTTTTATATTTTTTTGTCCGTTTTTAAACGTTTTCATCAGTTTTATAAGCCGTTTGTATAATTATACACTTGAAACATGTCAAAAAAATACTAATTGGTGGATCGTTAGAGGTATGTACTTAGAAAACACAGGAATACATCAAATGTAATACTCCGTGCATGGAAGTGGCCTATTGAGGAGAAAAGGAAAAATGAGAAGGGTAAGTAGTATTTCTATCTACACAATTCGAATGAGGAAGGAAAAATTAAAGTGAGATGCATTCATTTTTGTAGATAAATTTGAAATGTGTAATTGTGTTTAATCTTACCATTCTCATTTTAATTATATCTTTTACTTGATCTTAACTCACCCCCTAAATGTTTTTTCTTCTTCATATTTTGGCAAAATAAATCTTTGAAGTATAACATAAACCATCATATTTTTCATGCATGCTCATGTTGGCACTTGGCATGAATGCATGATGGTACATAGGTCCGTCTTAAGGGTGTATGGGTCCATTGTAATCCTATTTATCTTAGAGTAAATTACACCGTTCGTCCTTGTTGTTTGCGTTTACCGCAGCCATTAGTCTTGTAACACCCTCAAAATCAGATCGCAGCGGTAACAACATCTGGGGTGCTACTTAGTTGGATCATAACATAAGTAATAGAGAACGAATTTATCAAATCCGTTTTATAAGTTTTATTGAATAAAACATCAGTTTTACAAAATTGAGTTGCGAAAAAATAAGGCCCATGATTATTATTAGTTGTCCCATTGTACAAAAACTTGGTCTTGAGTGTTATGTATACACTCTATAAGTACGCCTATGCCCCTGCCAAGCGGTGCCTTGCTTCATCATATATCATACAATTAAACACCTGAGAAAAACATGCTAAAGTGTCAACACAATGGTTGGTGAGTTCATAGGTTTATATAAATAAGTAAAGTTGGACCAATGAGTTTGAGAGTTTGCATAATGTTATACGAAAGCGTATTACGTTGTGCTAAGTTCCATGTTACCGAAGCTACGACAGTTGCATGAAATGAATCATGAAATAATTATAAAGCCTTGCAAGTATTCTATCCCTAGACACTGTAATTCGACATGGTATACATCCGTTTGTCCAATCCGGACTGTTGAATCCCAACACGGATGGAGGTGTCACCCTCAATAGATCTATTTATATCACTCGTGCTTCCCAGCAGGAATTAACGGTACATGAGTATAGGCAAGTTTTTGGGATACAGTACTTAGGCTACACGTAATAGTTTCATCAAACAACAGCATAGTTTAAATAGTTCATAAAAGTAAGCATGTTTCCCACCCCAAGTAGTTTAATAAGAGTAATAAAGTATTAGTGGGGCTATGACTCACCTTGAGCGTATCCGACAAGGTGGAATTATAAGATCAAGTAAGATTATGGGAACGATTACGGAAACGTCTTCAACACGAGACCTGAATATAAACGGAGTCTAAGAATTTGACCAAATACGAACGGTGAAAGTGATAACGAGAACGGATAACGATTTGATCGTTAGAGTGAGAATATGATATGCTTAAAATTCTTCAAGTTAAAAATAAAATTACATAAAAAATTATCTTGTTTTTATGTATAATATTCCAAAATATCATTTCCTCGAAACGTATAATTAAATCGTTTAAAAATCTCGTTATATATATAATTAACGTAAAGTTATAAATAAACAAATGAAATATATACAAAAATGCAAATGACGTGAAAGGAATTCGTAAAATGAAAAATAAAATAAGAATGTCAAATATAATATGTTGGTCCTTGTCCTTTTCCAGTTTTTACACTTTTTACCCTAACGGCGTTAGCGTTGCACCGTTAGTCCTTTATTATATATAATTTACAATTATAGTCCACTACTTGTCCAATAAAGCGTTCTGAGCTTGGAATTAAATAATATATCAATTTCTACCCTAATGATACTGTTTTTACATTTTCAGTCCATGTTTTACTCGGTTGACAAATTTAGTCCTTCTAGGTGTTGTCGCGTTACATTTTTAGTCCAATTACACAAAAATGATGGGAAAAATTATATTAAAATTTCCAAAGCTTAGTTAAGTTATAAAAAGCTTATTTTAACAGCTTATAAAGTCTATAGCTTATTATTTCGTCTATTGGGCTTTAACGATCTATTTAGTGGCCTGTTAACGTTTTAAAATCCGTACATCGTGAAACGAGTTGAGCTCATCAAAATTATCATTTTTCATGTTCTAAATTCATATAAAAAAGGTTTGATAAGCTAGCTTATTTCGTTAGCTTAAAATCAGCTTAACGGGCTAAAAAGCCCATATCGCTATTTTGAGTTATCTAGAATTTCAGTTCATGCGATTTACTTTGACTAATTTAGAGTTTCGAATTGAGTTTATTTTTACGAGTTATATAAATGAAAATGATACCTAGCTAGGTCGTCTATTAGGTCACGTAAAAATATTGCATGGTCGTTAAGTTAGTTTGTAAGATACGAGGTCGTTTTCTAAGTGACATGGGACAAAAAAATAAATAGGTAAATGACTTAGAATAATTTCTAAGTTGTTTACAGATTTTAGCGATAGAACATGGTTCAAAATAAAGTCGTATGATGCATGTAACATGAAAATGAAAGTGAAAGGAGTGTGATACGTGACTTCTATGCCTTCTGCGAGGGAGGCTAGTCACTTGTTGTGTTCTATACGATATTGTATACGTAAATAAATATGTAAGAAATATACGTTCGAGTAGTTTATATAAAACGATGCATGGGACATGAAATGACGAACGAGATGAATTGAGCTTGGATAAAGATGACTTACAAAGCTTTAAATGATGATATAGGATCGTATGGATTTAAGGGAATACAAATACAAGACCACGTTTGATTACATAAAGTATACGATTATACTTTTAATTCAAATCTTATCGTTTGTTTCCAATAAAGAGGAACGAGTTCTTCTGGCTTTGTAGATATTATTTTATGGATGAATAAGAGTTATGGGAATGATATTTAAGTTAAGAAGTAAGGTGGCAAGTGGGTAGTAGTTATAGATACGTAATTGAATACGTTTAGTTCCAATAATTCAACACACCACTTGCAACTTACACAATGTCAGTAAATGGAGACTTCAAATGGGAATTTTCTTACAAGCCTAGGACTCTAGAGGAAGTTTGTGAGAGCTTAAACAATGGTAACTTGTCTTGTGACTCACATATATGTCGACCACCACATTTAATATACACGATTTGAAGGAAATCGTATAGCTCACAATATTTGATGATAAAACTCGATTGTTAAGATGGAAATATGCTAGAAACAATATTAGTATCACGTAGAAACGAACGGGAGTCAAAACGGTTTAGTTTTGAATAATAAACTTATATCGAGTTGGGTTGTTTTCAACCGAATGGATTGCCTTTCGAAATCAAAGTAAAACTCGACATTAAATTCCGAAACTTGGCACGTTTAGAGTTGGTTAGGTGAGAAATGAGACGGCATAAAAATATATATATGTCGTGTTTAAGATTTGAGCGAACGAGAAGCTTTTTGGAGCTAGTCTCTAATCGATCTATACATAAAATCACATAATAGATTTTGGGCTTTATACTTGGGTTATGAATAGTAACGATGGAAAGGAAGTTGGGCTGGAAAAGATTAAGGCCCAATTAGTGTAATTAGTAAGTAATTAGACTAAATGAAATATTTATGTTTCGATAAACATGTCGAGAATCTTGTTACGTCATTTGGTGAATTCTGTGATTTCGTAATCACAACCAAATAAGATAATAAGAAAAATTTCAAATTTTCCCGTAAAATGGTGATTAAAATATTGACAGAGATTTATATATAATTAACCGTTGTTAATTATAAGGAATTTTTGCGGTTTGTTACAAGTCTTTTAACCAAAAAAATTGCACCGTTCGACCTTAAGTGGCAAACGTTATGCGCCGTTTGTCCCTCCCTCTAACGGATCCCACTAACGCTCGTTAACTCTTGTTAACTTGTTTTCCCATTAGGGTATACTCCCCATTTCACAACCATAAGGACGAACGGTGTAATTTACTCTTTTTGTCAATTTTTATACGTTTTCATCTATTTTTTATGCTTTCGTCATTTTTTCTTACATTTTCATACATTTTTATCCGTTTTTATACGTTTTCATCCGTTTTTATACGTTTACGTCCATTTTTATAGGTTTTCGTTTGTTTTTATACGTTTTTATTACGTTTTTATCTGCTTTATCTGTTTTAATACGTTTTCTTCCGTTTTCATACGTTTTTAACCATATTTAAATGTTTTTGTCCGTTTTCATCTGTTTTTATACGCTTTCGTCCGTTTTTATACGTTTTCGTCCATTTTATATGTTTTTCATACGTTTTTATCTGTTTTAATACATTTTTATACGTTTAACCACTTTTATATGTTTTTTTCCGTTTTTATACATTTTCATCCGATTTTATACGCCTTCGTCCGTTTTTATACGCCTTCGTCAGTTTTTATAAGTTTTCGGCCGTTTTTATAAGTTTTCGGCCGTTTTTATACGTTTTTCTTAAGTTTTTTATCCGTTTTTATCTGTTTTTATTACGTTTCATACGTTTTTAACCATTTTTATACGCTTTCGTCCATTTTTATCTGTTCTTATACGTTTTCGTCCGTTTTAATACGTTTTCTTCCTTTTTATACGTTTTCGTCCATTTTTATAGGTTTTTGTATGTTTTCATATGTCTTCTAACATTTTTATCTACTTTAATACGTTTTCTTACGCTTTAATACGTTTTTTACCATTCTTATACGTTTTTGTCGTTTTTATACGTTTTCATCCGTTTTTATACGCTTTCAGCTGTTTTATACGTCTTTATCCGTTTTTATACGTTTTCATCCATTTTTATACGGATAAAAACAGATGAAAGCGAGTAAAAACGGATAAAACGTATAAAATTGGTTTAAAACATATGAAAATGGAAGAAAACGTATTAAAACAGATAAAAACGTAAGAAATGCATATAAAAACGTACGAAAACCTATAAAAATGGACGAAAGCGTATAAAAATAGATGAAAACGTATAAAAACGGATAAATAAAAATGGATGAAAACATATAAAACGGTTAAAAACGTATTAAAACAAATAAAAACGTAAGAAAACGGACGATAACCTATAAAAACCGACGAAAACATATAAAAACAGATGAAAACGTATGAAAACGGACGAAAGCGTATAAAAATGGATGAAAACATATAAAAACAGACAAAAATGTGTAAAAATGGTTAAAAACGTATGAAAACGGAAGAAAACGTATTAAAACAGATGAAAACGTAAGAAAATATATATAAAAACGAACGAAAACCTATAAAAACGGATGAAAACGTATAAAAACGGATCAAAAGGATAAAAACGTAAGAAAGCATAAAAAATGGATGAAAACGTATAAAAACGAACAAAAAGAGTAAATTACACCGTTCGTCCTTATGGTTGTGATATGACGAGTATACCCTCGTGGGAAAACAAGTTAACAAGAGTTAACGAGCGTTTTATGCGTCTTTATCCGTTTTTATATGTTTTCATCCGTTTTTATACGGATAAAAACAGATAAAAGCGAGTAAAAAGGGATAAAAACGTATAAAATTGGTTTAAAACATATGAAAATGGAAGAAAACGTATTAAAACAGATAAAAACGTAAGAAAAGCATATAAAAACGTATGAAAACCTATAAAAATGGACGAAAGTGTATAAAAACGGATGAAAACATATAAAAACGGATAAATAAAAAAGGATGAATGCATATAAAAACGGACAAAAACATATAAAACGGTTAAAAACGAATTAAAACAAATAAAAACGTAAGAAAACGGACAATAACCTATAAAAACGGACGAAAACATATAAAAACAGATGAAAACGTATAAAAATAGATGAAAACGGACGAAAGCGTATAAAAATGGATGAAAACATATAAAAACAGACAAAAATGTGTAAAAATGGTTAAAAACGTATGAAAACGGAAGAAAACGTATTAAAACAGATGAAAACGTAAGAAATATATATAAAAACGAACGAAAACCTATAAAAACGGAAGAAAACGTATAAAAACGGATGAAAACGTATAAAAACGGATCAAAAGGATAAAAACGTAAGAAAGCATAAAAAATGGATGAAAACGTATAAAAACGAACAAAAAGAGTAAATTACACCGTTAGTCCTTATGGTTGTGAAATGACGAGTATACCCTCTTGGGAAAACAAGTTAACAAGAGTTAACGAGCGTTAGTGGGCTCCGTTAAAGGGAGGGACAAATGGCGCATAACGTTTGCCACTTAAGGTCGAACGGTGTAATTTTTTTGGTCAAAGGACTAACGACCACAAGCACGAACGGTGTAATTTACTCTTTATCTTATTTGTAGTGGATTTCAGTTGGGTCCAGATAGATTACCCGTTACTTAGATTCTAGTTTCCAGTTTATAATCCATATATTGGCCCATCGTATATACGATACTATTATGAAAGTCCAGCCCAATCTATATTCTAGTTCGGTAACAAATGGTGCACCGTCAGTTTGCTAAAATATCTTTCCTTCCTTATATGTAGTAATCATACTCTTAAAATATTAACAAAAACGAATTTGAGAAAATTGGCTAAATATTATTTTGCTAAAACCTATTGGTTTGTGAATAAGTGACATTGATTTCATCACCAATAGATGGATGACACATATTTTTGGATTTATCCACATTTACTTCACTTGTTTCATGGCTACGGAAAGTAAAGTTTTCACGATTCATTAGTTGTACGCGTTATTATGGTAAAACAACATGAGATTCATTTTCATGTCACACATAGTTCACACTCTAAAAAAAAATGCACTCATAATTGCGTTTGAAAGATTGTTTAGAGTGTGACTATTATTATTATTTCGCGCCGTTTACATTATTATTATTATTATTATTATTATTATTATTATTATTATTACTATTTTTTTTTTTTCGCGCCGTTTACATGACATGCTATACGTATAGTACACCCCGTTAACTAGCAAAATAGATTAATACCTAATACAGTAAGTAATAAAAGTTCTACAAAAGTCATCTTTTTTTGCAGTTTTCATTTAAAACCTACGTTTCAAATGCAAAAAAGTTAGAAAAATGATAAACAAGCCTAATTAATTAGACCTAATTGTAGGCCTAAAGCTAGATGGCAAGGCATGCTAATTTTCACCTTACACTTCAGCGCCTCTTCAGATTTATCTTTCCTCTCACTTTTCCTCACTCCCAATCACCTTTTAGTGAGCAATGTATCTACCATGTTCACCTTAGCTCCCATTTTTTTAATACTTATTACGAATTATAGAAACGTAAATAGACGAATATAAAAACGTGAACGTACGAAATTAAAAAAATACATAAACTTCAAATATTAAAAATAGTACATAAACCGGGAATATTAAAAGTAGACGCAAACATACAAAAGTAAAACATTACATAAACTTCGATATTAAAACTAAAAGTTGAAACCCCACTTCGCTTTCATCCCCGCCCTAACATCGTCCATGGCTCTGCGTGCTTCCCCAGTCAAATGTTCATATGGATGCATATAGAACATTAAGTCTTTTTGCCTTATTTTATACTCTTGCACTTCCACCTCCTTCCTTTTGATCGCCGTAAACTCAGCATGTTCTTCCACCACCTTCTTTTCTATCGCCATATATTTAGCTCGTTCTTTCCTCTTCAATTCATTGTCACGTTCGGCTTGCTGTGCCAACTCCGATATCATCATCTTAGCCAATGCCTCGTCATTCATAGTTGCCGACGATCCCGACTTACTCGCACCTTTTTTCTTCAAAGCTTTTACTTTGTCCCTGCCCGATGGTCGTGGAACTTCTTGCACCTCATTTTCCTCGTCATCTCCAGCGGCATCATTCAGGTTAATACTAGCATCTCCACTCTCTGGATTGAACGAACTAGACCCAGATGACTTGTATCTCTTAGACCTTTCGTTTGTTTCCTTTGCTAAAAAATTTGGAACTTCACTTTCATTCTATTTCTGACATTTTCTTAACTGCTCCCAACAATGTTTGAGTGTGAACTTTACTCCTTATTCAGCTTCATAGTTTAGAGTTACCGTATTGTAGTAATCTTCATCTCCGGCTCCACTCATAGGATTCATACGCTTGATGTTATTGTACACTCCACAAAACCGAGCCACACTCGGGCGCACCGTCTTCCATTTCCCAAGAACCATATCGTACCCTCGTCGATCCGACTTTATTTTGCTCTCTATGTACGCCTGTACCTCAGCCCAAAATCCATTCCCCTTCCTCGTGTTACCTTTGGCACTATCTTCGGATACATGAATCCAACCTTTACACAACACAATTTCTTCGTCTTGGGTCCATGGAATGTTCCGTTGTGGCTCATCGGTTTGAGCCGGCCTCTTTTGGCGTCTTTTCGGCTTCGCTGTAACCGGTGTTGGTGACGGGACTGTGGCCTCGGCGGGAGATTCTTCACGTTGAGTGTTTTGATAATAAGACTCATCAAATTAAGGTTCGTACAAATCCTCATTTCGAAATGAAGAAACGGGAGACATGGGTTGGGGGGGGGGTGATGTTGTGATGACGAACCACCAATTTGGGTTTGTGACATATCAAACGGGTACGTGTTATGTTGGCCCGAGAATTGGCTAAACGCGTTTTTTTAGTGTTGTTGTGAGAATTGGTTAAAGGCTTGTTGTTGTGGGTATGGATTACGGTATGGTGGGTTGTGTAATTTTGGTTATAAAAGAATGATTGTGGTCGTAAGTTGATATGTTGGTTTGGCGGGGGAGTATTTCATAGATTGAAGGTTCCTTCGGGTGTCGGGGGATTGCTTTGGGAATTTCTTCGTTGGAGACGTTTGATGTTTCGGGGAGTGTTTTCTTGAGACATTTTTTTTTTTTTTTTTTTTTTTTTTTTTTTTTTTTTTTTTTTTTTTTTGTAAAAAGATGAAGTAATAAGTTGAGAGTGTAAAAGATTTGAGATTGTGTTTAAAAAAAGTGGGTTTTGTGGGTATTTATAAAAGAAAAAATTGGGGTGTTGAGATTTTTTTTTTTTAGTATGCAACGGATATATAACGTTTAAATTGTACAAGTGGGGCCCCATTTTTTGTGTATCTCTGCAAGGTGAACGTTTCACCATAAGTTGCATTGGGAAGTGTGATTCGCGCGTGAGTGGATATGGTGGGCAAGGTGGTTCGAGCGTGAGATGGCAACATGGTGAGGGCATCACCAACCCTTGCCGACCAGCCTAAAGTCATCCACTATGGCAAACATTTCTAAAGGTCTATAGTTGTGTAATACTATTAACTCATAAAACTTTTTTGTTATTAAACTTAATTCCACTATGTAAAACACCTCTTAAATCTTTATAAACGTCACACATAACATAAGTATTAAATTATGAAAATGTTCAACATCTTTAGACCTATTCAAGGCACATAAGTTTAAACGCTAATTCAGCGCCAACCGTAGGTGATTTATCAAAAGGTTTATAAAAATATGAAGTCTAAAAACATTTAAACCATAGTGTATAATAAGACGACTTGCATCTCATTTTTTTTAGTTCTTTTAATTTTATTTTTTTTAACAATAAAATTAAAACTTCGTTAATAATAAAAAAATATTATATAATAATTCAAATAAAATTAAAAACAATACAATAAAAATTCAAATAAAATGATAAATTACTGTCCAGTTGTTCGACGTTAAATGTGTTCTACTAAATCGGCTTTAAAACTTCGATGACTTGTTTCGTCGTATATCTCGCTAAGAATTTGTAACTCTTTTTCATGCATTCGTACCGGATCATCTTCACGATATTGCTTCTCTGAATAAAAGTCGGGAGAGATTGCATTCTCTTCGTCTTTTATAAATTATATTATGTAATATGATTCATGTGTACATCATATCCTGTATTTTCTTAGGAGATATTGGCCGCGTGGAAATATTTATTATAACCCACTTTTTCTTCAGGACGCCAAACGTTCGCTCCATATCTTTCCTTGTTGCTTCTTGCGGGTTCCTATACATTATTCGCTTTGTATCATTCAACCATGGTTGTAAAATGCACTTCATAAGAACAGACCATTCTAGATATATTCCACCCATAAGATAATATCCTCTTTTATAAGTTACGCCGTTTGCCACAAACGGAACATCTGGTGCCTTCCCGGATTTGAGATCGTTGAAAATGGGCGATGCAGGTATAACGTTCACGTCGTTGTTCGCCTTGGATACACCAAAGAACGTATGCTAAACCTACAAGTATTATAAGGCAACCGCTTCCAATATGATGAATGGAACTTGCCCGTGATCACCCCTACAATATTGAGCACAATATTTAGTTGGGCAATTAGCCCACGGCCAATGCGTACAATCAATGCTTCGTATCATCACAGGAAACCCATGTTTCTGCTCGTGAAGAGCATTGAGTTTTTCGGTATCAATAACAGTCGACCTACGCAAAAATCTATCTCCAAATAACTCAATAATAGCCTTACAGAAAGCTTCGAGAGCATCATGAGATGTTTTCGCACCCATTTACAGATATTCTTCTAGAGCATCAGGAACAATGTCGTATGCCAACTGAAGAATTGCGAAGGTACACTTCATCAATGAGAAAATGCCAACTCTTCCCGTACAATCACTAGCATGTTGAAAATACAAACAATTATCAGTTAGTTCTCGAACAATGCCTGTGGATAGCGTTTGGCTCATTCGGAACCGCGCACGGAATGTTTCTTCGTCATATATTGAGTTTTCGAAAAAGTAAGCCGCCATTAGACGATAATGAGCACCGTACGATCTCTTTCTACCGTGTTTCATGTGCTTCTTGAAGAAGATGAAGCTTGAATAACCGTATGAAAGGCCTCCATAAAAACGCTAGCTCGCTACTAACTTATCTTCATCATCCGATGTATGAAAAAATAGATCGGAAGACATTTATGTTAGATGAACTATGTAGAGTGTATAAGGAAGAATGTGTTTGAAAGTGTATTAAAATGGAGAAGTAAAGGGGGTATTTATAGGGTATAAAAATGTCTACAAAAATTTGAAGAATTTTTTTTATTGTGCTCAACGGTACAATTGTTTGACTTTTTGTGTGCACAATAGTCGGTCCTTAGACCGGCAACATCCATTCATTTTGATAGTCGACCGAGTCGGTTGGGTAGTGGTGTAATAGAGGTGACCGATTCAGGTGGGGGAGACAGACCGAGTCGATACCCTCTGTTACGCCCGGCCTAAGATCTCTAATTCATGCGTAATGTGTTTATCTCATGGGCCCTTGATCAGGTATGTAAGTGGTTTTATAGGGATAACTGGTGACATGTTTTTCAAATAAAAGAGTACAGTAATTAGGTTATGTTGTATTTATGAAAATTAAGAAAGGATTTATGGAAAAGAAGTAAACTATACATGAGAAATCAAAATTAATTCCTAGAGAAATATAAAAGAATGAGATTTTTATAGAGAAAGTATACGGTAAAATTTAGGGATTTTACTAAGATTGGCATATCGGATATAACAAAAATGTATTTTTCTAACTTGTGCCCAAGGGCACAAGTTAAACACACAAAATAGTACGGAAAAATATTCAGGGACCCACACAAAATTACAGGAAAAATACACTTTAAAAAGAACTATAAGGGTGCGTTTGGTTCGCAGTATGTTTTGAAAGGAATTGTAATCTGTCAAAGGAATTGTAATTTGAATGAATTGTAATTCAAAGAGTTGTAATGTGTTGTAATTGTAATGTGTATGAATTGTAATTGATGTTTTCTGTCACTGTGTTTGGTTGGATCTCAACGTAATTGTAATTCGAAAAATTTATAAAATTTCAAAAAAATTATAAAAATTTATAAAAATTCGAAAAATTTATATAAATTCGAAAAATTTTATAAAAATTCAAAAAATTTATAAAAATTCGAAAAAATTTAAAAAAATTCCAAAAATTTCAAAAAATTTAAAAATTCGAAAAATTTATAAAATTTTATAAAAATTTAAAAATTTGAATTTTTATAAAATTTTTTGTAAAATTTTTAAATTTTTATAATTTTTTTTATAAAATTTTTAAATTTTATAAATTTTTTATAAAATTTTTCGAATTTTATAAATTTTTTTTATAAAATTTTTAAATTTTATAAATTTTTTATAAAATTTTATAAATTTTTCGAATTTTATAAATTTTTTATAAAATTTTTAATTTTTTTAAATTTTTTGAATTTTTAAATTTTTAAATTTTTATAAGTTTTTTGAATTTTTATAAATTTTTTGAATTTTTATAAATTTTTTGAATTTTTATAAATTTTTTGAATTTTTATAAATTTTTTCGAATTTATATAAATTTTTCGAATTTTTACAAATTTTACAACGTAATTCAAAACTTTCCATCCAACATCCTATGTAATCTAAATTCCCTCCTTTGATGTAATTGTAATGTCTGAATTACAATTACAACGCAAACCAAACAGCCTACGTAATGTAATCTGAATTACAATTCCCTCCGTTCTGTGAACCAAACAGCCTACGTAATGTAATCTGAATTACAATTACATCCAATTACGCCAGATTACGGCGAACCAAACGCCCCCTAAGACCTATGAAAAAATATTCAAGGACCCACAACAAATTACAGGAAAAAATATACTTTTGTGTGAATTCGTAAGTATTTTTTCATAGGTTTTACAGTTCTTTTTGGTGTACTTAACTTGTACCCATAAGACACAAGTTAGAAAAACCCACAAAAATAGTTAGAATGAAAATTTTGAATTAGACTACAAGTGTCAGTAGGGGTGTAAACGAGTTGAGTCGAGCCGAGTAATGCCAAGATCGAGCTCGACTCGAATACTAAAGCTCGAGCTCGAAACTCGACTCGAGCTTTATATTTCGAGCTCGAGCTCGACTCGTTATATAAAACTCGAGCTCGAAGCTCGACTCGAGCTCGATTATTTTCTAATTTAAGGCTTGAACTCGATGAATACTCGACATATCAAGCTCGGCTCGACTCGATTTGTATGAAAATTAAGTAAATATATGTATATAAAAGGGTAAAAGTATAATTTAGTTGAAGCTCGTTAAGGCTCGCGAGCTTCACGAGCAGAGTATTTTCGAGCTCGAGCTCGACTCGAAAATATACTCGAGTAGCTCGAACTCGAGTTCGAGTCGTTTACGAGTCGATCCTAAGTAGCTCGCGAGTTGTCTCGTCTCGTTTACACCCCTTAATGTCACTCTAATATTATTGTTGGGCCAAATTTTAAGTCTCTCCAAATTTAGGTCCATATATCAATTATCAAAAAGTTACTATTTACATATGTTTACCACTTTCTGTCCCAAATTGTTGTTTCTTGCAAATTCAATAGTGTTAAAATTGTTTATCAAGTTTAACCCATATTATTTGTCAAAATTAAGTTTATATACCTCTTCGCAATAACCTGACCAAAACCAAGTGCAATATTCAGGCCAAACAAGATCATATAAACAAGAAATTTACCTATAGAAGATTAGAAGTAAACAACTTAAACAAGGTTGATCACTTCATTGTGAATATCACCATCTGTGATGGACTTGCATTTTTTTTCAGCTAAGACGGTACGGTGCAAGAACAATCAATTGCATAAAAATTGTCATCTAATGACACATAAAAAAGTGTCATCAAAAGTTAAAAAATGTCACTAAAAGTAAAAAAGTGTTACAAAAGTATAAAAGAATTGTCACTAAAAATTTTATTTACTTCTCCTACACATAAAAAATGTAGGTAGAAGTCCACTAGATAAAAATCTATTTACAGTTACACAAAAAGGTATGAGTACAATTTTATTTATTAGCCAGCCATTTGTTTGCCATTTGTTTGCCATTTTTGACACATTTTGTTTAAAAAAAGTGTCATTAAATCTAAAAATTTTAGTATTTTTCCCACACTTTTATAAAAGTGTCATTAAAATGTTAGATTTAATGACACTTTTGTGTGTCACTAAACCTCCGTCACTAAATAACTATTTTCTTGTAGTGATACATATATTTCAATTTAGTTTGAAACATCTAAGCGTGCGGTAAAGTTTTATCTCAACAACTGGCAATTTTGATTACATACTAGATGTTTGAGTTGAGCTTCATTCAATAGCCCATGTTCGATCTCGTTTTGGAGCCTCTTGGTTTATAATATATCAAGCATTTATTATTATTATTATTATATTTATTTATTTATTTTTTATAAAAAGAAAAACTGAAAACTCAAATAATGTAGACAAGATTGACGATGTGAGTGATTGCTTGAAAACAAGTCACTAACGTACGCATGCTAGCTATTTCTAACCTTTTTACATAAACGAAAGTGCATGTCATGTCTGAACATAGACATATAACAAACGAACGGGAAACGCATTAGGATTTCACTGTTTAGATTAATCTGGCAAGGTGAGTCTATGACGACTGATAATATCAAATAATTTCATACTTTGGTTATCAATATCCTATTTTTATTGTTTTGTTTTATCTTATTTTTTATGAATATGGTACTTAATTGCTTCATATTTGCATAATAGGATATAATGGAGCACTCGAATAGAAAGACGCGAAAATTGGATTGAGTTTGAAGAAAACTTGAAGAAAACTGATATCAAGGCTTTTACAACGTAGAGAGGCATTAATGATTTCCAATTCTGAAACCATCAATTGAATCGTCTCATCAGTGTGCACATGATGGTGTTGTCTGATTTGATTTTCACTAAGTTTTGAGAAAACCCCCAATTTGTTAATTTTTGCGCCAAAATTCAATTTTGTGTATAAGCATCAAATTAGCTTTCCTTAGGTTCTTTTATGCTTTATTGTTCAATTCAGTATATTTGAAGCTATAAAAATGAAAATGTCCCAAAAAACAAGATCGTCCAAACGCCAATTGAAGATGCCTGCTAGATTTGGGGATCATGTTGTTGGTTCAGTAGGGTTAAGGAATGGAGCTAAGGATGTGGAAGGTGTTAATCAAGGGGATAGTATGGAGAAGGATAATGATGCACTAAAGGAGATGGAAAGTGTTGTTGTTAAGGCAGGGGACTTAGGGGTTGAGAAACTGGTCACAGAGGAGAAGAAGGAAGTATGTGAGAAGGGTGATGAAGCCAATCTGAAGAATGTATCTGAGGTAGAAAAGATTGATGATGTGGAAGTGATGGATGTTACTGGTAGTGCTAATAGTCAGACTAATGAGCAGGTACAACCTAACACTCCAGTTATTGATTCTAATACTTCTGAGAAATTGAATGGTACAAATGTGAAAAATGGTAATAATGATAGTAAGAAATATCATGATAAGAGATCTTATGCTGACACTATTACTAATAAACTGAATGATGAAGATAGGAAGTTGAGATTGATTCCTACTGAACTTGATAGTAATGGTGTTGAGGTGGTTGTTTTTGATGAAATAATTGTGGCTGAAGGAAGTAAGAAATGGAATCAAACTTTGTGTGGGTATTTTGTAGGATACAATATGACAGTTAATGAACTTAGATACAACCTTAAGAAAATGTGGAGTAGGTTTGGATTTAAAGATATTGTTGATTCACACAATGGAATTTTTTTCATGAAATTTCACAATGAAAAAGGACTTGAGGAAGTTGCTAATAGTGGGCCATGGATGGTTAATAACAAACCTATGATTGTCCAGAAATGGGATATCAATATGTGTTTAGACAAATGTGAACCTGTGAAGATTCCTGTGTGGGTGAAAATGTGTAATATTCAACTTGAGGCTTGGACTGGGTATGGAATAAGTGCCTTGGCTAGTAGAGTAGGAAAACCTTTGGTTATGGATAGTGTTACTGCTGCTATGTGTAAGTCTGGGTTAGGAAGAGTTGGGTATGCAAGGGTTCTAGTGGAGGTTGATGCCAATAAAGAGCTACCTGAGGTCATTGAAGTTGTATATAAGAATGGGCTAAATGTGAAAGTGGGCAGGAAAAATGTTAAAGTAATGTATGATTGGAAGCCCCCTAGGTGTTCTACATGCTGTGTGTTTGGACATAACTTGCAAAATTGTGGAAAGGCCTGTAATGTTGTAAAAAATGTTGATAATGTTAGTATTGAGAAGGCTAAGACAGATGAGAATAAGAGTGGTGCTGATGAGGAAGGGTTCATGGAAGTAAAGAACAAAAGAGGTGGTAAAAAAGGGTTGGAAAAGAATAGTGTAAAAGCAAATGTACAACAGCCCAAGATGATGTATCAACCAAAGCAGAAAGACAGCTCAGTGATTCAGGAAGATGCTAACAAAGTGAGTACTATGAACATAGATAAAGGTAAGGAGGTATCTAATAAGAGCTGGAAGGATGCTGTTGGTAATAGTAAAGAAGCGGGGGTAAAAATGAATGGCGAAAGGAAATACAACAAAAGAAGGGCAGAATGGTAAACAAACAAACACTTAAAAAACAGGGGACAAAGGGATGTCTTCTGCTAATAAATATGATGTATTGGGAAAGTATGATGTCAATGAGCAAGGGGAACTGAGTGAAATTAGGAATAAAGAAATTGTTGATGAGATAGTTAGTCAAAGGAGAGTTTTAGTTGATGCTGATATGAATGGGTGGGATATTGATATGGTGGCATACTGCAAATAGAAGTTGGCTGAAATGATTGATAAAAAGGAAGGTAAATAGCCCCAAGGTATGTGTTATTGAAGAGGATGATGTGTTTAAGTATGATACTGGTATGGCAAAATGTATGGAAGATGATGAAGTAAAAGGTATGGATAAAGGGGTATTGGGTGGCTGCTAGTTTTGTTTCTTTATGGATTTGAAAATTGACAGTTGGAACATTAGGGGTTTAAGTACCTCTGATAAGAAAAAGAAAGTAAAGAAGTATATAGCTGAGGAATCTTTGAGTGTATGTGCAATCCTAGAAACTCACTTAAAAGCAAAAAGAATTCAGAAAATTGGAGATTTGATTTTTGGTAGATGGGAATGGACATCAAATATGCAGTTTTGTGATAAAGGGTGTAGAATCATGTTAGGATGGAATAATGATACTGTGAGTGTGAATGTTATTCATCAAGCCAAACAATCATTGTTATGCAGAATAAGTTCTAATCATGGTAGCACAAGGTTATTCTGTTCTTTTATCTATGCTGCAAATGGTGGGTATGAAAGGAGGGAGTTGTGGAAAGATTTAGTGATATACAGGAGAATTGTGGGGAATGAACCTTGGGTGATGATGGGTGATATGAATGTCACTCTATTCCCTAAGAACATTCAGCTGGAAACTCTTCAATGTCAAATGATATGTGTGAGTTTAGAGATTGTGTGAATATGATTGAGATGGAAGATATTACTAGCTCTGGGCTTTTCTATACATGGACAAAGAAATTGTTCAAAGTCAAAGCTGGTGATACAAGTGGAGTTCTTAAAAAGCTTGATAGAATCATGGGGAGTGAAGACTTTATTACTAAATATAGTCAAGCTAATGTTGTTTTTCTTCCTTACTTAATTTCTGATCATTATCCAACTGTGCTAGTTTTGCCTAATGCAGTTCCATCCAAAAAGAGAGGGTTTAAGTTTTCAGATTTTGTTGTTGATAAAGAATAATTTAAGCCTCTTGTTCATGAGTTATGGGAAGAAAATGTTGATGGCTGTAATATGTTCAAAGTTGTTCAGGAGCTGAGAAGATTAAAGAAGCCTCTCAAAAAGTTGTCATGGAATAATGGTAACATATTTGAAAAAGTTGAATCATTAAGAGCAGACTTGAAAGAGGTTAAAAGAAAGATTGATAAGGATCCTGATTGTAAGCAATTTAGAGAGGAGGAAAGTAGAGTTTTGAAATAATATGTTGATGCTATGAAAGAAGAGGAAAATATCTTGTATCAGAAGGCAAAAGTTCAGTGGCTCAGTTTTGGAGATATAAATAATGCCTATTTCCATAAAGTTCTAAAGAGCAAAACTCATAGGAATATGATTCATTGTGTGGTTGATGATCAAGGGAATAAGTTTGAAGGTGATGAAGTTGCTATGCAGTTTGTTAATCATTTTCAAAAGTTCTTAGGTGCAGAAGTTCCTATGAGAAATATGGTGAATATGGATAGCCTTATTAATAAGAGATTATCTGAGAGGGAAGCAAGTGATTTGGTTAAGGAAGTTAGTGACTCTGAGAATAAAAAAGCTATGTTCATGATAGATGGAAACAAGGCTCCAGGGCCTGATGGCTTTTCTTTTCTATTCTTCAAAAGAGCATGGGACATTGTGGGCAAAGATGTGTGTAATGCATTTAGAGATTTCTTTGAGAATGGAAAGATGTTAAAGGAGATCAAATCTACCTTAATTATCTTTGTTCCTAAAGTTCAATCCCCATCTAAGGAAACTGATTTCAGGCCAATTGATTGTTGTAATGTCATATACAAGTGCATAAGCAAGATTATAGCAGAGAGAATTAAAACTGTCCTTGGGAATTTGGTGGATAAGAATCAGAGTGCTTTTGTTCATAATAGACATATTCAAGATAATATTTTGCTATATCAAGAATTGTTTAAAGGATATGATAGAAAGGATGGCCAAAATAGAATTGCAATGAAAATAGATATACAAAAGGCATATGATACTGTTAATTGGAAATTTTTAGAACAGATCTTGCATGCCTTTGGATTCATGAAAAGATGATTGGGTGGATTATCAAATGTGTGACTACTACTGCCTTCTCTATTGGTGTTAATGGTGAAAGTGTGGGCTACTTCAAGGGTGGAAGGGGATTAAGACAAGGTGATCCTATGTCACCCTATCTATTTACACTGGTAATGGAAATTCTATATGTGATTGTCAAAAATAAAGTGGAAAGGAATGAGCAGTTTCAATTTCATTTTGGGTGTAAACCTCTGAGACTCACACATGTGTGCTTTGCTGATGACCTTCTAATGTTATGCCATGGGGATCTAAACTCTGTGAAAGTCTTAAAAGAAGCTATTGAAGAATTTGGTGAGTTTTCTGGTCTACTTCCAAATTATAATAAGAGTACAATCATTTTTGGGAGTATGAAGGATAGTGAAAAGCAAAGCATTCTTGAAAATGTACCTTTTAAGGTTGAAAAACTTCCAATTAAGTATCTAGGAGTTCCTCTCACATCTAAAAAGATTGGGGCCAACAATTGCAAAAGTCTTTTGGATAAAATCAAGAGTAGAGTGTTTAATTGGAAAAACAAATGCCTCACTTATGCAGGAAGGTTACAACTAGTTGCTTCAGTTCTTGAATCCATACATGTCTATTGGGCTTCAGTTTATCTTCTTCCTAAATAAGTGATTAAAGAAATTAATAAGCTTCTAAAAGGATTTCTTTGGAATCAGGATGAGGTGGCTATTAGAAAAGCTAAAATTGCATGGAAATATGTGTGTAGGTCTAAAAGTCAAGGTGGTTTTGGTTTGAAAGATTTGCATATATGGAACAAAGCCATGATTGTTAAGCATTTTTGGCATGTGGTGATAGATAAGGATTCCTTATGGGTAAAATGGGTCAACACAGTTAAACTCAAAAGGAGAAGTGTATGGGCTGTTGATATGGAGGTGAATGATAGTTGGGGATGGAAGAATTTGCTAAAACTTAGGGTTAAAGTAAAGAAGTACTTTGTGATGAAAGTGGGCAATGGTTGTAGAGCTATGGTGTTATATGATAACTGGTGTCATTTAGGGTACTTGAAAGATTTCATCTCTCAAAGGGATATATACAATACTAGGCTGAGACCTGATATGGTGGTGAATGATATTGTGATCAATAATGAATGCAAGCGGCGTGATGAATGGCTATCCAAACACCCCTCTTTAGCTACAGTGACTACCTGCACCATTGATGAATCTAAAGAGAACTTAACTGTTTGGAGAAGTAAGACAGGTAGGGAAGGATCCTTTTCTGTGAGACAGGCTTATGCAGACATGCATTGTGAGGAGGATGATGTTACTTGGAGCAATATTGTCTGGTTTTCTCAAAATATACCAAAACATGCATTTATCTTGTGGTTGGCAGTTCAAAAAAGGTTAACTACTCAGGATAGGATGAAAAAGTGGGGGTCTTATGATATGATGGTCTGTTCTTTATGCACAAGTGACTGTGACTCTCACAATCACCTGTTTTTTCAGTGTAACTATGCTGGTCAGTTTTGGAATAAAGTGAAACATAAAATAGGATTGAGCTGAAATGCAACAGAATGGAAGGATATAGTTAGTAATGTGGCCCTAAAGTATAATGGAAGTTCTATTGATAGTATTGTTAGGAGATTGGGATTGGCTGCAAGTGTATTTCTGATTTGGCAAGAACGAAATTTTTGACTGTTTAGAGAAGAAAGCAGGGATGTTGATGAATTATTTGAAGTCTTCAATGAGACCTTAAGAATGAGGCTGTCTAGTCTTAAAGTCAAGAAGTCTATGGCTGTTTTAAGAGTTCAACAAAAGTGTCAAATCAGTATGGACATCTGTGATATTGGGACAGTTTGAGATGTAGGTTGTTATCTGTTAAGGGGTGTTTGGTAAAAGTATATGAGTATTGTTTCATTGATATTCAATTCAGGCCATTACATGGATTAATACCTTGTACCTTGAAGTCTTAACTGGTATGACTGTACTTACTTGACCTGCATATCTTAGATCAATTTGGCCTAGGGTGGAAATTGATTTAAAGATGTGTTTGGAATAGTGAGAGGTCTAATTCAGTATAGATGTACCATAAATTAGGGTTAACCATTGTGAAGGGTAAATGGCCTAGGAAGGGAGTGTAAGTAGAATGGAATTGAGAGTTGTGAAAGATGAAACTTCATGGTCCATTCTTTACATTCCCACAAGAGGTAATGGTTGGTCCTCACTGGAGGAGTGTGCTCCCAATTGTGTGAAGCCATTTTAGAGATGGAAATGTAGCACAATTGGCAGAGCCCTTCAGTAGAGGGGTTATGGGTTCCTGATGATGCCTCTCATCTTTCCTACTTTGTCTACCGTGGGTGCTGGTTGAGTGGCTTGGTTGGAAGATGCAGGGGAAATGTAATCAGATGGTATATGGTGCATAACAAAAGGTGAATTCTGAAGCTGCTTAGTCTGCAAACTGGATGGTTTGTTGCAGTCTTTTGTGGAATGTGTGAATGTCTGTTGTAGTATTGTTTGATGGATGAGATAATAGTCTTTGTTGTCTGAGTGAGTCAAGTACTGTGTTATATTGTTTCATCTTACTAGTATATGAGAGTGTGGTTTTGTCCATATCTCTTTATCTCATTGATGTAAGTAACTTTTGTGTTATTAATATAATTCACCTTGTAGACCAAAAAAAACGTAGAAAGGCATTTGTCTCTATGCCATTGTTAGTGAAGAGTTTGAAGAGAAATCAAGACGTAGCTTCTACGCCGTATTGGTATACATACCTTTGTGTCGTAGACATTTTGAAGATTTTTGGGTATTTATTGGACACAACTTCTACGGCATAGAGGCTTACTTAGCTCTATGCCGTAGAGAGGTCGATACTGCAAAACCTTATAAATACCGACTTAAACTCATCCGTAATTCATGGTACTTTCCAGAAGTCGATTTAGGGTTTCACAAGGGACGAATTTCATCCCTTTCAAGTTGTTATCCAAGGAATAAAACACCACCAATCATTATCATCATTAGCTTAAGTTTGTTTGATTATCAAAACACTATGTATACTATTATCATTGATGTTTACATTGTTTTTGACATTCATACTATGATTTTTGGCTTAACACTTCATGTGTTAGCCTAGTTATGATATTATGTTTCCTTTGATTTGAATCATTAAGTTTAATTCATGATCTTAATGGATATTTTATTTGTTTATCGATAGATCATTACGTTTTGGTATAAGTTATAATTGTTTAGTTGATGATACACCAGGAAGTATGTCACAAACTGAAAATTAGGGTATTAGATTGTCTAATGGATGACTATTCCCTCTTAGTTATCGAGTCATTACCATTGACTTAGCCTAAATCAAGAGTAATACATTAAAAAGTGCAATACAACACTTGTAGATGATTGTTTATAGGTGCTGAATGTTAAGTAATTAATATAGATGAATCAAATAGGATACACTAGTACAGATATGGGATTTTGTCACACATGTGGTATTTTGAACGGCCACACAGTAACATATTTATGTGACTAAATGTACCAGAATAAAATAAACAGTCACACTTGATTCGACTTGTGTGACCATTTTGGAATTTCATTGTCACACATTTGAACATTTTTGTGGCTAGAGGTATCTGGTATTTTTTTTTTGATTATTTAGTCACTTATTATTTGGGACGTGTGACAGATACAAATAAGTTTGAAACATTAGTCACACTATATATATACATATGTGACAAATATATGTCACACAATTGAACAGTGTGTCCAAAATCCATATATGGTCACATGAAGTAATTGTGTATGTGGCTAAATCATATAGTCAAGTTTGTCACACATTATTTAAAAGTGACTGCTATTTTTTGCTGAATATTTAGCCACATATGAATTTGAAATGTGTGACAACTGAAAAGTAAGTTTGAAGCATTAGTCACGATATGCATTTAAAAGTGACAAATATATGTCACACACTTGAACAGTGTGACCAAATGTCATTGATGCGTGGGTTTTGCAACCTTACAACAGGTTTTACCTCTCGAGGGATCTCAAGAGGCTTACAACCCCACCAGGCAGTGTACCTGACCGATGTAGTATAGTGTAGTGGTAAGTACGGGGGATTGATCGTTCTCCACAGGGAATAGTGTTCGTTAGGTGTGAAAGGCTACTCTAATTAGGTCTAAGGGTTGAGGAAGATTTTTTTTTATGTTTTTATATTTTATGGTAAGCAAGTAAAATCTCGGGTTTGGAAGGAGTGGGCGGAATTAGTTGCTAGTCAACTAACCCAAATTACTACAAATGCAAATAAAATAAAATAACAAAAATGAAAAGTGGTGAGAAACTTATGTGTAGAGAAATATGTTTACTTAGATTTCCTTACTCCCTAACTATCTTTTACCGGTTAATTAGTGTGCATTAGTCGCGTGGATGACGGGTGTATTCCTTAATACCATTCGTGGGGTGGCGTACTTACTTCCCCAAACTCTACAAGCTCCTACTTCACTCCTATGTCGAGCCGGCTAGGAAGCTCCTAACATGGGATCACTAGAATTCGCTTGTGCATTAAATACAACCATAAAAACCTTTAGTACGCGTTTGGTTCATGTTTCTTAAGACGTTCAAGCAAGTTACCGAATAGGAAGTTAGCCAGTTTTCTTAAGCCTAACATAGATAAACAATCATCCAATACAACTAATAACACACTAACAACCAATAATCAATAGCTAGGTTTCATTAGATCTAAGCAAACACAAGATAAAATTAGCCTAACATGTTAAACAAAAGACAAGCATAAGATAGAATCAAACAACACATAGACATATTGAATGATTAATTGATAACTTATCTTTCAATGAAACATGGAAGATCTCAAGGCAAAAAGCCCTGAAAAAGTAGCTAAAATCGTCTTAGGGTTTTATCCCAAAATTCCACACACTAAGCTCTCCCTTAATGACAAAAAATTAGAAAACTATATATAGACTTTGACATCTGACGGCGTCACCTTATGCATTGTGACGCCGTCACCTCGCCGCTTTTAGGGTTCCCGGATGACCATCTTGACGCCGTCCCTCTTTAGCTCTTCAAAAATCCATTCTGGCTTATCAAGGCTTGACGCCGTCGGACCTATAACGTGACGCCGTCCCCTTATGATTTAAGCCGTGACGCCCTTGATTTAGTTAAAGCGTGACGCCGTCAGAATTCTCATGCAAACTCACTGGCCCGTCATGAGTAAATTTCACATCCAACTTTTCTTGCCAAGGCATGACGCCGTCTGGAGTTAATTTTGACGCCGTCAAAGGTGACTTTCAGCACAATTTTGAGACTTTGCCGTTTTCTTCACTTTTATGCTCCAAAAACGTCCAAAATGCCTCCTTTTCCAGATTTCTCCTCAAAAGTACCTAAAATGACAAAAGGAGCGATTTAGGGCAATATTTGATCAAATAAATACGATTTCGGGCTTAAATGACCCCTTAAAAGCGGTACACTTTTCGCCTCATCAAATACCCTTACACTTGAGATTTGCTTGTCCTCAAGCAAATGCGCTTTAATTCTAATCAAAATACAAGTTAGGGGTCATTTAATGCAAACATAAAAGTAATTACAACAAATAATCGTTCCACTTCAATCATAATAAGCACGGAGATTACATACTAGCACCTCACAAGTAGTGTTTAGATACTCACATCTCTCAAGTGTCATCAAAATAAATCTCATAAATGAAAACGGAAAATATCTCTCACTACCTGTCATAGCAAATAGATTACCATAGGCTTGGGAAAGGATCGAAAACCTCCTCCACTAGGCGTAAGCACCTAAGATAAACTATCAAAGAGGGCTTTTAAATGGGTTATAACGTTAGGTGTAGGGAAAAGGAGAACACGGTTTGGTTGGATAAAGGATATTTTACTGGTGGCGAGTTAAAAATCTTGATCAATTACATGTACTATACAACGTTGCTAAGCCAAGACTAGACTCGATCTTAAGCTAATGAAAGAAAATAACAAAACATAAACATAAAATAAACATAAAATGAAACGGGATGGTAGTCCGTATGTTTTTTTCTACTTTTCTTTTTCTCATTTTTTTGTATTTTTCTTGATTTTTTCGATTTTTTTTTTTTTTTTTTTTTTTTTTTTTTTTTTTTGCATACACTTTTACCCTACCATCCAAAATAATACATCATAGGGGCGTTGCATCCCCTTACACTTGAACTTTTACATAACTTTACAAATACTAATCTAATGACTCGAATTAAGATAATTGAAAAACTTGGAGTACTTTTAAAACATTTAGCACATATGGGGGTAATAATGTTGTTCTTCCCCATTACTCCATTACACTAGTACTTTACCCACGAGTCCCAATCGTCCCAAAACAATATGTACAAGGATATGACTCGACTTAGCAACCATGTAATCAACTAGATAATTAACTTGGGTTTAAACAAATGTTGTAACAATAATGCACTAAAAATGAGTGCATACAAGGTAGGCTAAGGCGATTTGGGTGTACATTTTAGTGGGGTGTAAACAAATTCTTCCTTCAAGTAAAATGCTTAAAGGTCGAAACGAAAAGATAGGCTCTGAGGGGTGTACTAGGGGTATCGTGTACTAAAAATGAGTACAACGCAAAGGGTGTGGGAGAATTACTTGACCAATGTAGCCAAAGTAATTATAACAAAAACACAGGTGTAAAACAATGGGTTAATCCTAATGCCTCTTATCATGTAGTAAATCTAACTACACGAATGTAGTCTCACTTGTGGCCTCGGAATGGTCCTAACGCAAGTTCTAGAATCTAAGTGCTACCGGTACACACATCATAGCATAAATGCTTTTCCTACCAATTCTAGGGGCGAACCTCACATATTTGGGGGTGGAAAATTTTTTAGTGGTACGGTTTTTGTGCTAGTCATATAACTCCTATCCGTGAGACGCTCATTAAGATCAAAGTTTCACTCCTATATGTTGTAAAAAATTTTAAATTTGGCACTAAAATTACCTTAACAAGTATTTCTCTCAGTTTTATTACACATCTACCATCAAACAAACAAAAATCAAGCGCAATTGTATTCTCAAAAATCGTACTTTTACCCTCCCCTTACACTTAAGATGAACATTGTCCCCAATGTTCAAATAACAAGATGTAAAAGCATAAAGTAAAAGAATGAAATCAAATACTCCCCTGATTCGCTCGTTGGATAATGAAATTACACGGTTAAATCTTCCTCCAAAGAGAATGTTGAAGCTCCATGACTAATGCATCGCCATAAGCTTGATTCAAAACATTTCCTTGTCCAAAATAACCTGTTGAACCTGAGAAAACAAACACGAAAACCTGCATAACATCGGCGGGATAAAATCTATATATAAGGATATAATGCTTGTGGAATGATAATTTTGCAGATTCCTGGAGATTATAAGTTGGAGATTTTAATAAAAACTTTTTTAAAAACAAAAATTTCAAAAATTTCTGAAAATTAAATCTGACGCCGTCAGGTTATAACCCCTGACGCCGTCAGAAATGACCTGACAAAATATTTCGTTTTTAGTTTCCGGAAAATTTCTGGAAAAACCTTTACCTTACTTCCTGGAAATCCTGCAAAACATCATTATGACTCGATACAAGCATTTGACTCAAACACACACTAATATGTATGTTAATTTATTATTATTACGATTCATGTTAATTTGTGTTCTAATAAACCGATTTAGATTTCCCTTACACTTAACTTTTGCAAAATACCTTTATATGTAGTTAAGACGAAGTTAAAAACAAAATAAAGCATTTTCACAAATTAGTTTTGAACATGAATCAATAAGAATAAAAATTAAACACACATACGGAAACAAATAAAATCAAACAAACAAATAAATAAACACACAAAGCAAATAAAACAAATAAAGCTTGGGTTGCCTCCCAAGAAGCGCCTTTCTTTATTAACGAGTCTTGTAGCTAGACTCAAAGTCACGCTACCCTATGTAAGTAAGCTCGTCATCAAGGACGTCTTTAGGGTTAAGCTTGGATTGAAGTTTCCTATTGGTCCGCTCAGTACGATATGTCTTTTCAAACTTCTCTCCATCCGGGTCATACAATGTCATCTTGATATGCCATGACCCATCTCCATCATTGGGTGGTTTATCCCAATTCCACTTATGATCATCTTCCTCACAAATCCACTTATTCATTCCTAGGTTAATTGGCAAAACTCCTAGGAAATCAATCATCCTTCTAAAAACTAGAGGGTCTTCAAATGGATCCAATTCGGTGTCCCTAGCCAAGAGTTGCTCTACCGAATGCGTTCGGTTAACAAAGTCCTCTTCTAGGTAAAATGGGCGTTGGGGTCCTATGAAGTCTCTATCGATCCAAGGTCCATATCTAGATGGTCTCCTATTTAATTCTAACCAATGGGGTGTCGGTTCCTCACTAGTATCATAGGCATGTTTCTTAACATCATAGACTGACCAAGTATCCCCTTCTCCTACCGCTATCTTGGATTCCTTACAATCAATCATAGCACTAGCGGTCGCTAAAAATCCTCTACCTATCAACAAGGGGCATGTAGGGTCGCTAACCATATCAAGGACGTGGAAATCGGCTAAAATGGTTAGTTTTCCAATGTGCACTAACACGTCCTTAACTACTCCAACCGGGTAAGCAACACTTCCATCCGCTAAACCTATTATCACCTCGGTTTCTTCAAGTTTTCCAAGTTTTAGAGAGGTGTAGAGAGGTAACGGAAGTAGGTTAAGGCTTGATCCAAGATCGGCTAATGTATCATAAGCCTCCGAATTACCGATCTTGCAAGGTAGAACAAATAAGCCCGGATCATCTAACTTCTTAGGTAGCTTGTTTTGAACAAAGGCGGTCCCTTTTTCGCCTAACTTGAGCTTCTTCTCATCAACAACCGGACTTTCAAGGTGGAGCTCCTTGAATTCTTCGTCAAGGTTTTGAGTGGGAGGTGTTTCAACTATGTTGTTGACCAATTTGGATGTCATAACTTCTTGGTCATTTGGAACGACTTGGGTTTGTTTGAAACACGTGCTCATGGAATTGACCGAATAATATTGTGGACAAGAACTAGGGGACGAAACCGATGAAATAGCGTTGACGTTTAGTTTCGGGTTCTTGACCGTGTTGCTAGGGAGTGCTCCCATTTCTCGGTCATTGAGGGCTTTCAACAAGGTGTCAATCTTGTCGGTCATCTCGCTTTGTTTCTGTTTGAAATCGGCTTCAAACTTGGCTAAACGAGCTTCTTGAGATGCCATAAATTGAGACATCAATCCTTCAAAGTTATTGGTACTACCATTGCCGGAAGGATTGTTGTTGAAAGTACGGTTCGAGTTGGAACCGCTTGATTGGAAACGATTAGGTGGGTTGGAAGAATTGATTTGTTGTGAGTTTTGGTTTTGTTTCCACCTAAGGTTCGGGTGATTTTTCCATGAGGGGTTGTATGAATCACCATAATGGTTTGGCTCGGGCTTGAAAGTGTACCACTTGTCTCCCGCTCTGTCGGTACGCGAGGATGCGTAGTCCACAAAAGCTTGTTCGGGGAGTTCCATGCAATCACGAGTGTCGTGGGGACCACTACATAATTCACATGAAGAAGTGATTTTGTTCACTTGGCTTGAAGGTTTAGGAGCCTCGTAGGATTTCATGAGAAACTTGACTTGGTCTTCAAGTTCTACAATCCTACGGTCGGAAGTGCTTGAATTGTTCAAAGGCAAAGATATTGCCTTGACCGTTTTATTCAAATCACGGGGATCACTCCAACTTTCGTTGTCATAAAGAGCAAGATCCTCTAGGAGAGCCCATGATTGTTCCGCACTTAGATCACGTAGCTTGCCACCGGCCGATTGGTCAATGGTTTGCCTCGTGGAGAGATTGATATGGTCATAGAAGATTTGGACTTGGAGCCAAAGTTCTATGCCATGGTGAGGGACTTTTTGGAGTAAGTCCTTGAATCGAGTCCATGCCTCGTAGAGAGTTTCGCCTTGACGTTGTTGGAACATCAAGATATCATTCCTTAGCTTGGTAGTTCTTCCCGGTGGGAAAAACTGAGCAAGGAAACGAGTGGTGAGATCATCCCAAGAGGTAATGGATCCTGCGGGTTGACGTTCTAGCCACTGACTAGCTTGGTCCCGCAAAGAGAATTGGAAGAGACGCAATCGGGTCGTCTCTCGAGTGGCAACATCAAGGTCTATAGAATCAACGATTTTAAGAAAGTCCTTGAGATGTTGATTAGGATCTTCAGAACGAAGTCCATGGAATGCGCATCCGCTTTGCACCAACCGGATGGTGTCGGATCGCAAGGGTGTGATATTGGCTCCTTGAGTGAGCTCAATGGTATTTCGATAGCCATGGTGGCTAGGACGGGAATACTCTCCTAAAGTACGGGCTCTAGGAGGTGGTGGTGGTTGTTGTGGTGGTGGGTTGTGTGGGTTAAGGATATTACCATCTTCCATGATGTCGGACGGTAATGGTTACGAACAAAGACACGAAGAAAATAGATAGACTAAAGAAAACCTAGAAAAATAAAATAAAAATCTCACTAGAAAGGAATCTAGTGAGTAGACCTAATAGAAATAAAAATTCAACCTAAACAATAACTATTCCCCGGCAGCGGCGCCAAAAACTTGATGCGTGGGTTTTGCAACCTTACAACAGGTTTTACCTCTCGAGGGATCTCAAGAGGCTTACAACCCCACCAGGCAGTGTACCTGACCGATGTAGTATAGTGTAGTGGTAAGTACGGGGGATTGATCGTTCTCCACAGGGAATAGTGTTCGTTAGGTGTGAAAGGCTACTCTAATTAGGTCTAAGGGTTGAGGAAGATTCTTTTTTATGTTTTTATATTTTATGGTAAGCAAGTAAAATCTCGGGTTTGGAAGGAGTGGGCGGAATTAGTTGCTAGTCAACTAACCCAAATTACTACAAATGCAAATAAAATAAAATAACAAAAATGAAAAGTGGTGAGAAACTTATGTGTAGAGAAATATGTTTACTTAGATTTCCTTACTCCCTAACTATCTTTTACCGGTTAATTAGTGTGCATTAGTCGCGTGGATGACGGGTGTATTCCTTAATACCATTCGTGGGGTGGCGTACTTACTTCCCCAAACTCTACAAGCTCCTACTTCACTCCTATGTCGAGCCGGCTAGGAAGCTCCTAACATGGGATCACTAGAATTCGCTTGTGCATTAAATACAACCATAAAAACCTTTAGTACGCGTTTGGTTCATGTTTCTTAAGACGTTCAAGCAAGTTACCGAATAGGAAGTTAGCCAGTTTTCTTAAGCCTAACATAGATAAACAATCATCCAATACAACTAATAACACACTAACAACCAATAATCAATAGCTAGGTTTCATTAGATCTAAGCAAACACAAGATAAAATTAGCCTAACATGTTAAACAAAAGACAAGCATAAGATAGAATCAAACAACACATAGACATATTGAATGATTAATTGATAACTTATCTTTCAATGAAACATGGAAGATCTCAAGGCAAAAAGCCCTGAAAAAGTAGCTAAAATCGTCTTAGGGTTTTATCCCAAAATTCCACACACTAAGCTCTCCCTTAATGACAAAAAATTAGAAAACTATATATAGACTTTGACATCTGACGGCGTCACCTTATGCATTGTGACGCCGTCACCTCGCCGCTTTTAGGGTTCCCGGATGACCATCTTGACGCCGTCCCTCTTTAGCTCTTCAAAAATCCATTCTGGCTTATCAAGGCTTGACGCCGTCGGACCTATAACGTGACGCCGTCCCCTTATGATTTAAGCCGTGACGCCCTTGATTTAGTTAAAGCGTGACGCCGTCAGAATTCTCATGCAAACTCACTGGCCCGTCATGAGTAAATTTCACATCCAACTTTTCTTGCCAAGGCATGACGCCGTCTGGAGTTAATTTTGACGCCGTCAAAGGTGACTTTCAGCACAATTTTGAGACTTTGCCGTTTTCTTCACTTTTATGCTCCAAAAACGTCCAAAATGCCTCCTTTTCCAGATTTCTCCTCAAAAGTACCTAAAATGACAAAAGGAGCGATTTAGGGCAATATTTGATCAAATAAATACGATTTCGGGCTTAAATGACCCCTTAAAAGCGGTACACTTTTCGCCTCATCAGTCATATATGGTCACACTAAACCATAGGCATACATGATTAAGTGTAACCAAAATTCGATACATATGGTCACGTAAGTTAATATGTGTGTCTAAAGTTTAGTGTGTGTTTGCCTACCAAATCCTAATGTGTATAGTCACATTTAATTGTAGCACGAAAACATGTGACTATAGGCTTTACAATAGTCACACCATATCACAAATGTGTATCTAAATTATGTTTATGGCCACATTATAAGGGTATTATATGTGACCAATACATTCAAAATAGTCACATTGTGAAATATTCATGTGACTATTATTTATAGCAAAATGTGAACTCAGTTATCATTAAAATTGATATTAGTCACATTGAGTGTTTGTGTGACTGAATTCAAGATGTTATATATGGTCACATGAAGTATTTATTTAGGTGTCTAAATCATAGAGTCATATTTTGTCACACATTATTTAAGTGTAGTCATAATTCGATACATATGGTCACACATTTCTGATAACTTATGTAATTTTGAGGGGTTAGATATGGGATTTTATAGTCTATCTAGTTTGAGTCTAATTTGATATTCACTGAATTGAGTTAAGACTATTAGTCATGACTCCTCATTTGCCCCATTACAATGCTGAGATTTTATAGTCTATCTAGTTTAATGCAGTAGTAAAACAAGTGGGTAATAGTCACATGCATGACTGGACATTGACTACTTTTTTAACCACTATTTTTTTCAACAAATTGCCTGCAATTGAGAATCTTTCATAGGTAATACTGGTTTTTTTCAAACAAATGCCTGCAATTGAGAATCTTTCATACCAAACATTGTTTTTTTCAACCAAATGCCTGCACTATATAAAGGCATAACCACATACATGAAAACTACATATAATAAAAAACTGTAACAAAAAACAACAATTGAAAACTGCAAATACAATAAAGCTTGACTGCAAGTGGATATACTAGTGAAAACTGCAAATTTTTTCATTGCCATAGAAAAGCTTGACTTTTTGGAGTCAAAATCCAATACAACAGGCTAAATTACACAAACAACTATTTAATACTAAAACTGCTAATCATCTATCAGTACTAACTTAACAATAGTAGGAGTAACCTTGCACTTAGCCTTGAGCAGCATTAACTTTAAGCCCAGCAGTAGTAACTTTTGTACTAGTAGCACAAACCACTTGGTGTATTTCCTTTGAAGGTCACCAGCAGTCTTAACTTCAACCAGCAGTCTTAACTGTTACACTAGCAGTCTTAACTTCAACCAGCAGTCTTAACTGTTACACTAGCAGTCTTAACTTCAACCAGCAGCTTTTAATCCTAACATAATCCCAATATGAAGTAAACAATTAATAGATAAATTGAAATCCTTTACAAGAGTATTTGCAGCAAAACAAAAGCTTAAATAGGTTCTGCAGACAAACATAAATCCTTAAATAGAGTGTGACAACTTGAGCATGACATGCTTCACTTGGATTTTCGTATAATAATACCTTCACAGTCGGTTCGATAGTAGTCATTTCGTGATTCATTACCCAAGTCACGTTGATTTACACGTGGCAATATGTTATCATTGTGCTCGTGGATGACTGTACTAAATTCCTCATCGACTTCGTCATATGTATCTTTGTAATTCTTGGTAGGTGTTTTAAAGACAATAGACAATTTTTTATCTACCTGGTCTTTCACATAAAACACTTGTCGTGCTTGTGAGGCTAATATGAACGGATCACCCTTGTGGCCTAAACTATTCAGGTCTACCAACGTATAACCAAGAGTATCGCGTTTGACCCCACCAGTTTTTTGATTAACCCAATCACATTTGAAAAGAGGAATTTGCCCGAAAAGGTAATCTAGTACCCATATCTCTTGTAAAACCCTATAATAAAATGCTTTTCTTGTGGTTGCAACTTCTTTGGATATGTGAAGATCTACTGCCTCAACACTAACCCCACTGTTCTGGTAAACTATGCCATCATTACTTTTCGTACGAAATATATACCCATTGATGTTATATGCCTCGTATTTCACTATGCTGGCGCGTGGTCCAAATGATATCTACCTCACAGTTTCTGATACACTATCTTTGGATATCGCTAACTCTCTCTCAACCTGAATTTCATTACAAGTATATATTACCTTTAAATTGCAGGAACAACAAACAAACAATTAAAGAATAGGAGTGTTTGGGATAATGAAATGGTGTGCTGGTGGACCTCTATCTAATGTCATATATAGGAGGGACAATTATGATGATAGGTTCTATGACTGAAAAGGTTGCTGGGCAGATCATTGGTAAGTGCTTATTTATTATAGACTACTACTATTGGTTTTGAAGCTTGTAGCTATGAGTTTTTCTGGGTGAATGGTACACCTAATTAATGGTATATACAGCTTATCACAATCACCAGTTAAGGACTTATCAATAAAACACACTTCACATTTTATCTCAACTCACTTCTTTTTAGCAACAAACAAACAATTATAAACAACATACGAGTAATTACCTCTTCACGTAACCACTTAGCAAAAGATTTACTGTGCTCATTCTCCAGCAATGCCATTCGTTTGCCCGGGTTTTTTGTTTTCAAAATTTGCTTGTGTCGCCTGAAACAAATAAATGTATTTGATTATTATATTTGATAGAACATTTTAAGCAACGAAATAGACATGTGTTAGTAATACTTACTCGATATACGGTTGAATTTCATCTGTATTTTGTATTACATACAAATGTGCTTTCTGAAAGAATTCTCCGGAAACTTCACTTGATTTGCCGGCCGACAATGGCTTTCCGTCCTCATTTTCATTGGTTACATGTTTATCAGGTGGGATACCAATAGTTTTCATGGTTTTATGATATTCGCTAAAAAACTCTATTGTTTCTTCCGCGATAGTCTCCTCAGCAATGCATCCCTCTGGTCTATTTCTGTTTCGCACATGTCCTTTAATAACCTTCATACATCTTTCGAAGGGATACATCCACCGAAAGCATATGGGACCACATAATTTTACCTCCCTAGTTAGGTGCACAGTCAAGTGTATCATAATATCAAAAAATGACGGAGGAAAGAACTTCTCGAGTAGGCACAGTGTCACAACAAGTTCTTCTTGCATCTTATCTAGTTCTTGCAAGCTGATTTCTTTCCTACATATAGATTTAAAGAAAAAGCAAAACCTGATAATAGCATATCGTGTGGGTGGGTGCATGATTGAACGTATAGCAATGGGCAAAAACTCTTGCATTAGCATGTGATAGTCATGCGATTTAAGGCCAATGAGCTTCCTATCATTTAGGCTGACCAAACTAGAGAAATTTGAACAATAGCCTTGTGGTACCCTGATGTTGCATAACGTTTCACAAAAGATGTCTTTTTCAGCATTCGTTAATGTGTAACCTATTGGAGGTAGTGTTGTTTTGTCTGCTTCTTGCCTAGCAAACAACTCTTTTTTTATCCCCAACTCTTCCAGATCCAATCGAGCATTCATTCCATCTTTTGTCTTTTCAGGAACATTCAGCAAAGTTACGACTAGACTCTCACCAACATTCTTTTCTACATGCATGAAGTCAATACAATGCGGAACAGAATTATGCCTCCAATACCTTAGCTTTTGAAACCAAATGTTGAATTTCTTCCAATATGCTTCATTTACTTGGCTTGAACTACCCTCTTCTTCTGTTGTTTTCCTTTTATGCTTTTTAATCTTCCTACCTCTGCCTCTGGTATCTTCTTGGTTTTTCGAGGTGTTATTGTTTGTTCGTTTTCCTTTTCCCCACTTATTTTCAATATGTTGTACCTCATTGTATATTTGTTCCCCGGTCAATGGATTTGGTGCATGCTGAAATTCTTCTTATCCATTAAACGCCTTCGTTTGCCTTCTGAACGGATGGTTGTATGGTAGATATCGTCTGTGTCCAGCATAACTTTGCTTGGATGAGGCAGAAAGTCTAACACAGTGTGTATCTTTCCCACATACTACACAACCTTTCAATCCACTGTATGGGCAGCCACATAATGTACCAAGTGCAGGGTAACCATTTATCATCCATAACACAACGGAACGCAAATTAAAGTTTTCTTTTGTGGAAGCATCATATGTATCAACCCCTTTCTCGAATAAGGTATGCAGATCATCAACCAACGGTTCTAAAAATACATCGATATCATTTCCCGGGTATCCCGATATTAATACCGAAAGCATGATAAACTTTCTTTTCATACACAACCATGGAGGAAGGTTGTATATGACAGATAAAACTGGCCATAAACTGTGATGCCTAGTTCCTGAGTTGACGTTAACCCCATCAGCCGATATTCCTAGCCGTAGATTTCTCGGATCTTTAGCAATTTCGGGGAATTTTTCATCTATGGTACGCCATGCCTGTGAATCTGCGGGATGACGTAAAACACCATCTGTTATCCTCCTTATTGCGTGCCATCTTAGATCTTCTGAAATACATTCTAACTTAAAGAGTCGTTGCAGTCTTGGTATAATTGGAAAGTACCACATTACCTTTGCCGGAATGTTTTCGTACGCTTTATGTGTCTTATTATCCACCTTCCATCTTGATATCCCACAAGTTGGAAAAACAGTCAACTCCTTGTTATCCTTCCAGTAAAGAATGCAGTTGTTGCTACATACATGTATCTTTTTGTATCCTGATCCTATCATTCTCATTAGTTTTTTGTTCTGATAAGTTTTTTCAACCATTTCATTACCAGCAGGTAGCATCTTTTTTAACAATCCTAGTAATTCAGTAAAGAACTTATCAGAAGCTCGATACTTACCCTTCAAGTTGAGTAGTTTAACTATTGCAGACAACTTTGTAAAGTCAGGACATCCTTTGTAAAGTGGCTTCTCCGCGTCTAATAATAGTTCTTGAAACTTGGCAAGGTCAGCCTCATCAAAACTTTCTTTTGTAGCATTAACCATTTCTACTGTTGCTGGGCCATCTGTTGGAATTTCTGAACCAAAATCCATGTCGAAATCCGTGTCGTCAACAAACTCATCTGTTGTAGCATTAACAGGTATTTGGGCAGTTGTTGCTTGCTCATCCTTTTCTCCATGTTTATCCCATTTTGTGTAGCTTTGATCAATCCCGTAGTAGAATAAATGGAACTGCACTTCCTCCACTTTCTGCTCTATGTGGTTTAAATAGGAAGTACACGGACATGGCATCTTAAGCTGTTGTTTATTACCTCGTGGGTCGATGTTCCTCATCTTCTGCAAGTTGTGTACTGCATACTTAATAAACGCTTCTACTCCATCAGCATATTGTTTCTTGGTCCTACTAGTTCTCATCCAAGACTTGTCCATGCTATTGTTGAGGTCAAATGGTAACGTACATATATATCCTAAAAGTCACAAATTAAACCAATATAAGCATCAAATCATTTGTGTATAATTACAATGGACAGTGGGTAGTGTAGTGGTACTCAAAATTCCCTTTGATCACAAACATCAAGCACATACTTATTGGAATCTGTCTGGGCATAATTTGCTGTGCTGGATCAATGTAACAGTGTTTTTAAAACTGTTATGTTTATGGCAGTTTTAAGGAGTTTTTGGGGTAATGAATGTAACAGTGTTTTTAAAACTGTTATGTTTATGGTGTTTTAAATCTGTCATGTTTATAATTGTAAAAACAATTTCGAGAATAATATAATTTCACCATTGCACAAAAAAAAATGATTTCCTAATTCAAAAAAGTACCTAATTTAGATCTAAATGAACCTCCCTCCGTTGTTGATGGCCGGACCGGCGAGTGGTGGATGGTGAGTGGTGGCTGTGATTGGTGACTGGTGAATGGTGGATGGTGACTGGTGGCTGTGATTGGTGAGAAATGTGAGAAATTTGAAATTTGCTGAAAAAAATATGGGGGGCTTTTTAAAAATTTTGGGGAGGGAAATACCAAAAAGGAAGCCACAGATATCGAACCTGTGACCTCCCCTTCACAACACTAACAACTCAACCATCTCCGCCCTTGGGTCTTTTTCGATTATACCTTCTTTTGTATTCGTCTTATAGACTATCTGTTTTGAGCTTATTTGCTTATTTTATTTTTAGCAGCTTATCTGTAGCTTGTTTCTATGTTTCATTTTTACGCTGCATTGTATGTGGTGGTTTGGATTCTTTTTCGATTATACCTTCTTTTGTATTCGTCTTATAGACTATCTGTTTTATTAAAGAAAATTGTTACAAAATCCAAATATCTTCTATACAAAGTTAAACCTGGAAGTACAAAGTTAAACCTGGCAGTACTAATATTTACACTAGCAGTACTAACATTATTTCCTTTCTGCTTGTGTGAAGATCTTTCTCAGTAATTCTCTTGACATTTCTGAGTCTTCATCAACTCTGAGCTTAGCAGCTAACATAACAACTAAGATATCTGCCCTTAATGGATAATCTTTTTCTATCAGCATGTAGACATCCACTCCATTCTTTGTAGATACATGGTGAACACCACATGTATCATACAGTCTCCATGTTGTACCTAAGTCATGAGCTTGAAACTGCCATAAGATATCTTCTGGATCAGGTTCATACAACCTATTCAATTCCACCCATAGCTCCTTGTCTTTGTCTTCTATAGGATATGTAGATCTGAACCTTTCTTGAACCAGACTCCATAGCTTGTCCAAGTCTTCTCTATCAAAATCTTCAGCATATCTTCAAAATACTTATAAATTTGTGAGTGTCTTCCTACCTTGATTTTTTTCCAAGCTTTCCCAAATGTATCTGTGTGTATCTCCCAATCAATAATTGGATGTTTAGCTTGAATAGGATCAACATTTAATGCTTCTGGGATTATAACCATCATATGCTGAAGAAGCATTTCATCAGTTAATTCCTCGGCTATTTTTTCTTCCTCAACTACTTGATCTTCTTTATCTTCTTCAGTCTTTTGCTTCTTTGAATCCTCTGCTGTAGGTACTTCTTCTTCACCAATCTTCTGTTTCTTTGAAGATTCAGACTTCGATAATATACCTGCTCTCTTTGTAGTTCTACTTTCTTCTTCTGTTCCCATGGGAGTAAATGTGTTCACTCTTCTGTAAACCCTTTCAAACTCACTCTTGATCTCCTCAAAACTTTTACCTTGGAAATCCTTCCTTTTGTATCCAGCCATGTTCCTCATGTAAAGACACATGGTGGTTCTTTGCTCAGCTTGACTAGGTGGTTTACTCCTCTTTTCTTTGGCTTTTTGTTCTGCAGCAGACTTTCTTCTTGAATTTATCAGTTCAGCAAGTTGTCTTGACTTCTCTTCAATGGAAAACACTTCATCTGCTCTGAGTTCACCAAGCCTTCCCTTTAAAACATCATCAGCATCAATCATAGACTGAACTTGTGCAGCATCATTAAACCTTGCTTGTTCATCATCATGTAACTTCTTAACCAGAAGTGCATCAGATTGTTCTTGTGCTAACCTTTGTGCTTCAGCTGTTTCATTTGCAAGTCTTTTTTCTTCAAGGAATTTTACAATCTCAAATTGTGCTCTTTCATCTTCCAGTGCTTTCCTAGCTACCTCTTCATCAAAACTAATCTGAGCAAGAACACTCTTCTTGACCTTCTTTGGTGGCTCTTCTTCAATCATAACACCCTTTTCTTTATCTGCCCTTTGCCTTCTATCATACACAATCCTAGCAGTACTAACGCCTGCACCAGCAATACTAGCAGTACTAACTTGTTGATGAGCAGTACCAATATTTTCAGCATCCAAATTTTCTTCACCCATATCTTGCCTCCCCTGAAACTCAACATTCTCTTCAACCAAAGAAATATTGGGGTCTTGATCAATATCAGCTATCTTCCTCCCCTGTTTGGAAGAATCATCTATGTTATCATTTGAATCATCATCATCCGTGTTATCATCTGAATCATCATCATCTGAGCTTGTAGACTCCACAATATTTGCCTTTCTCTTTGCTTTAAGTGACTAGACTTTAGACTGCAATTTCTTTACTTTTTCAATGAGCTTCTTGTAAGCAGTACCATACAACTGCTTTGTCTCCTTGAGTTCTTTCTCCAAGCCAGTCACCCTTTGAGTCAATTTGGTACAAATATCCATCAATTCCTTTAGTGACACTCTGCCCTCATCACTTCCAGGTGTGTTACCTCCTGGGAGAGGTGAATCATGGGGCATTTCCCTCATATTTGGCTGAGGAACAACAGATTCCTCTCTGGATGAACTCCTATATGGTGATGAAGTTGTTTGTGAGGCTGATTGAGAACCAGATGAACCTGTGGGTGTGTGGTGGGACTCAACTGGGCTTGTTGATCCTTCACCCTGAATGTTTTGATTTTGAACCAACATTGTTTCAAAAAGTGGAACTACTATCCCATTAAACCCCTTAGAAGCCATGCTCATGTTACTAAAAAGTTTTTGAGTAAGGCAAGGAGTTGGATAAACATTTTTATGAGATAGAAGCAAACTTTTCCTTATATTCAAAACCGTTTGTATAAACCTTGGATACATTAAAAACTTGTATTTGTTATCTACATTTTTCACCATACCATCAAAAATTAATTTTGAAAAGTTAAAAGTCCTGTTTGTTACTAAACAAATGAGAGCAGTTGCAATATTGCTACTGAACGGCTCCCATGAGGTTTTCTTTGGACTTAAACAATGAAGGATGGTATGTATGAAGAATCTCCATTGTGGGGCAAAACATCCTTTTTGAAAAGTCAGAATTTGAGAAGATGTGTCACACCCCATTCTGAAAATGTGATGAAAAATTTCAGTATTAGGCAAAGAACTAATACCATTGTCATCTGCTAAATGGAGATGCCTCCTAACAGATGACTCAGTAATAGTTATTGTTTTGCCATCAACTGTTGCAATTAACTCTTTGTCTCCATTCTCAAATGTATTGGTAGTAACAGTCTGCCAAAATTGTTTGATTTGAGAGACATAGATAGTAGGATTGACTGTAAGAGCATACTTGATGTGGGTAGTGTTTAGAAAATCTACTATCTGGTGGAAGTCTAGACTCCCTTCTGGTTTCTCCAAGAATGCAACCTGGTTATGTGTATCACAAAACTCTAAATTTGCCATGAAAATTGATTAAAGGCTTGATTAGAGTGCTGGGTTATGATCGTTTATGAGAGAAAGTATGTTTGGTAAAGCCAATTGGGATTTTATAGAGAATACTTATGATTTCGATTGGACCGACTTCAATAAATTGTTTCTTTAGTTTGAAGAAATCGTATAAATTAGATAAAGAAAGAGAATTAACCAATTTATGAAACCCTTAAGCGAAGTAATTGACAAAAATTACCCCAACGGCTATCGGTTATTACCCAAACAGTACTAACGGCTACCCAGCAGTACAAAGTTTTACGCTAGCAGTACAAACTTTTGACTAGCAGTACAAACTTTGTGCAAAAACTTTTTCTCAGCTGTATGGACTCAATTTTCTTTTAAAACCATACTGCACTCATACATATAGAAGGGATTAAATGTAAAGGAAGACACTTAATCAGTTTTTGTGATATTGTTGTTCTTGCATTACAACACAGTTTACTGTTTCAGTGTTAATAGTCTTCTAAGTATTAAAGAGTAGATTTTTAAAAAAGACTGCTATTATCCAAGAATCCAAACACCCATTTAACATCAGGGGAAACACAGATAACTATTCCTTTTTTACCCATAAACCCTCGGTGTTCTTTTCACCACTTACCATTATGCAAATTTTTGTTTCTTGACTTCCTTAAATCAAACATTCACAAGCAACCATAAACAATTAATTAAAGGGGCAAATATACACATGGCCCGGTCGCTTGAAGTGTTGGGCTTTTATGGCCCCAAAAAAGTCGATTTCCCAAAATAGCCCTAACAAAAGGCGCTTAAATGTGGGAGTGACATGTGGCTGTGTACTTTTCAAGCGACTTTCGTTAAGCGACTTTCTATTTTGTCTTTTTCCAGCCAAAAAGTCAAACTTCGAAAAATGTTATTTTAATCGTTTTGCTCCTTCCACACCTTGAGCGACTTTTTTATTTATTTAAGTGACTGACGCTTGTACTTTGAGCGACTTTTTCACCTGCCAACTTTTTTACTTTTGCCAGTTAACTTTGTACTTTCCAACTTTTATACTTTTGATATTTTTTATACTTTTATACTTTTAATTTAAAAAATAATACAAACAATAATCCAAAGAAGTGTATCAAACACACTTCGTTTAAAATCTTGAGCGACTAGAAAAATCATTTAAGCGACTTTTATTTTCTTTAATCGACTTTATTTTTTCAAACACCCTCCCATTAACCCCCCCCCCCCCCCACACACACACACATTCAAATTCCCCAAAAACACCTACTGTAAATCAAACCCAAAAATATAATCAAAATCAAAGTATAAATCGTAACCCCAAATTCTGTATTCCAATTTCAATAGAGGTATCAATTTCAATAACCCCTAACCCTAGACGCAACCATTATTATTTATTGAAGACCCACATGGGAAATGAATACTTTGATGCAAAGATCACTGTTCGTTCGCAGGTACATTATCTAGAAACGATTAAAGGTAAGTTGGAAAAGAATCAATCTAGAATTAGGCTTTTTCGAGAGTGTTTTCGGTCCATGGTTAGATATACCCTCTTGTCATGCAAATGATAACCATTTGCTAAACTTCGTTTTACAGAACCAGGTATATATTCCAAAATTGCTTGATCATTGCCCCCCTATTTCCTACAGAATTGGGGATAATGTTTTGCAATTTGGTCGTTGGGAGTTTCTATTGATAACTGGTTTAGTTTTTGGTCCTTTGCCTGACCTTGCAGAAGTTGATAATACCCCGTTAGGTTTGCGACTCTTTCCTGATAAAAAACTTGATAAAAGGTTCACTGTGAAAGGTAGTGAGCTTTTAGCACTTTTGGAAAACGATAAACAATTTGATGCATTATCTAATGAGGATGCGGTTAGAGTTTGCCTGTTGATAGTGGTCGACGTCATATTCAATGGACATGGATCTTGGTACGTTGTTCCTAATCATTTTTTCCAACTGGTTGAGAATTTTTCTGCTTGGAATGCCTATCCATGGGGGGAGTTCTTGTGGAGAAGTTTATACGTCTATTTAGCAAATGTAGTTCCTACGCGTCGTGAAGCTTACTACAAGAAGAATCAGAAGTCAAGCCCATCTAACCCTCCCACATATACTCTGTCTGGTTTTATTTGGGCTTTTAAGGTATGATTTTGGCAAAAAACTTTTTGTAATTATTGTCGTGTTTTCGTGTACTAAGAGTAACATTAGTTGTATTGTTTTCGTGTTAGATTTGGATTCTTGAGAGTTGTCCCAACAGCAGCTCATGGTGGAACAAAGACTCGAGTAAGATCCCACGTGGTCTTTCATGGTCAAAGGGTAAAAGGTTCCGAAAAAGTGATCATGATCTACTTTATGGTTCGGTAAGCATTTCCATTGTTTTTTGTTATTAGTGAAATAACTTACGAATTCTCTATATTTGTTTTTGACATTACTATAATTTGTTATCTAGGGTTCGAATCCAATATTGAAACTTGTTCCAACTAGTGAAGAAAGGTTGTAACCATGGTTTGTACGTAGTAATGAGTATTTTGTTCAGCTCAATCGTATTCAAAGCCAAGCAGACGTTGCAGATGATGCCGTTGAGGTAAATTGTCAATTTTCAAAAAAAAAAAAATTTTGATCCTAAACCCTTTAAACATTGAGACATAAATTATTGTTTTACATATTTAGAAATCATAATAAATACGGGTAGAAATATGGCATTTCAAGAAATCTGTACTTGATACCTAAATAGACAACTATACTTAAAAATGGTTAACCTATACAGACAACCGTATATGCCATTTGAGCATTGAAGTCCTAATAAATGCAGGTAAAAAACGCATTCGTGCTCGTAGTTTCCTTCACGCTACTCGAGTTTCATCATTCGCTGCTTATCAATATCCTAAAATCTTATCGTTTTACATCTATCTTTGGCATAATTAATAAACGGCCTTAGATTTATGTAGGAGAACCCTTACCTTTAAGACATTGAGAACAATGTCTCGTTTTAGTCTGGGGGGGGGGGGTAATCTTTCGATTTGATTTTTGCCTTGCATTTTTTGCCGTTTACTCATGCAACCCCGTTTTTCTCCAAAAAATTGAAAAAAAATGAGAAAATTTTAAAATTTTTTTTGCAAAAATATAATAAATTTTGACATTTTTGTTGACTTTCCGCTGGTGAGAGTAGGAATAAAATTCTGACTTGACCGGGCGTGTTGAGCCCTAGCTTGTCTCCTTAACCATTTTATAATCTATAAGTTCGTGCTAGTCTTTTAAACAAGGAGCTATAAAATGCGAATTCTTTTTAAGAGTTTGCAAGTTCCCGTATTTGACTTTATATATGCATGGCTTGATTGTTTCGCTAAGCATTCGCGGATCTTATTATTTAAGATTTTAAATTTGCGAAGAACGAGAAATGATAGAGTTGTTTATAAGTTAGATTGCTAAACGTGGAGTAGTTGGATCTCTTTAAAGCTCATCGAAGTTATTTATGGATTTTTGTTCCCATAAGCTTTCTTCACCCTAAAAATAGTAATCTAGGAATAATTAAAGGTATTTTGGTTTTGGCGATAATTAGTTTTTATTTCTTCCTTAGAGAATTCTTGCTTATGAAAGTTGGGTACACATCAAGGTACTGTCAGTGTTACGGTGTAATAGACTATTCCATCTTGCCGGCTCGCAACCGATGTTGGGATTGTTATAAAAGCCGTAGGACTTGGGGTTTGGCAACACCAATAATTAATAAATATAATAATGTATGATAATAATCCAAAGCCATAAAAAGTTTTCTACATCTTGCCGGTTCGCAGCCGATGTTGTAGACTTCTAATAAAGGCAGAGGAAAAATATCCAAGGTCAAAATAAGACTCCCGATTCTTGACGGTTTGCTGCCGTTGTCTAGGTTGTTTAAAAGGCCAAGGATTAAATACGTTAATGTGCTTAATAATGTTTAAAAATGCCAAACTTCGACTCCGGGGATATCCTAATAAAAGCTTCTGTCTCTGGACTCGTAGATGAGTTGTTTCGGTCGCATATAAAAGGGATATACTCAAAATCGTGTTAAATCAGAGACCTTGATGTGGACCTCATTTTCGTATGCAACGGTTTTCGAGGGAAGGTTTGGAAACTACTTAGCGTCTAAACTAGGTATCTTTATCAGATTAAAACTTATCGAAACGAGAATTTGAAGAAATTCATTTCTCACCAAAAATAAAATAAATAGAGGAAAATAGGAATTTGGGAACAAGAAGTCCACAATTAGCTTTTATGAGTAGTGTTGGCAATCTAACTTGTAAACAACAATGATTTCGTTTTTAAGCTTAGTTTGGGGACTCGTGAAAAATCAGGAATGACGAATTTTATCCGTATGGTCACTTCTTCATGAGTCGTGTTTCCTACTCGAAGACCCTAAAAGTTATCGTGAGATAATGATTGTCAACAAAGCCGTCACTTGAATAATGAGAAAAATACAAAAATAGAATAAAAGGAAAATCGGGGAGTTTTTAGAACTTAAGATTTCTTGATCTCTTTTGAAAATTTTGCTACTTCTCAAAGTTAGTAAAAAGAGATTGGAAATTTTCGGTTTCAAAAACGTGTTCTTATAACATTGCATGAGGACATTGCAATATCTTAGTCTGGGGGAATTTGGTATGTGCTTAAACACATACCTTTTCTTGACCAAAACCGGACCCAAATAGACCAAAAACTAACCAATTATGCCAAATATATTGTGTTTTTGTGTTTTTACATATGCAGGCACGGATATCGAAGAAAAGGACAAAAATCAAGCAAAGACCGGGAAACCGAGCACGAGATATGGAAGTGTTATTTATAGCCGATGCCGGGAAGTTTTAAGTCAAAGTCAACCCTTGAAGTTTCATCATTTGACAAGAATGACCCTTGATTGTATTTTGGAAAATGTGGCAAGATAAGTCCCTGAGAATTCAAGTAATACACATTTGGTCCTTATATCTTCAAAACCACAAATCTTAAAACATAAACTACACCTCATGCCCGGATTTTGGTTTACAACCCATTCCAAATAAAATCCAACCCAACTATTAAAACTAAACCCCTAGCCCAAAGTTAAACAAGCCCACTATCCTTTTACCCAATACCCATCACCTCTTAACCTAACCCGACCCAACACTATAACACCCCCTAATTTGGTTTGTGGCAGCGGAAAAGTAATTAGGGTGTTACGGTGAGGATCGAGGTTTAAATTTCAGAAAACGATCCAGAAGGGGCATTTTGAAAGTTATATGTCATTCAAAAGAATATTTTTGATACAAAAGTGAATTATTCGATTTGAAAATCCCATGAGAAAATGTGATAATTTGGAAAGAATGACATATTTGATTTTACACCATTTTATTTATCAGAGTATAAGATGCCCGCTCCGTGTCTTGTCCTGCTCCGTTAATTACCTGAGATAAACATGCTTAAAACGTCAACACAATGGTTGGTGAGTTCGTGGAGTTTAATAGAAAAGAACTTTCTTTCAATAAATTTTAAGAGGTGTACAATGGTTATCGAAAATAAATAGTAGTTCTTCATTAAGTAACAAGTTGTATTGAATAAAATCCACAAGTAATTCATGTATGATCTCCAAAATCATAAGTTTCAAGTTATAAATGAAGATGAGCTACGTTGTTATATGCTCGAAATAGAGTGTTGAGTCAACTTTTAAATGTAAAGATATACCAAGCATTTTGGGTTGTCTTTTGTAGAATTCACAATTAAGTCACATATGATAACAATTAAAGTTCAAGTACAGGATTCAAAATCATATCACATAGTGGGAATAATAATCTAGAGTCTGAAATCTATCAGTGTAAAGTGGTGGTCTTCTAAATACAGCTGTATCCTAGGATATATATGAAACATTCATATATTCATAAAGTTATATTGCCCTAAGCCTCATGACACGCAAAACGTTAATAGAGTACCGGAAAATGGAGTGTTCATCAAATTAATGAAGAAAGTTTTGCCCTCATGTAATAGGTGATTTGCCAATTCCTATTTTTCTCAAATATAGTGCATCGCGACTAAATACGACTAACCATGTAGGCATTCCGTCCAAGTATTTAGTGGGATAGGTCGTCAGCCTCTAACAGGTTTCGAAGCTGTTCACTATATTCGCGCTCACCGCAGTGATTAATGGCTCATGATCAAGGGACTTTATGGCAATAAAGTAAACTTAGGCAATATAGGTTTCAGGGTGCATGAATTATGCGTAATTTTAGTCTTGGCAATTATTTCTAGTGAAATGTAGAAATATCATAATAAAGTAACAGTACATTCATTTGTTATATGAATGCATACAATAAGTCTCAGTATCATGTTACATCAAGTAGTTTAAAATTGTTATCTTTCAAATTCAGTGTTTATGCTAAGCAAGCAATTTGTACATATAATGAACATATATTCCTCTCAAAGGTGATTCAAACATGTAAAGCATAGTGGATGATTTTGAGTAAATCATGAGAGTTTTATATAAGTAACTTAAAACAGTTAAAGCATGTATCTCCCCCAAAAGAGTTATTAAAACAAGTATTAAAATAGGAGGGGCCACGACTCACCTGGAGCGTATCTGACAAGACGAAATTTTAAGACCAAGTAAACGATCACGAAAACTTCTTCAATACGAGACCTGAGTATAAGCGAAGTCTAAGAGTCTAACTTACTACTAATAACGAATGTGGAAAGGATAAATCGTATAACGATTTGATCGGTGATGTGAGTGTGTGATATGCTTAAAATGCCTCAAGTTAAAAATATGATATATCTATAATATTATCTTGATTCTTATCTTAATCGACCCAAAATATTACTTTCTCGAAATATGCTGAAATAATATGCAAGTGAAGTTGCTAATATTTCTAATAACGAAACTTTAAATAATGCATAACTTAAAATGAAACATGCATATGAAATGAAGGGTGAAAATAGAAAATAAATAAGAATGTCAAGTGAAATTAAATGGGTCCTTGTCCTTTTCAGATTTTATACTTTTTAGTCTAACTGTCTTGCGTTACGTCGTTAGTCCTCGGTTAAGTCCTTTGTCCATAATAGTCCAAAATTTGTCCATAGGTCCATATAAGGCTTGAAGTTCAATGATATGTCATTCTAGGTCCTTTATAAACTGTTTTCACAGCTTCAGTCCATAAGTTTCTCAGGTCGGCAGTTTTAGTCCCTCAAGTTAGATCGCGTTACATTTTTAGTCCTTTTTGCATAAAAATAACGGGAAAAATATTCTGAAAATTTCTATAACTTTATTAAGTTCATTTTAACTTATTCCAAGTGCTTATTCCAGAAAAGAGCTTATTTTTGTACTAATGGGCCAGTTAACGATTTAACTTAAGGCCCGTTAATAAATTTAGAGGCGAGGGCGTGAAAATAGTTTTGGGCCTGAACTTGGGCTATTTTTGTGGTTCTAAAAATGTATCATATGGGTCTGTTGAACTGCTGATGCTCAAATGCTTATTGGGCTTAAATTTAGCCCAACCGGTAATATAGTTTAAGGTTATATTTTCTGGTAATGATCTAGAGTTTGTGCGACTAGCTTAGCTGTTTTATAGGGTCGTGATTTGATTATGGCTACAAGTTGTTTATATGAAATTATTAGTTAGTCATGTTGTGAAATAGGTCGGGTAAAAATAACGTATAGTTATTAAGTCGATTCGAGGGATATGAAGCCGTATTTGAAGCGACTGGGAGCTGTTTTATACAAACAATTCACTTAATATTTTTCTTCCAAATGTTTTCCAGTTTTTGTGTTTATGTGTGTGCTGGGTATGACTGATCGATGCATGCACTTAAAGTTCTAAATGTGAAAGTGATGGTTAAGACTTTACATAGTGAGTTCGACAGTGTAAATGTTTCAATATAGGATACTGTGTTTTCAAAATAATAAAATGCTATACGTTCAAGTGAAATGATGCATGCATGTGTGTAATATCTTAAACGTATAAATGAGGTGTGTGATGATTCTTAATTCTTCTCAGTGGTGACATGCACTCCCTTGTGGGTTAGTAAACTTTATGGCACATACTAGTAATACATAAATAATGATACGTTCGAATAAGAATATGCATGCTTGTGTGGGTTTGTGTACGTGAGAATGGAAGCAAACATACGAAACTTGAGAAGGGTTAGGCACTTACTACACCTTTTAAAAGGTGGTGAAGACTTGCGAAAATGACTAGCTAGGTCACACGAACGAGTCACAACTCCATATACGTTGCTATACTTATTTTCTTCGAACAAACGAGAGAGGGGTGAGTGCCTTTGATTACTTGGGGAGTTCCAAAGACGATAGGGGAGGAGAAGTAGGTAGAGGAGATGAGGGTGAGAGGGGAGGGAATGACAGTTGTGTTCGAATATTAGCACAAGGACGAATTCAGCAGCTTACTAGTCTAGTTCGAACTATGTGTTAACATGTTTATTTCTTACTTGGTTGTTTTCTGGGTTGAGACAGATGTTACTGGACTTTGGAGGTGGCTAATGGGAGGTGAAAGAAAGGTGAGATAAGTAGTGTGGGTGGCCAAATGGAGGGTCTAATTTATAGAAGGATTTAACATGTTTTTGTTGACTATCAAAGTCTTCAATCTATCAATCATTGAGAGATACTGTGTATGAAGGGACACCTAATCTAATACCTCTGACAGTAGAAGATATTTTGTAGGGAAAGTAACATGGGAAATCTTATCCTTTGCTTTGGTAGTGTGTATGTGTATTTAGTTTACATTTTAAACAAGGGTCAAGTGGGTTTAGTGAGCCACGATTTCTACTGCTGTCCTAACTTCATTTTAAATGTTTCATTGTGTTAGCATTATTATTAGAAGAACGTAGGAACAATCGGATATTGAAATGGTTGAGTTTCGATGGTTTAAGTATGTCGGATTGGGTTGAAATGGGACAAACAAATGAGTCTTAAAAATCTTAGCAATGTTCGACTTCGAATTCTGGAATTTGGCACATATAAAGTCTAGTGGGTCGTGATCGAGGAGGTGCAAAAATATGGGTGTGTCGTGTTTGATAATCGAGAGAACTCAAGTTGTTTTGGAGAGTGCATGTAGTCGAATCCCTTAGTATTCACAGAAAGGACCTTGGTTTTTAGCAGTTGGGCTTGTGTGGCGTGTGGGTTTGGATGGTGATGGGCCGAGTACAAGTTTAAGGGTCCGGTTAGTTGTAGCTTAGTTTTCTTTGTTTGTAGTTTGTGTAAGTTAGTGAAATAAGTAAATTGTGTTTAAAGTAAATGGTGTGATTAGTGATGATTAAATAGTAATTAGTGATATTTGTAATTTGTGATTTATGAAATATTAATTCTTGTGAAGTGGTTCCGTTTCGTAACATATGTCGTGGTCTAGTGATGACTTTCGGTAATTGTTGTGATGTTGTGACGTGGTGAAATAATATATCCAGAAAAATTTTAAATTTACCCATAAAAATGGGTTTTGGCAAACAGTAACTCAAGGTTATGATTAATTAATGAGGATTACCATAGTGGATTTTCGTGGGATCCTACAAACACCCACAACCAAACCCGGTCAATCCTTTATTATAACTCTCGGTCAAACAAATAAAATATAAAAAAACTTTACCCGCCCATTTGTTCTTCCCCCTTTTACCCAGATAAACCCTAATTACCCCGTACACTTTTTCACCACAATTAAGGGTAGATTCGTACAATCAATAGGGTTCTAGAAGATGTCAGATGTCAGAAGAAGCACACGAATGGCTACGTGGCACTCTCCCATTGGTCCGAACACCTCACCAAAGTTAATCCAAGGGCTTACAATGAAGGAGTAGTGATCAAGGCATGATCAGAGGGTTGGAAATGGATTAAAGAAGCACAAGGCACACGGATTGCCAGCTTGGCAATCACCTCCTAGATCCTTCCTCATCCGGCTATAAATAGGAGCTCGATCTTCATGTAATGGAGTTAGTTTTTTTAGTAATGTTACTCTGTCAAAATTTATTTTCTGTTTTGTAGTTTTAAATTTCTATTGTAACCTTTAAGATTTTATTAATGAAAATTTTATTTTAGTTTTACTTTGATTCTGTCTTAATTAATTTGTTTATCTGAATTTAGTTTATTGAAGTTGTTATTAGTTGATTTCAATCATTTCTAGCTTATCTCTGTTTTAATCTCAACTTTTGTTAATATCTTTTTTAAAATTCAAAAAAAAAAAACATAAAAAAAAATATTAGAAAATAAAAAAAAATAAACTCAACATAGCTTCAATAAGCTATTTTCTCATCAGTAAAAGCTCATTTAAGCCTAATAGCTTATTGTGAACTTTTAGTCTGTTCAAGTCTGTGGTTTCTATCAAAAGTCAAAAAGTCAAACATCAGGTCAAACTGTGGTCAACATAAGCAGTTTGAAGGATAAGCTGATTCAGGAAAGAGCTTATTGGGTATTTTTGGGCTTATTGAAAAGCCCTGGTGTCCCTTGTTCTGTTCAGATCAGTTGTTTCTACATAAGGTCACTTGTATGTTCAATTTAGTATAATTCATAACTTAATAGAGTAAATTGCTTAATAGTGCTTATTTAGGATTATAAATTGCTTTTTAATATTTAGTTTAGTCAGTTATGCAGTAGTTAATTAATATTATAGCTTATTTCAATAGTAATTAGTTTAAAATTGCATTATTAGATTGATAAGGGTGTGTTTGGCATAGTTTCTATTAGATATTATATTGTTCATACACTGTTTAGTTGCAAGTTTCTAAGGTTGGATTTAGATTAATCTAGGATTATATGAGCTGTGGTTATCATAATTTAAGAGGTTTTGAGCATCTTTGAGGGTTTTAGATAGTAGGTTGATTTTTGAGCTCATGACTGCCTTTATAAGCATCAGTATAAGCTGAGGTAATTTGGAACACAACTTGGGCATTTTTAAATTGCTTTTAGGTGTTAAAGTCTAATTCCAAAGTTTGGATTGCATTGGTCAAAGTTTGCACAAGTTTTGCACCAAAAATCTATCACTGCTGTCACAGAGCACTTTAGTGCAGACCTATGGTTTGTAGCTGCTGATCTGAGCTTCTTTGTAGCTTATTGAATTAAGCTCTTGCCTTGATATTTGGTTTGTAGGTAGTTAGTATAGCAAGCATTATGCTCATAATCTGGGATTAGGCTATTGTGCTTATTTAGTTGCTTTTTCAAGGTCTGCAAAATTGACCCATATGACTGATTAGGCCTGCAATTTTGTTTCAGTTCTAAGTCCATCTGTTCTTTAGTCATATTAGAATAGCAATAGGTGATAACTTTTGGGCATTCTTGGATCTTAAGGAGTATGATATGTGAAATTTGAGATTCTGCTTTTGTATTTGAGAAATTAGCTTATTCATAGCTTATTAATTAGCTGCAAAAGGGGGCTGATAACCCATTTGTTCTTGTTCTCATTTGAAACTGTGCAGCTACTTATTTGCTTATAGCTTGTGCTTGTTTGATCAATTTCAATTGTTTTGAGCTTATTATAGTTAGTTTATCAGTTCCTGAGCTTTTGATAATTTTTGGCTTTCATTTGCTTATTTTTAGCTTATTTTGCAACTGCTTATTCATTGTTTCAGCTTTTTTAGGCTTAATAGCTTTCTGAAATTATTTTTCCTAGATTAGTCACTTAATTTTAGAATTATTCAAACATTTTCAGATTTTTCCAAGTTGTTTTAATATTTTTAAATCATTTAAATAGTTTAAATTAGTTTTAAATTCATAAAAAATTATTAAAAAGTCAAAAAAATATTTTTTTCTTTTTCCAAAAATTTTCTTTTATCAGTTTTAATATAGGAAAATTATTTTTATATTTTTAGGTTTTAAATTTTAGAAAATCACTTTTTATTTACGTTTTTAAATTTCGTCGCGTAACGTTTTAAATTCAATTTTCGCTTTTAGGATTACATGCTTAGATTAATTGTTTCTTTAGCTTAATTAGTTACTTTCATTTAATATTTTATTATTCGTAGTATAAAATCACCAATAAATCACTCTTTTCACACACATTCACTTCACAATTCGACAACGTTAACGACAACTCGATATTCGACCTTCGTTGGGACACGACCCGGGGAAAACGCATTCGTTGCCTTTTCCTTTGGAAGAATAAAAATATCAAATCAAAAAATGGCGCCGTTGCCGGGGATCGAACCCGGGTCACCCGCGTGACAGGCCAATAATGTGAAAACCAAGGTTCGTTGTCTCGACGAAGATCGAATGGAATTTGTGTTCCCGGGACGTGATTCTTGTAGTGAATGAGTGATTAAAAAGAGAATTTGGGTTTTCTACACTACGAACAATGAAATATCAAAAGAAAACAACTAATTAAGCTACGGGTACAAATAATCTAAGCATGTGAATTTAAAAACGTTACGCTACGAATTTAAAAACGCGAATAAAAGTGAAATGCTAAAATTTAAGTCCTAAAATTATGAAAATAATTTTCCTATATTCAAAATGATAAAAGAAAATTTTTAGAAAAAGAAAAATATTTTTTGACTTTTTAATAATTTTTTATGAATTAAAAACTAATTAAAACTATTTAAATGATTTAAAAATAGTAAAACAAGTAGGAAAAATCTGAAAATTTTTGATTAATTTTAAAATTATATTTCTAATATAAGAAAAATAAATTCAGAAAGTAATTCAGCTTAAATAAGCTGAAACAGTAAATAAGCAATTGCAAAATAAGCTAGAATTAAGCTAATAAGGCCAAAAATGAATAGAAGCATAAATACAGATAAAGCTTGCTACTGGAAACTATAAACAACTAAATAAGCTCAAATAAGCTTACAGAATAAGCTCAGAAAATACTTAGTGCAACTGAAAATGAAGGCCAAAACAGTGGGTGATAAGCACTATTGCAGCTGATCTAGAAGCTGGGAATAAGCTCTATTGGGGAAACCAAAAACAAACTAGTAAACTTCATACTACAAACTACTAAAAAACTAAAGATGCCTAAATTTTAAACACAATTGCTACCCTAATAGGACCCAAAATCAGCTGAGATCAGAGACTGATCTGCTGATTTGCAGATTGAACCATTTTAAGAGGCAGTTTGCAGACCTAAAATTAAGCCATTTAATAAGCTATAAGCTGTGATCCCAGACTGTAAACTTTAACCCTAATATATGAACTACCTAAGGACAAAAAAATCAGACCCTCAGCTTATCTGGTTAAGCCCAGATTAAGCTGAGATCAGCATAGGGTATGGGGCTGAAACTGTGCAGACTTTTGACAACAAAGGGAGCTTTTGTCCTGATTTATCCTAGTGCAACTATGCTGTCCTTTGTAAACTTAGCTAGTAACTCAGATAATGGAAAACTATGAGCCAAATTTACCCAGCTTATACTGAGCTTATGTGGGTTAGATAAACCCCACAACTAACCCTATGGACTAAAACACCTCTAATAAATCAAAAATCTCTAAAATGCTATTGAGATCTAATTTGTTTGACCTATAATAATCTTAAATCCAAATTAAGAAGCTGCATATGAACAGTTGAAACCAGTATTCCCCCATTTTGACCCAAAAGTCAATCCAATTCCAAACAGCCCTATAAATTCTGAATTTGTGATTATCAAATAAAGTTCTTTATGAAACTGTAAATCAGAACTCCAACACCCACTGAACTAACTTCAAACTAGAAAAGATGTTTTTACAAAACAAATAAGCTGTTTATGCTGATTTTGACCTTATTTTGACTTTAAGTACTAATGTAGGAAAATTAGAAAAACTAATACTAACCACTAATCTACTTAACAGACATCATAAGCAACATAAAATAATCAAAAAATTCAAAATAAGCACTTACAATAAAAAAATAAGCTGATGAATAGGAACTTTGACTAACGTTGACCTTCATTAAAAAAACAGAGTATAATTTCTGGACTGGAAGTACAATAAGCTGAAATGAAATGAGCTGAAACAAAGTTATTCTACCCTATTCTAACCTAATAAGCTATTACCTAGCTAACTACTAACTACTGACTCTAGCTACTCAAATAACTAAAAAAAACTCCCAAATCTGTGAATGAGGAGGCTATATATAGCCATCCATAGAACCTTCCAGGGTATCCGAGCAAGCAATCCAAGCCCTTAATCCACCCCTTGTTTTCCACTCCTCATTTCCAGCCGTAGGATCAGATAGATGAGGTGTTCCCTCCAATTAAAAGCCTCCACGTATCCCTCTATGCTGTCAGTCCCTTCTAGAACCTCCAAATGATTGGGTAATTATTCTAAGTACGAGGTAAATTGGGTACGGTAATTTTAGGGTTTATCCACAGTATAAATTGGGGAAGAATTAGGCGCGTACGTGTGGGTGTGTTTGTGTTTTTAATATTTTTTTTTGACTGTGAGTTAATATAAAGTTGACTGGGTATTTGGGCTGTTGGATTCGGGTTATTGGGTTATAATAAAAAGAGATGGGTTGTGGGCTGATTATTGGATGGCTGGTGGATTTAAGTATTTAAGGTGTGGGTTGGTTAGTTTGTGTTGGATCCGGGTAGTATAAGGGATTTTAAGGTTTTAGGGATTTAAGAATTATAAGGACCAAAGATGTAAATGCTGAAATCCAAGGGACTTTTCCTGCCATTCTTTCAAAATAAATCCAAGGGCTGAACTTGACAAACTTTGATAATTTGAGGACCTGGGTTGACTTTTTGACCATAATTTCCCGGCATTGGCTCTTTAATCCTCTTCCAAATCCCGTGCTCGGTTTCCCGGTTTTCCGTGTCTTTTTGTCGTTTTCCACGATATCCGTCCCTGCATATACAAAAACACAAAAACGCAATATCTTTTGGCATTTTGGTTAGGTTTTTGGTTATTTTGGTCTGATTTTGGTCGAGAAAAGGTATATGTTTAAGCACATACCAAATTCCCCCAGACTAAACTATTGCAATGTCCTCATGCAATGTTATAAAAACACGTTTTTAAAACCGAAAATTTCCAATCTCTTTTTACTAACTTTGAGAAGTAGCAAAATTTTCAAAAGAGATCAAGAAATCTTAAGTTCTAAAAACTCCCCATTTTTCCTTTTATTCTATTTTTGTATTTTCCTTATTATGCATGTGACGGATTTGTCGACAATCATTATCTAACGATAACTTTTAGGGTCTTCGAGCAGGAAACACGACTCATAAAGAAGTGACCATACGGATAAAATTCGTCGTCCCCGATTTTTCACAAGTCCCTGATGAAGCGAAAAGTGTACCGCTTTTAAGGGGTCATTTAAGCCTTAAATCGTATTTATTTGATCAAATATTGCCCTAAATCGTTCCTTTTGTCATTTTAGGTACTTTTGAGGAGAAATCTGGAAAAGGAGGCATTTTGGACGTTTTTGGAGCATTAAGTGAAGAAAACGGCAAAGTCTCAAAAATCGGCTAAAAGTTACTCTTGACGGCGTCAGACTTTACTCTGGACGGCGTCATGCCTTGGCAAGAAAAGTTGGATGTGAAATTTACTCATGACGGGCCAGTGAAAATAGCATGTGAATTCTGACGGCGTCACGCTTTAACTTGATCGAGGGCGTCACGGCTTAAATCATAAGGGGACGGCGTCACGTTCATGGTTCGACGGCGTCAAGCCTTGATAAGCCAGAATGGATTTTTGAAGAGCTAAAGAGGGACGGCGTCAAGAAGGTCATCCGGGAACCCTAAAAGCGGCGAGGTGACGGCGTCACACTCCATAAGGTGACGCCGTCAGATCCAAAAATCTATATATAGTTTTCTAATTTTTTGTCATTAAGGGAGAGGGCTTAGTGTGTGGAATTTTGGGATAAAACCCTAAGACGATTTTAGCTACTTTTTCAGGGCTTTTTGCCTTGAGATCTTCCATGTCTCATTGAAAGATAAGTTATCAATTAATCATTCAATATGTCTATGTGTTGTTTGATTCTATCTTATTCTTATCTTTTGTTTAACATGTTAGGCTAAATTTATCTTGTGTTTGCTTAGATCTAATGAAACCTAGCTATTGATTATTGGTTGTTAGTGTGTTGTTAGTTGTATTGGATGATTGTTTATCTATGTTAGGCTTAAGAAAACTGGCTAACTTCCTATTCGGTAACTTGCTTGAACGTCTTAAGAAACATGAACCAAATGCGTACTAAAGGTTTTTATGGTTGTATTTAATGCACAAGCGAATTCTAGTGATCCCATGTTAGGAGCTTCCTAGCCGGCTCGACATAGGAGTGAAGTAGGAGCTTGTAGAGTTGGGGAAGTAAGTACGCCACCCCACGAATGGTATTAAGGAATACACCCGTCATCCACGCGACTACTACACACTAATTAACCGGTAAAAGATAGTTAGGGAGTAAGGAAATCTAAGTAAACACATTTCTCTACACATAAGTTTCTCACCACATTTCATTTTTGTTATTTTATTTTATTTGCATTCGTAGTAATTTGGGTTAGTTGACTAGCAACTAATTCCGCCCACTCCTTCAAACCCGAGATTTTACTTGCTTTCAAAAAAACTATAAAAACATAAAAAAGAATCTTCCTCAACCCTTAGACCTAATTAGAGTAGCCTTTCATACCTAACGAACACTATTCCCTGTGGAGAACGATCAATCCCCCGTACTTACCACTACACTATACTACATCGGTCAGGTATACTGCCTGGTGGGGTTGTAAGCCTCTTGAGATCCCTCGAGAGGTAAAACCTGTTGTAAGGTTACAAAACCACGCAATCAAGTTTTTGGCGCCGCTGCCGGGGAATAGTTATTGTTTAGGTTGAATTTTTATTTCTATTAGGTCTACTCACTAGATTCCTTTCTAGTGAGATTTTTATTTTATTTTTCTAGGTTTTCTTTAGTCTATCTATTTTCTTCGTGTCTTTGTTCGTAACCATACCATCCGACATCATGGAAGATGGTAATATCCTTAACCCACACAACCCACCACCACAACAACCACAACCACCTCCTAGAGCCCGTACTTTAGGAGAGTATTCCCGTCCTAGCCACCATGGCTATCGAAACACCATTGAGCTTACTCAAGGAGCCAATATCACACCCTTGCGATCCGACACCATCCGGTTGGTGCAAAGTGGATGCGCATTCCATGGACTTCGTTCTGAAGATCCTAATCAACATCTCAAGGACTTTCTTAAAATCGTTGATTCTATAGACCTTGATGTTGCCACTCGAGAGACGACCCGATTGCGTCTCTTCCAATTCTCTTTGCGGGACCAAGCTAGTCAGTGGCTAGAACGTCAACCCGCAGGATCCATTACCTCTTGGGATGATCTCACCACTCGTTTCCTTGCTCAGTTTTTCCCACCGGGAAGAACTACCAAGCTAAGGAATGATATCTTGATGTTCCAACAACGTCAAGGCGAAACTCTCTACGAGGCATGGACTCGATTCAAGGACTTACTCCAAAAAGTCCCCCACCATGGCATAGAACTTTGGCTCCAAGTCCAAATCTTCTATGACCATATCAATCTCTCCACAAGGCAAACCATTGACCAATCGGCCGGTGGCAAGCTACGTGATCTAAGTGCGGAACAATCATGGGCTCTCCTAGAGGATCTTGCTCTTTATGACAACGAAAGTTGGAGTGATCCCCGTGATTTGAATAAAACGGTCAAGGCAATATCTTTGCCTTCTAACAATTCAAGCACTTCCGACCGTAGGATCATAGAACTTGAAGACCAAGTCAAGTTTCTCATGAAATCCTACGAGGCTCCTAAACCTTCAAACCAAGTGAACAAAATCACTTCTTCGTGTAAATTATGTAGTGGTCCCCACGACACTCGTGATTGCATGGAACTCCCCGAACAAGCTTTTGTGGACTACGCATCCTCGCGTACCGACGGAGCGGGAGACAAGTGGTACACTTTCAAACCCGAGCCAAACCATTATGGTGATACATACAACCCCTCATGGAAAAATCACCCGAACCTTAGGTGGAAACAAAACCAAAACTCGCAACAAACCAATTCTTCCAACCCACCTAATCGTTTCCAATCAAGCGGTTCCAACTCGAACCGTACTTTCAACAACAATCCTTCCGGCGATGGTAGTACCAATAACTTTGAAGGATTGATTTCCCAATTTATGGCATCTCAAGAAGCTCGGATAGCTAGATTCGAGACCGAATTCAATCAACAACAAACTGAGATGACCAATAAAATTGACAACTTGTTAAAAGCCCTCAATAACCAAGTGCTATCACCTCCGCATAAGGACGCTAGGAACACAAATAGCGGACCCCAAGTCAAAGACCCTTCTTCATCCAAACATGTCCACTTCGTCAACATTGTCACTATTAGACCAATCGATAGGAGCATGGAAGAAAGTGACAAGAATGAGGGTAGGATAGAAAGTGAACCTAAGGATGAGGATAGGAAAGTCGAGGTTGATAAGGAAGTTAGGACAAGTGTGATTGAGGAAGTAGATAATGATGAGGACTACTTCAATAAGCTACCCACTAAGGAAGAGCACGCATATCATACAAACTTATTCGATGACCCCGAGACACCATACTTCCTAGGTAGACCAATCATAGAAATAGGCGACCCTTCTAATCTCAACATACCATGCAACATCGGACATCTACATGTGTGGAAAGCCTACATCGACCTTAGATCACCCATAAACATCATGACTAGAGCCCACTACAACTTGATAATGAAGAATCAACTTGGGTATAGGATGTTCCCTGACAAGGGTTGGATGAGTAACTTCACGGGAAGAGTTAAGGGATTGCCGGTTTATGTAGGAAACTTCACCTATGTCACCGACTTTGTAATTGTAGAAGATATCTGCCCAATAGTCGATGCATCCTTGACTCAAGTGGTTTTTGGAAAACCATTTGTTGAGGTCTCTAGAATGACTTATGAACCTTCCTTAGGGATAGTTAGATTTAAGGATGAGACCGATGAAGTAAGCTACCAAATGCCATATAAGATAGAACAATTCCAACACTTGTCAAGTGTTGAGAAGGAGCTCAAGCAAGCGGTCTACTATAGGAATGATGAGGATAGAAGTAAAGGAGTAGACTATGTTATGGAAAGGATATTCGGTTTCTACAAGGATTGTTTGAAATTAGGACCGGAATATAAAACCGGGAAGGAGAATGGCCTAGGAACCGTGACCGATGATGGAGTCACGTAATGTACGTGACTTTGAGTCTAGCTACAAGACTCGTTAATAAAGAAAAGCGCTTCTTGGGAGGCAACCCAAGCTTTATTTGTTTTATTTGCTTTGTGTGTTTATTTGTTTGTTTGTTTGTTTTTATTTGTTTCCGTATGTGTGTTTAATTTTTATTATTATTGATTCATGTTAAAAACTAATTTGTGAAAATGCTTTATGTTGTTTTTAACTTCGTCTTAACTACATATAAAGGTATTTTGCAAAAGATAAGTGTAAGGGAAATCTAAATCGGTTTATTAGAACACAAATGAACATGAATCGTAATAATAATAAATTAGCATACATATTAGTATTTGTTTGAGTCAAATGCTTGTATCGAGTCATAATGATGTTTTGCAGGATTTCCAGGAAGTAAGGTAAAGGTTTTTCCAGAAATTTTCCGGAAACTTAAAATGAAAATTTTTGTCAGGTCATTTCTGACGGCGTCAGATTTAATTTCCAGAAATTTTTGAAAGTTTTGTTTTCATAAAAAGTTTTTATTAAAATCTCCAACTTATAATCTCCAGGAATCTGCAAAATTATCATTCCACAAGCATTATATCCTTATATATAGATTTTATCCCGCCGATGTTATGCAGGTTTTCGTGTTTGTTTTCTCAGGTTTAACAGGTTATTTTGGACAAGGAGATGTTTTTGGAATCAAGCTTATGGCGATGCATTAGTCATGGAGCTTCAACATTCTCTTTGGAGGAAGATTTAACCGTGTAATTTCATTATCCACCGAGCGAATCAGGGGAGTATTTGATTTCATTCTTTTACTTTATGCTTTTACATCTTGTTATTTGAACATTGGGGACAATGTTCATCTTAAGTGTAAGGGGGGGTAAAAGTACGATTTTAGAGAATACAATTGCGCTTGATTTTTGTTTGTTTGATGGTAGATGTGTAATAAAACTGAGAGAAATACTTGTTAAGGCAATTTTAGTGCCAAATTTAAAATTTTTTACAACATATAGGAGTGAAACTTTGATCTTAATGAGCGTCTCACGGATAGGAGTTATATGACTAGCACAAAAAACCGTACCACTAAAAAAATTTTCCACCCCCAAATATGTGAGGTTCGCCCCTAGAATTGGTAGGAAAAGCATTTATGCTATGATGTGTGTACCGGTAGCACTTAGATTCTAGAACTTGCGTTAGGACCATTCCAAGGCCACAAGTGAGACTACATTCGTGTAGTTAGATTTACTACATGATAAGAGGCATTAGGATTAACCCATTGTTTTACACCTGTGTTTTTGTTATAATTACATTGGCTACATTGGTCAAGTAATTCTCCCACACCCTTTGCGTTGTACTCATTTTTAGTACACGATACCCCTAGTACACCCCTCAGAGCCTATCTTTTCATTTCGACCTTTAAGCATTTTACTTAAAGGAAGAATTTGTTACACCCCACTAAAATGTACACCCAAATCGCCTTAGCCTACCTTGTATGCACTCATTTTTAGTGCATTATTGTTACAACATTTGTTTAAACCCAAGTTAATTATCTAGTTGATTACATGGTTGCTAAGTCGAGTCATATCCTTGTACATATTGTTTTGGGACGATTGGGACTCACGGGTAAAGTACTAGTGTAATGGAGTAATGGGGAAGAACATCATTTATTACCCCCATATGTGCTAAATATTTTAAAAGTACTCCAAGTTTTTCGATTATCTTAATTCGAGTCATTAGATTAGTATTTGTAAAGTTATGTAAAAATTCAAGTGTAAGGGGGATGCAATGCCCCTATGATGTATTATTTTGGATGGTAGGGCAAAAGTGTATGCAAAAAAAAAAAAAAAAAAAAAAAAAAAAAAAATGAGAAAAAGAAAAATAGAAAAAACATACGGACTACCATCCCGTTTCATTTTATGTTTGTTTTATATTTTTGTTATTTTGTTATTTCGTTTCTAGCTTAAGATCGAGTCTAGTCTTGGCTTAGCAACATTGTATAGTACATGTAATTGATCAAGATTTTTAACTCGCCACCAGTAAAATATCCTTTATCCAACAAAACCGTGTTTTCCTTTTCCCTACACCTAACGTTATAACCCATTTAAAAGCCCTCTTTGATAGTTTATCTTAGGTGCTTACGCCTAGTGGAGGAGGTTTTTGATCCTTTCCCAAGCCTATGGTAATCTATTTGCTATGACAGGTAGTGAGAGATATTATCCGTTTTCATTTATGAGATTTATTTTGATGACACTTGAGAGATGTGAGTATCTAAACACTACTTGTGAGGTGCTAGTTTATAATCTCCGTGCTTATTATGATTGAAGTGGAACGATTATTTGTTGTAATTACTTTTATATTAGCATTAAATGACCCCTAACTTATATTTTGATTAGAATAAAAGCGCATTTGCTTGAGGACAAGCAAATCTCAAGTGTAAGGGTATTTGATGAAGCGAAAAGTGTACCGCTTTTAAGGGGTCATTTAAGCCTTAAATCGTATTTATTTGATCAAATATTGCCCTAAATCGTTCCTTTTGTCATTTTAGGTACTTTTGAGGAGAAATCTGGAAAAGGAGGCATTTTGGACGTTTTTGGAGCATTAAAGTGAAGAAAACGGCAAAGTCTCAAAAATCGGCTAAAAGTTACTCTTGACGGCGTCAGACTTTACTCTGGACGGCGTCATGCCTTGGCAAGAAAAGTTGGATGTGAAATTTACTCATGACGGGCCAGTGAAAATAGCATGTGAATTCTGACGGCGTCACGCTTTAACTTGATCGAGGGCGTCACGGCTTAAATCATAAGGGGACGGCGTCACGTTCATGGTTCGACGGCGTCAAGCCTTGATAAGCCAGAATGGATTTTTGAAGAGCTAAAGAGGGACGGCGTCAAGAAGGTCATCCGGGAACCCTAAAAGCGGCGAGGTGACGGCGTCACACTCCATAAGGTGACGCCGTCAGATCCAAAAATCTATATATAGTTTTCTAATTTTTTGTCATTAAGGGAGAGGGCTTAGTGTGTGGAATTTTGGGATAAAACCCTAAGACGATTTTAGCTACTTTTTCAGGGCTTTTTGCCTTGAGATCTTCCATGTCTCATTGAAAGATAAGTTATCAATTAATCATTCAATATGTCTATGTGTTGTTTGATTCTATCTTATTCTTATCTTTTGTTTAACATGTTAGGCTAAATTTATCTTGTGTTTGCTTAGATCTAATGAAACCTAGCTATTGATTATTGGTTGTTAGTGTGTTGTTAGTTGTATTGGATGATTGTTTATCTATGTTAGGCTTAAGAAAACTGGCTAACTTCCTATTCGGTAACTTGCTTGAACGTCTTAAGAAACATGAACCAAATGCGTACTAAAGGTTTTTATGGTTGTATTTAATGCACAAGCGAATTCTAGTGATCCCATGTTAGGAGCTTCCTAGCCGGCTCGACATAGGAGTGAAGTAGGAGCTTGTAGAGTTGGGGAAGTAAGTACGCCACCCCACGAATGGTATTAAGGAATACACCCGTCATCCACGCGACTACTACACACTAATTAACCGGTAAAAGATAGTTAGGGAGTAAGGAAATCTAAGTAAACACATTTCTCTACACATAAGTTTCTCACCACATTTCATTTTTGTTATTTTATTTTATTTGCATTCGTAGTAATTTGGGTTAGTTGACTAGCAACTAATTCCGCCCACTCCTTCAAACCCGAGATTTTACTTGCTTTCAAAAAAACTATAAAAACATAAAAAAGAATCTTCCTCAACCCTTAGACCTAATTAGAGTAGCCTTTCATACCTAACGAACACTATTCCCTGTGGAGAACGATCAATCCCCCGTACTTACCACTACACTATACTACATCGGTCAGGTACACTGCCTGGTGGGGTTGTAAGCCTCTTGAGATCCCTCGAGAGGTAAAACCTGTTGTAAGGTTACAAAACCACGCAATCAGTCCCCAAACTAAGCTTAAAAACGAAATCATTGTTATTTACAAGTTAGATTGCCGACACTACTCATGAAAGCTAATTGTGGACTCTTTGTTCCCAAATTCCTATTTTCCTCTATTTATTTTATTTTTGGTGAGAAATGAATTTCTTCAAATTCTCGTTTCGATAAGTTTTAGTCCGATAAAGATACCTAGTTTAGACGCTAAGTAGTTTCCAAACCTTCCCTCGAAAACCGTTGCATACAAAAATGAGGTCCACATCAAGGTCTCTGATTTAACACGATTTTGAGGATATCCCTTTTATATACGACCGAAACAACTCATCTACGAGTCCAGAGCACATTAACGTATTTAATCCTCGGCCTTTTAAACAACCTAGACAACGGCAGCAAACCGTCAAGAATCGGGAGTCTTATTTTGACCTTGGATATTTTTCCTCTGCCTTTATTAGAAGTCTACAACATCGGCTGCGAACCGGCAAGATGTAGAAAACTTTTTATGGCTTTGGATTATTATTATACATTATCATATTCATTAATTATTTGTGTTGCCAAACCCCAAGTCCTACGGCTTTTATAACAATCCCAACATCGGTTGCGAGCCGGCAAGATGGAATAGTCTATTACACCGTAACACTGACAGTACCTTGATGTGTACCCAACTTTCATAAGCAAGAATTCTCTAAGGAAGAAATAAAAACTAATTATCGCCAAAACCAAAATACCTTTAATTATTCCTAGATTACTATTTTTGAGTGAAACAAGCTTATGGGAATAAAAAGCCACAAATAACTTCGATGAGCTCTAAAGAGATCCAACTACTCCACGTTTAACAATCTAACTTATAAATAACTCTATCATTTCTCGTTCTTCGCAAATTTAAAATCTTAAATAATAAGATCCGCGAATGCTTAGCCAAATAATCAAGCCATGCATATATAAAGTCGATACGGGAACTTGCAAACTCTTAAAAAGAATTCGCGTTTTCTAGCTCCTTGTGTAAAAGACTAGCACGAGCTTATAGATTATAAAAGGTTAAGGGGACAAGCTAGGGCTCAACACGCCCGGTCAATTCAGAATTTTATTCCTACTCTCACCAGCGGAAAGTCAACAAAATTGTCAAAATTTATTATATTTTTGCAAAATTTTTAAAATTTTCTCATTTTTTTGGATTTTTTTTCAATTTTTGGAGAAAAACGGGGTTGCATGAGTAAATGGCAAAAATGCAAGGCAAAAATCAAATCGTAAGATTACCCCCCAGACTAAAACGAGACATTGTCCTCAATGTCTTAAAGGTAAGGGTTCTCCTACATAAACCTAAGGCCGTTTATGAATTATGCCAAAGATAAACGTAAAACGATAAGATTTTAGGTTATCGGATAAGCAACGAATGATGAAACTCGAGTGGAGAGAAGCAAACCACGAGCACGAGAGTCTTCAATCATCGGGCAAATCCTGGACACAGCACAAAAAACCACGAAACACAAGATATGGAAGAGGAGACCTCTTCATGTTTTATTAGAAATAAGATAAGAAGATAGATGGATAAGCATGGGGTGCCTCCCACGAAGCGCTTGTTTTTGGTAACCGAGTCACATGAGCTTGACTCGACCCCGAATTTAATTGTCCATGAGGGAGCATGTAGAAAAGATAATCGCCATCGGACTTTCGTTCAAGATGTTTGGATAACCACTGAAGCATACGAAAGTTCCACTCCGATGAGATACCCACGGTATTTTTAGAAAGAAGAACCAGAAATGGTAATACCGGGGTCAAAGATGATATCCTCACTCCCGAGGGAGTGAAGGATAGGAGAAGCCACAGCATATGTGATGAAGAGCATAAAGATTTGGATGATTATCATGAAAAGCTCTTCATCATCATCAGAAGTTTTGTCAAAAGTCTCGGGCGGGAGGGTTGGGATTAAATCTTCATGAGAAGGTACACCTCCCCCCAGACTAGTATCTTCCTCCAGATCAAAATAGAAGTGAACGTATTCCGGAGGAGATATAAAGAAAGAAAGTTCATCGGAGAACTTGTCGAGATAAAGATCATTCATATCAAAATGAAATGATTCATATTCGGGAGGAGAGATATGAGCATGAGAAGTGGTACTGCCACTACTCGTCTCCTCCGAATGATCAATATCAAAGAAGAAGGTTTCAAAAGATGGGATAGAAAGATTGAGATCAGAAGTGGGATTGCCACTAGCCGTGTCAAACGTAAAACTCTCATATTCGGTACAAGCATCCTTGAGCTCGAGCTCCAAAGGATCTGACGGCTTCTTTTCAAGATTATCTTCTTCATAAACTTCCTTCGGGGGAAGGGAAAGGAACGGTTCATCAATTATTTTTAATGAATCATCTTCCCCCGGATCACTGTCAGTCTCAACAATTTTCGGTGAAATTGGAGTTTTATCAAAGAACACCTCGACCTCTTCCCTAGAGATAAAATTTTCTTCAATCGTAGGAGAAAGATGGGAAGAGTCGGAATTAAGAATCTCGATGCGATAAACTTGTTCTGGAGGTGGGACAAGTGGTGTGCTCTTAGAGCTAGCAATTTCCACCGCTTCCGTTGTAGTCTCCGATTCATCTTCATCATCGTCGTCAAGAACGCTCTTAGTATTTGCAGCACAACACTCAAACCATTTGTTCGATCCAGGATTTATTTTCATGGCCTTGAGCTCAGCACGTTTTTCTGACATACTCTTGACCGTGAATCTTGAAAGATTTGGATCAACTCTTTTAGGAGCAATTACGGGATCGGACTTTTGATCAACCGTAGCGACATACATTTGTCGGTTTGAGGTTTCGAGTTCGGATTAATATTGAACGTAACTTTTTCCTTATCGACCCGCAAAGTAATTTCTTCACCATAGACATCGATCAAAGCACGCCCGGTCCTCAAGAATGATCTTCCGAGAATGAGAGGAACCCGGGGGTCGGCGTCGAAATCAACTACCACAAAATCTGCTGGAAAATGGAACTTGTTACACCCCGTGCCCGCTTAGACCAAAATTTAAAACTTTTTACACGGAAACGACTCACTTTTACGGACACCTGCTTACTCTTTTGACCACTGACAAAAATCTATAAACTTTCAGACCTTGAAACTATTTTTAGATGAAAGTAGACTCAATTACCTTCAAAACGATAGGTGGCACGACCCATTTCGACTTACGGATTAAAAGATATGATTTTTCGAAAACTGCCAAAAATCTGCACAGTCGGCTCTGACAGCGTCAAGCCTTGATAGGCCAGACGAATTTTTGGAGTTTAAAGGGTGACGGCGTCAAGAAGGCCATCAAGAACAAAACTGCAATTTCACCACTAAAACCCATTTTGACCCATTTCATGACAAAACCACTTATACCACTTCCGTTTTACACCAAAATTGACCAACTTCATTATATTTACATAACAAACATGTTCCAATGACGCTTGACCCGTTTACAATCCAAAATGGGTATGTTCACACATAAACCAAACACCCCTTTAACTTTTACTATAAACACCTAAAACACTCTCGACACATCATTAGACCACCAAACCATTACACGACTTTGACACACATTATAGGACTCATAAAAGAGACTCTCGGGGGTACAACATTGACTCGAGCTCGGTATTCTACCTAGCTCCTATGCTTATTATCTCCCAAATCCGCTTCCAATTCCCTATGCTATAATCCAAGCCAAGTTATCCTCATCGCCATTAACCTACAAAACGTTGACAACTAAAAGAATAAGCTTACGCTTAGTAAGTAAAACGATAATCACATAACATCATACTTCAAATCAAACACATAAGCATCACATATCTCCAAACACTTACTTAGCTACTCCACTCTCTAATTCTTGCATAATCACCTAACATCAACTTACCATCACAACCAAATTCACCACTTAGATCCTATTCATCCTAGCATATAAGCATATATCCAACCTCTTATCACTAATCAAAAACATACATAACACATACATGTTAGACATCCATATAATACATGCCATCATCATTTTACTTACCTTGGTCCAAGCTAAACAACATCAAGAACATCATCAACAATACAATCTTCCATCATCATCATCATCCTTCATAACTAATCAAGACCTAATAACATAATAATCAAATACATAAACAAGGGTTAACAAAACCCATTAAACAAAATCATCTTTCTTACCAAATCATCATATGATCACACCTAGATCATATGATGATATCCCACTTTCCTACTCATCTACAACTTCACTAAAACAAGATAATAGATTACTTACTTGCATAAGATCATAACTAAGGAAGGCCATAAACACTAGGACTTGATCATCTTCATCTTCTTCATCTCCTCTAAATCACCATCTCACTTTTTCCCTCTCTTTTTCCTTCACTAAGAACCGGTCTTCACCTTATCAATAATAGAAGACTTATCTAGAAATTCCTAGATAAAATAGTTAGGTAGCAAGTTTGGTCATTTGGCAAGAGTGACCCCTCAAGTTCCTTTCCTCCTACTTTGGCTACAAACACTTAATAACACTTTTATAACTTATATAATACTTTACCAATTTTAGTCCTTTAGGTCCATTTTCATCTAGGGTGGGGTCCCAACACCTGGGAAACGGGTGTTACAATTCTATCCCCCTTATTTAGATTTCGTCCCCGAAATCTGTCGTCTATTTCTAACCAAAACTTAGTCTCATAATTCATCTCCTTCCCAACGCCTTAATTCCTAGTTTGCTTATGGCAACGATCTAAGCGATCTTGCAACCCTATGCACACTATAACATATCACACATCCTTAATCCCTACTACTTCCCATTTACTTCTATGCCACACAACTCTTGCTTAGATCTTACATACTACAAGACATGCTTATTACAACTAATCATCATTCTAATCCGCCCTATTACCGCACATCATTATTTCACTCGCTTTATCGTCTACCCTCATTCTTGACTACTCAATACTTAAGAAACTCGTACTAGTTGACTTTACATGATCACACCCGGCTAATACGTTCACATTCTTTTGTCTTCATTCATCATCTTTTGCACCACACCGCAAGGCCCATCCTATCATCATTACAATTTCTTCATCCCATCAAGGTCCTTCTAAGTCTCAACTAAAGCCATGGTCAAATTCTAATCCTCCTATCTTTGTCCTTAAAATTTCTACGAATTCTAAACTCTCGCTTTCTACTTCTCTAACCCTACTCGTGCCGTGTCGGCAACACATAGCCAACTCGTTTATAATTCCTCATTTACATGGAGAGGCTTCCCAATCGATGTAAATCAAGAAATATAAACTCATGGTTATGCACTCCCGACATAACACTACGACTCCTAATTCCCAATCTAACCTTTATTATTTTATCATTTTTCTTTTTATTACATTATTTTTACTCTTCTTAGACTTGGATCCTTCACATTATCACATTCATCATGGGGATACTTTTATATGCCATGGATGTAGGCAACCCCTTGCCGGTGAAAGAAACACTTTTCATCCTGAAGGATCTTTAACATTCATCCCGAAGGATTCCTTAACATTCCTTTACTTGGTCATCCCGAGGGATACCACTTTTAACATTCATCCCGAAGGATCATTACATTCACACTTTATCACCTTAACAATGGATCCAAGTCGTAAGCACCACACACATTATTACATTCGTTTATTATAGTAATTACCGCTAATCGCCTTAGCAGTAATATGATAATTTTAGAACAACGCCTTTATCTCATACACACTCCTTACATTTTTAATCCGCTTTAGTTATTTTCGCATCTTTACTTTACCTCTTGCATTTTTAGCCTTCATTACTCATTTTCACATTCTTACATTACATTTTATTCCACTCGACTCATTTACGTCTAGACTTCTCACATTTTACCAACCAAACTCATGCATTCATTATGGTGATTACAGCACTGCAATATGATAATTTCAAGACAACGTCTTTATCTCACACATATCCCTCTCATTCTTTCTTACGTTTTTAATCCATCACCTTTTTATTTCTATATCTTATCTCTCTTCTTTTAGTCTCACTCGCTTCCTTTACATATAGATCTTACATAGATCGTCAACTACAACACGTTCATTATTTATTAATAATTACAGCTAATCGCCTTAGCCGTAATATAATTATTTCATAACAACACCTTAGCTTCACACATATTCATCTCATTTTAGCTATTATTACTTAAGAAGTTTCGCTCTATTTCATCATTTTCTCAACCCCTATGCCTTTCCTCATCTTGTAACTAAGTTCATCACAAACTTATTATGCCTATATTTTTATTTCATTTCTTCACCACACACATTCAACGTCACCACATGTTCATACTTATACTCCTAATACTTTAACTCTCCACTAACCCGCCTCTAATACCTCTTTAATGACCACCATGCTAAATATAAATGCTCACAAGGCCATGCCTTGATCATCCCTATCACACAAGTTACGCACTTTCATTTTTAGTCACATTTCTTATAACCCACCACACAATCTTATTACACCTATTCACCCTCGCTAACTACCATAGCACACAATCACATAATCATAAAATGATCACCGACAACAACTCCTAACACTTTATGCTCACACAACATATCACGTATTCCACTTCATAAACAATCAAAGACTCAAGTTCAACTTATTAATTCTACCACTAGTAAATCCACATTCTCAATATTCACATTATATCCAATCAAAGCCTAATCCCTCTATTGCTCTAAGCTCTTTCACATCGCACCACTAAGGCATTTATTTTTTCGCGTCTAAATCATTACTTCTATACTTCACTACGTTCACATAATCATATAATAATTACCGATACAACCCGAGTTGCACGGTCATCCTATCACTCCACATCAAGTCTCCCATCAATACACTCATATAGCAATCACATAATACGTTTCAAAACTCAACATTCACATCCTATGACTCACAAACTATAAGCCCTCCTATCTCAAACTTAACTTAACGCGTCTACGAGTGGTTTAAGTCTAGGCAACCTAAAGGAAACCTAATTCACTTAAACCGAAGCTCTGATACCAAGTTGTAACACCCCGTGCCCGCTTAGACCAAAATTTAAAACTTTTTACACGGAAACGACTCACTTTTACGGACACCTGCTTACTCTTTTGACCACTGACAAAAATCTATAAACTTTCAGACCTTGAAACTATTTTTAGATGAAAGTAGACTCAATTACCTTCAAAACGATAGGTGGCACGACCCATTTCGACTTACGGATTAAAAGATATGATTTTTCGAAAACTGCCAAAAATCTGCACAGTCGGCTCTGACAGCGTCAGGCCCAAGCCTGACAGCGTCAAGCCTTGATAGGCCAGACGAATTTTTGGAGTTTAAAGGGTGACGGCGTCAAGAAGGCCATCAAGAACAAAACTGCAATTTCACCACTAAAACCCATTTTGACCCATTTCATGACAAAACCACTTATACCACTTCCGTTTTACACCAAAATTGACCAACTTCATTATATTTACATAACAAACATGTTCCAATGACGCTTGACCCGTTTACAATCCAAAATGGGTATGTTCACACATAAACCAAACACCCCTTTAACTTTTACTATAAACACCTAAAACACTCTCGACACATCATTAGACCACCAAACCATTACACGACTTTGACACACATTATAGGACTCATAAAAGAGACTCTCGGGGGTACAACATTGACTCGAGCTCGGTATTCTACCTAGCTCCTATGCTTATTATCTCCTAAATCCGCTTCTAATTCCCTATGCTATAATCCAAGCCAAGTTATCCTCATCGCCATTAACCTACAAAACGTTGACAACTAAAAGAATAAGCTTACGCTTAGTAAGTAAAACGATAATCACATAACATCATACTTCAAATCAAACACATAAGCATCACATATCTCCAAACACTTACTTAGCTACTCCACTCTCTAATTCTTGCATAATCACCTAACATCAACTTACCATCACAACAAAATTCACCACTTAGATCCTATTCATCCTAGCATATAAGCATATATCCAACCTCTTATCACTAATCACAAACATACATAACACATACATGTTAGATATCCATATAATACATGCCATCATCGTTTTACTTACCTTGGTCCAAGCTAAACAACATCAAGAACATCATCAACAATACAATCTTCCATCATCATCATCATCCTTCATAACTAATCAAGACCTAATAACATAATAATCAAATACATAAACAAGGGTTAACAAAACCCATTAAACAAAATCATCTTTCTTACCAAATCATCATATGATCACACCTAGATCATATGATGATATCCCACTTTCCTACTCATCTACAACTTTACTAAAACAAGATAATAGATTACTTACTTGCATAAGATCATAACTAAGGAAGGCCATAAACACTAGGACTTGATCATCTTCATCTTCTTCATCTCCTCTAAATCACCATCTCACTTTTTCCCTCTCTTTTTCCTTCACTAAGAACCGGTCTTCACCTTATCAATAATAGAAGACTTATCTAGAAATTCCTAGATAAAATAGTTAGGTAGCAAGTTTGGTCATTTAGCAAGAGTGACCCCTCAAGTTCCTTTCCTCCTACTTTGGCTACAAACACTTAATAACACTTTTATAACTTATATAATACTTTACCAATTTTAGTCCTTTAGGTCCATTTTCATCTAGGGTGGGGTCCCAACACCTGGGAAACGGGTGTTACAGAACTTCCCCACCTTTACAAAGACATCCTCGGCTACACCCTTAGGAAGGGTTATGGACCGATCCGCAAGCTCGAGGGTCATGCAAGTGGGGGTAAGTTCGGGCAAAGAAAGTTTCTTCCAGATGGATAACGGCATTAGGTTGATGCTCGCACCAAGATCGGCCAAGGCGTGGCATTCAACCATTCCCGGAAATTCACATGGGATGAGAAATTTTCCAGGATCTCCAAGCTTTTCCGGAAGCTTTTTGAGAATTGCCGCTGAGCAGTTTTCGTTCACTGGAGTTTTTGCTAGTTCCGATAATTTTTCCTTATTGCTCAACACACTTTTGAGGGTAGAAATGAATTTAGGCATCAAAAGCAAAGCATCCGCGAAGCTTATATCAAAATGTAACTCTTGAAAAATTTGGAAAAATTTCTCCATTTGAGTTGAAGCTTTCTCACGGAGCTTTTGATCACTCAATCTCGAAGGATACCGAAGGTTTTCTTTGACGGGAATTTCTTTTGGTTCAACATTCTTCGGTTTAGATGGATGGATGACCGGAGGTTGGACGTCGTTGGTTCCTCCGTTGTTAGTAGGAGGTTCCGTGTCCTTGGTCACCTCGGTCTCACGGACGACTACCTTGGGAGGTAGAGAAGAAGAGGTAGCCGGAGCCGTGGGTCCATCATATGAAACACCGCTCCTAGTAGTGATCGCCTTAGCATCGCCCCTCGGGTTGGCGATCGTGTTGCTTGGAAGAGTAGTAGTACCCGAACCCGAGGGTCGATCATTTAAAGATTTTTTCATTTCAGTCATTTCCTTAATCAAAAACCTAGTTGTTTCTTCCTGATTTTTGTTAAATTTTTGTTGTTGTTGACTTTGAAGGAGAAGCTGTTTCAAAATCTCATCCGAGGGCGATTGGTTTTGCAAAAATCCTTGATTTTGATTATTGTTAAGATTTGCCCCTCGGGTGTTTTGATTAAAACCTTGGTTGTTGTTTTGAAAATTTCCCTTATTCTGATTTCCTTGGTTTTGAAAATTTCCTTGATTCGGGGCTTGGTTATAATTCCCTTGGTTTTGATAACCTTGATTGCCCCGATTTTGATTTTGAATCCAAAATTTATTAGGACTTCAATGCTCAAATGGCATTTAATAAATGATGTAAAAATGGTTTTCAAAGCCCGCCCAATGGGCGGACATGACTTGTAATTTTGCATTTTAATTTGATCATGTATTGGTAAAGAGACATTAATATATACAATTTAATGCATATATACATTTTAATTTATTTGTTTTATAGATTAATTTTAGATTTTAATTTAGTCATGTTGTTTGGATAGTATTATGTCAGGAAAATTGATTTGTATATACAATTTAATTATATTTACAATATGATTATTGTTATTTTTTTATTATTATTTTGGTTGGTTTTGTTGTGTAAATAATGTAAAAAATTGAGCCGAGAAGCTTCAGAAAACAAATCCTATAAATATTAATAGCCTACAATATACAATTTAATTATATTTACAATATGATTATTGTTATTTTTTTTATTATTATTTTGGTTGGTTTTGTTGTGTAAATAATATAAAAAATTGAGCCGAGAAGCTTCAGAAAACAAATCCTATAAATATTAATAGTCTACAATATACACACCAACTGTAAAATCCTAGCATCTTATGCAATTATGATTAAGCATAAATAATATACAAATTCTGATGAGTAGAACTTGGTAAAAGCAGGCTACATATCTGGACGTGTTAGAAGCTTTGAGATAAGCAATCCCTACTTTCATGCCGCAATGTTGTTACTGCAAATGTGCCGTGACAAAGCCTCTATTAGCAAATAACAACTACATGGAATAGTTTGATCTGTTTCGTGTGAGGTATCAACATGTGAGTGGAGATGAAAATAATGCATAAATATGATTCATACCAAAAGATGATAATAAGAATATGTTATAACATTGAAATTGATCTACATACTCATTGTTAAACTTTTTGGTAAATTAACAGGTGGGGATGACTGTATATTGAGATTAGAAAGGAAAAAAAATACTTGAAGGACATGGTAGATTCGCCCATCCTCACTTCTGATTAACTTCTACAACATTAATTTAAACCTGTTGGCTGCTTGACGATTCAACTGAAGATTGAGCAGGTTACTGAAAGTGCCACACATATGGCTGCTGCATATGCCTGTTCATCTTTCCTCTATTTGGTCGATATTGTCTTGTAGAGTTGGGAATCTGAAACTACACAATTTATCTTAACTCCAAAAGCAAACTTAAAATATCTAGGTAACCCTCACTCACCGCACTAATAAACCATTGCATTAGGTTTTACTCAGGTATTCATTCCAACTGAATCATTGAACTCCAAAAGAAAGGCAATAGGGATGATTGAAAAGCAGGCCTTGTTGGAGGTGCAAATCCATTACCCCTCTATCCTGGTCTCATACCTTTCAAAATCGTATCTGCATGTCACAAACAATTCTTTAGGATAAGTAAATAATACTGACTAACATTATACCTTAAACAAATGCAAACCGCTTATGGTCTTTCTAGATGATCAATAATATATTTTGAACACTCTTATAAGCTTACCGGCGTATTTAAAGAAAAAATGAAGAAAAAATTTTAAAAGTAGTGTAGATCTTGAATGTCCTTCCAAAATATTGAAGCTTTCAGGGACCTGCAACCCAAAGTTAGGTAAGTATGAGGTTTTGCCGTGCGTGTTTAAAATGGAGCTTAATATCAGTTTGTCCAATATTAGGTTTTACCGTAGATGCAAATAAGAGGTTTTACCGTTAAATACTTACTGATTCTTACAATAAGTACTAATGGAGCTTAACATCAGTTTCTCCAATAAGTACCCTTAATATAAAAGTCTCGGAAATAAGCCAAATCTTCACATAAGACCAATTATCGACTACAACACCTAACTCTTTCTAGACCTGTGGTTTTGCATTTTGCCTAACAATAAGTATAACCACAGATGACCCAGTCCATTTGTTTCTTTAATATTTTGTATTTTAGACCAAACTTTGACCACCACATGTTCTATTTATGTCATCAGTATACACATTTGAGCAACTTACTGAACCAACAAAAGATTACCAAACTCATTACCTCAGGTGGTGGTGCGCATACCATGTAAAAGCAATGATAACTTCTCTCAAGTCAGACATTTGACACACACATGATCTTTCCAGCGAATAAGATCCTATAGCAGCACCAGATATCCTTCCTTGTAAGTTGTATTGGATCTCGGCAAAATCACGAAAATGACTGCAAAAATATTAAATTCAGTTAAACAAATTTGGTTAAACAAAAAAAAACACTGAAAGATTTCAGATATCTAAAAAAAAACCTACTCATACTACAACATGCAACAGTAAACAACACAAACAATTTAAACACGGACATGCAATCAGAAAACAAACCCAACATCATAAACTCAAAAAGTCAAAAACTTTAATCAGGGCAAATCTAAAAGTGACAAAACCCAGTGCAGGCTGAAGGCACATACCGCGTCTACTCTAAGTGTAGACCACTGCTGCATAAAGGAAAACAAATCACCATTATAAACAAATTGCTATGCCATAAAGAAGAAAATTTCAAGCTAAATATACATATAGATTACGACCACTATATGTTTTTAAGGAAAAAAGATGATGATAATGGTGATTGTTGAAGAAAAAATGGAATTCAATTTAAATGAGACTAAAACTTAATTAACACATGAGCAAAAAAAGAAAAAAGAAAAAAAAGGTATCTGTAAAATTAAGTATTACCTTGAGAATCAACTCACAATAGAGTTCCATAGCATCAAGCTGAGCTTTGTCGTTAACGTTGTCGAATTGTGAAGTGAATGTGTGTGAAAAGAGTGATTGATTGGTGATTTTATACTACGAATAATAAAATATTAAATGAAAGTAACTAATTAAGCTAAAGAAACAATTAATCTAAGCATGTAATCCTAAAAGCGAAAATTGAATTTAAAACGTTACGCGACGAAATTTAAAAACGTAAATAAAAAGTGATTTTCTAAAATTTAAAACCTAAAAATATAAAAATAATTTTCCTATATTAAAACTGATAAAAGAAAATTTTTGGAAAAAGAAAAAAATATTTTTTTGACTTTTTAATAATTTTTTATGAATTAAAAACTAATTAAAACAATTTAAATGATTTAAAATATTAAAACACTTTGGACAAATCTGGAAAAAATTGAGTAATTTTAAAATCAAAGAAATAATCTAGGAAAAATAAAACCAGAACCAGAATAAGCTAAAATAAGCAAAACAGCCCAATAAGCAATTATGAAATAAGCTCAAATAAGCAATAGATATCCAAAAATAACAAAAAGCTCAGAGATGATGCAACAGACTATTTCAAGCTCAATTCAACTCAGAAACATAAAATAAGCCCAGGCCGTAAGCCATTTAGCTACTGTACAGCTTACATTATAACCAAGTTCAAAACAGTTTCTATGTCCTATTTGAAGCAGAAAAATAAGCCAATCCAGACCTTAATTGGTGAATCCAGAAGAAAAACTAGAAAGATTATATGGGAAACTACTCTAAAACCAAAAATCCTCAAATTTCATACACAATTGCTTATCTAATTTAAGCCTAGAACATGTGGACTTAGACTGTTTTGCTGGTGCAGGGCAGTTTAGTCACTTATGGGCTGATTTGCAAGCCTAGATAAGCTGTCCAAATAAGCTCAAATCCCAAATCCCAGATATTGAGCTTCAAGCTTGTTGTTCAAACTAACTTTAAACCAATTTCGAGGTCCTAGTCCTAACTAGATAAGCCACAATGTATGATAGTTCAGCAGCAAAGAAAAATGGTTTGCACAAAAGTTCCCTGTGACAGCAGTTAACTGATTTTTGGCGCAAAGGTGTACAAAACTACTCTAGCTCAATCTAGCCTAAGTAATCTAGCTCAAATACTTAAAAGCAACTTTAAAATGCAAAATAAGGGGTATGAATAAGCTCAGCTTATGCTGAGCTTATTATAGGCAGTGTGGGACTATTTAGGGTACTAGTGGACTAGAAATCTTAAATCAAGTTGACCCTCAACAAATCACCTTAGTCACAGCTAAATTACCATACATTGATCTAAACTGAATCTCAACTAAGTGCAATTCAACAGTAGCTTAGCTTATTCTATCCTATTTTGACCTAAACCAAACACCACTTTTTTTTTAAACCTACTTTTGCACTATAACTAATAAACAACTGGTCTAGACTAATTTGCTACTAACTATGATATTAAAATGCTAAATTTAATATAAAAAGTAGAAAACAGTAATATTAAGCTTCAGAATAAGCAGTTCTATATAAAGCCTAAAAATAAGCTAGAAAGGTAAAGTGGTACTCACTGATTGTACCTGCTGATTCAGAATGAACTGATTAACCTACTAAACCCAGGCTTATAATAAGAGAAATATTAACACCCCAGAACAGCTTTTCCACCACAGCTTATCCACAGCTTCTTTCACTTTCACAGTTAACTTTTAGACTTTTCTTTGACTTTTTGTTTGACTTTGGTTCTTGTGAAGCATAGACTGCATAAACCTTGACACAAGCTTACTATAAACTACTGAGCTTATATAAGCTTAAACTAACTCAGAAAAACAGCTTGTTGAAGCTGTGGAGATTATTTTTGGATTTTTTTCAAAGGATAAAATGAACAATGATTGCAAAATGGAAATTGAAATATGCTGAGATAAACTGAAATAAGCTAATAAAACAGTAAAAGCTAAAATAAAGAGGTTATAACACTTTAAGAAACAAGTACTAAAGCAAATTCAAACTACTTTTCATTAATTAAAACTAAAAATTACAAAGGAGAAATTGAAATTACAACTTGAATTTAAAAGTTACACTACGAAAAACATTAAATGACAAAGAAATTAAAATGGTAACAATTTTCTAAAGACATGAAAAATTGGACGAACTAACAAATACATGAGGAAGAAGGTCCTCTATTTATAGCCTTCTGGGGAAGTTTCTGGGCTGTCCATGCTGGCAATCCGTGTGCTCCTTTAGCTCTTCTTCACCCTTAGATCACGTCCCATCAATCATAGCCCTTGGATTAGATCCTCTGAGGTGTTCGAACCAATAACAGCCTGCCATGTGTCCATTCATGCGTGTTTTGCCCTTCCTGACACCTCTGACATCTTCTAGAAGGACAATTGATTGACGTAATTACCCTTAATTTAAGTAAAAACGTACGGGTAAAAATCTAGGGTTCTTGGAATAGTAATATTTCTGGGTTGGGTAAATTTGGGGGGCGGGAGTGTTTGTTTATTTATTTTATTATTTTGACTAGTCTTCTTTGACCGGGTATGGAAAAAGGTTCGGGTTTATGGATTTGGGCGTGGGCTGGGTTTACAGGTTTAGTGGGCTAGGCTTAGGGCTAAAGTGGGTTGGATAATAATGGATCCGGGTATTAAAGGTTTTAAGGACTTAAGGGTTATATGTTTCAAGGACTAAAGGTGTAATTTCAGAAATCCAAGTGACTGAAATTGCCAATTCAACAAAGTTGATCTAAGGGTGATTTTTGACTTCTTGACCAATTATGACTTTCCCGGATTTGTTTCTGAGTCTTTTCCGTATCCCGTGCTCGGTTTCCCGGTCTTTGCTTGATTTTTGTCCTTTTCTTCGATATCCGTGCCTGCATATGTAAAAACACAAAAACACAATATACTTGGCATAATTGGTTAGTTTTTGGTCTATTTGGGTCCAGTTTTGGTCAAGAAAAGGTATGTGTTTAAGCACATACCAGTACCAGTTGGGGTCTATAACCGTACTTCAAACTTATTTTGATAGCAATTTTCATTTTCTTGTAGGCAAATGCTGGTGTAGATGATGGACCAGAAGAAAACCCCCAAAGACTTAACTTACTTGCTGAGGTTGCGGCCTTGAAGGCACTAGTTAACGTGCTTGATGTTAACGTGATTAATGATGTTCAAAAAAGACTTGCGAATATTGAGAAAGCTCTGAACATACAACATCAAGGGGTGAGCTGTCTAAATTTATTTTTTTATCAACAAAATTACTTTGAGGATACCATATTTATTTTATTTTTTAACAAAAAAATATGAAGAAAATATATATATTTATTGAAACAGGCTTCAACATCTATTCATGAAACGTCTGAAGTAAGGGCAAATGTTAGTGATCACTTTGTTTCCAAAGTTGCAAATGTAAGAAGATATTTTCAATTTGTCACATATATCCATCTTTCTTTTTTTGATAGTAAATTCATATTATATTTTGAATTTCAGACTTCAAGTCCTATTCATGACAATTCAGAGGTACAACATCAAGGGGTTAGCTGTCTAAATTTATTTTTTTATCAACAAAATTACTTTGAGGATACCATATTTATTTTATTTTTTCACAAAAAATATGAAGAAAATATATATATTTATTGAAACAGGCTTCAACATCTATTCATGAAATGTCTGAAGTAAGGGCAAATGTTAGTGATCACTTTGTTTCCAAAGTTGCAAATGTAAGAAGATATTTTCAATTTGTCACATATATCCATCTTTTTTTTAATAGTAAATTCATATTATATTTTGAATTTCAGACTTCAAGTCCTATTCATGACAATTCAGAGGTACAACTTCAAGTGGATGAAGATTTAGCTTCCAAAGATGCCAAGGTAATATCCTTTAAGTAAATTTTTAATCCGTTAGGTATCCTTCTTTTATTATAATTACTTTTTTTTGTATATTTTCAAATTCAGACTTCAATCCCCTTTGAGAATGAAATTCAGAACGAAAGCCCTATTCGTACTCATGTCGACGGCGGATACGATGTTAAAAAGGTAATATGCGAGACATCAATATCTGCTGCTCAAAAGAATGACGAACATGGGAAGCTTAATTATCTTGACGCTGCCGCGTATCCATCCTCCATGTCACAACTTGACAATTATTTTCCAATTGAAGATTTCCCGGTAGTTGATCACATGCAAGTTGATAATTCTAGTGATATCCATTTACCAAATTTAAACGAGCATTTTTCTCAGACGGCTGTTGATGTAAGTATGCAATTTATAAAAAATCCACATGTTATAGTTGTTTGCTACATTCACTTTCTTATTATACTTGTTTTTTCATGTAAACTTACAGTCCCAAAACTTTCCTGATGATTTCAATGATACGATTGTCCCACTACTAAGTACATAGCAAGTTGATTGTGATTCTGCTAATACGATAGAAGCGGGTGCTGAAGAGAGCAAGGCTGATGGGCATGCTTTTGACAATTATGATAATAATTCTGACCAAGCGGGAGATGCGGCGATTCATATTGAAGACAACATTGCGGATGGGCATGTTTATGATAATCATGAACTTGAAGCTGTAAAAGTAAGCGAGACTATGTTAGAAATGGATGATAAGAATGAGGATGGGCATGCAGATAGAGAAGCTCATAATGGTGGGAAAGTCAGCGACTATGTGTTGGATAATGAAGAGAACATTGCGGATGGGCTTGTTACTGATACATATGATGACGATGTTGAGAAAGTAAGCGAGGTTGTCTTAGTTATGGAAGAGACGAAGGTTGGTGAATACAAGGATGTTGTCACCAACAAGGCTGATGGCCATGTTGGTGACACCAGTGGTAATGATTCTGATAACTTAGGAAAGGCGTCATTAGAAAATGAAGAAAACATTGCTGCTGGTGAGAAAGTAACGGATACGGTGTTTGACAAAGAAAAGGTTTATCTTGACAAACTCGACTGGGATGCTGAGAAAGCAAGAAACGCCGTTTTCCTTAAATCTCAAAATAACTCTGGTCAGGAGGTTGTCGACCGGGATCCTGAGGTACTTTCAATATATGACTTAGTGTATTTACTTCACATTCTCAGCATCTCCAGCAGTAGTATGAAATACACTAACAGTAGTATAATTGTTACCAGCAGTAGCATCTACTAAGCAGTAGTATCCACTTGGTGTATTTACTTCACCTTCTCACCATCTCCAGCAGTAGTATGAAATACACTAACAGTAGTATCATTGTTACCTGCAGTAGCATCTACTTAGCAGTAGTATCCACTTGGTGTATTTACTTCACCTTCTCACCATCTCCAGCAGTAGTATGAAATACACTAACAGTAGTATCATTGTTATTACAAATATCAAAGGTCAAAAACGATGTTAATATCAATGCTGAACTTTGCGTACAGGAAATGTTCACACGTCTAAAAAGGAAGAGGAAGTTGGGTAAGGCTGTACAGTCACCCTTTCTTGGACAACAAAAAAAGAAACGCGGTAGGCCAAATGTGACAAAAAAGAAGACTATTGAGTTGAAACCAGACGTTCAACAAAAGAGGACGAAAGAGGTTGGTAAGTCTTTGAAGGACCCCTATGTGAAGCTACCACCTACAACTCCACCAGTGCCCAAAAGGCGTTCCAAAAGACTAAATAAAGTAATTAGCTTCCCCCCTCTCAATCAGTTGGAACCTTGGGTAGAGGTATACTACAACTTAACTCAATTGGTCATATAGGATCCTGGTAATCAAAGTTACTAGACGATGCATTAATATGTTTTATTTTAAATTTTTATTTTTTCAGAATTTGTCACGTCCTGCTGGTTTCCTTAGTAACAAGAAGGCATCCAAGAACATAATTAAGCCAGAATGTATGGCACTTTGTCTAGAAAAAGGAAGAAAAGCAGATTATACGTTTCCTTGGGGTAAATCCGACATTGTTGTTTGTCACGAATTTTGGAGAGCTTTGTTGGCATATGGAAGAGGACACAAAGGAGGATGGCTTGGGGATAAAGTACTAAATTAATCAGTTGGTGTCTGTGTTTTATTAAATATTTATTAGTTTACATAATACAATGGCTTTATATTTGAATAGTTTAATAGTATGATTTTTATATAAACCTTACAGCATTTGGATCTTTGGGTTGATCTAATGTGGCACTTCAGACCGGCCAATGCTTATTGGGCTATGGCGGGTTCGTTCTTCGCGACTAATCTTCTCGAGGGAAGAATGTGTGCCTGTTATGCAAGTGGAAGACGGTATCTTGTGCCATGGACCAGTGTTGACAAGGTGGGTGTTATAAACTGCATTTGTTCTTTTAAATATTAGTCATTTTTTAAAAAATTTTAATCATAGTATTTTTTTTTCAAATGTAGGTCTACTTTTCGGTCAACGTTCCATCTGACCACTGGTTTTTGGCACAGCTAGAAATTAGTACCAGAGTCGTAACTATTTACGACTCACTTGGTACGCCAGATCCAGAGACCATAAAGGACAATCTGAAGATGAGGGCCACTTTTGAGAAAATGCTCCCCAAGTATCTAAAGTCGTGTAAAGTTTTCGACGCCAAATCCATAGCTGCTTCAAATTATAAGATAACTTTTTGAGTGACAGATAATATCCCTAGACAAGCTGACGAATATGGTGACTGTGGAGTTTGGGTGTGCATTTTTTTGCATCGGTTAGCTAACAACTTGAGTATGAGGGTTGATGATCCTCTCCAGGCAGCGTTAGCCTATCGAGAGCACATGGTAAGATACTTTTGGAAGTATAAGGTGCCTGTGAATAGAGATGTTGAATAGATTATGGTTTATATGTTGGTTGTATTTTTTTTATTTTTATTATTTTTTTTAACTGTTAACTAATGTAACAACAACATGTAATTTGGTGTGAGATGGTTTAGTCATGTAACTACAACAAGGGGAGATGGTTGGATGGAGTTTTGAAATGGGAATGTGATTTGGTTAGGGATCTTAGAGGGAGATCATGTGGGGATGTAGAGGATCTTTTAGGAGTGTTACAAAATGTTGCGATCTCTGATGTTTGTAGGGATCTTTGGAGGTGGAGGAACGAACTTTGTGTTAGGGCAGCGATAGCCGAGAGACGATTTGGACCAAGCTCGTGTGGAGCTTCACAAAAGGGTGTTCATATAGTGGAGGCGTGGGATTATACTTTGGTTTTGTGTTCTATGGCAATGGGAATGTTAACTACAACAACTAACTTGGTCTGAGATGGTAGTCTAGTCTGAACTGATGTATGTTTAACTATTGTAGGTTTCTGTATGTTTTTATATATTGATTGTAGGTTTCTGTATATTGATCTACTGTGAGTGCATGTGATGCGCATTAAAACGACACATTAACTTGTAAACAGCCATTACCAGTTTATTACAGCCCAGTACATAACACTTAGTACATAACACTTGTTGCTATAACAAAAGCAATGAAGAGAACAACGAAAGATAAAACAAATACAACTTTGTCATGAACTTTCACTTTTGACTTGATAAAAGTCAACTCCTCAGACATTTTCATCATCAGCTCATTTTGTGAAAGCGCAACACCTTCATTGGGAACTGTAGTCTTTCCCACCTTCCTGTATATCCGCTTCTTTTCCGCATGTTCTTTGTAAAACAAATCTTTGTAGTATTCACTTGGTAGCTCCGGGTCTATGAACCCATAAAATTTACATTTCATGCCCTTGTCCTAAACAAATTATGTTTTAGATTCACATATTCAGCATAACAATTTAAACAAGTATAATAAAATTTCGGGATGATAATCTTACATAAATGGGACAAGCCTTGAATCTTCTACCAGGATTTTTTGGGGTCCAAGCAGTTTGTAGTACGACTGGTAATGGTTTTGGACATTCGCAATGTGTAGCATTGAGGTAGTATTCGATGGTCTTTTTATTTGATTTGGAAGTGGAAGAAGATGAAGCCATTCTTTAAGTTATTTGTCTAATTTTTTTACAATCATATATACATACTAAATGAGTGGGAAAATAAATTTTAGAGGGAAATATAGAGTGCAAATGAGAGGGAAATGAAAGTTTGGAGTGAAATTTTTAAGCGACTTTTCAATTGAGCGACCATATCGTAAAATTTTAAGCGACTGGTACTTGGGGTTCTGCACAACCCCACACCACAAATAAACCAAAACTTGCGCTATCTTCACACGCCAAATAAAATGAATTCAACTAATTCCTCAAAATTAAAAGTTTTATTTGAATTTCAAAAATCAATTCGTGGAGTTTTACTTCCAGTAGACGTTAATTACCTCAAGTTGGTAACGTATGTCAAGGCAAAATACGATATCACAGATAAGGACATCAACTTACACTACATATCCGGATCCAACAAAATTGAAGTATGTGACGATGATGACGTTGCCTTCTTTGTTAACGAAATATGTCGTAAGCATACCATGGTTCAGACACTATACATCAATTGTATCGAGCAAACTTTGGAGGTAAAACCATCTTCTTCTTCTAGGCCTCTTGATATCGATCTTAATGTTTCTTTGTTCCCTGAAGAATGTGATTATCAAACACCGAAAGTTGAAAATAATGATAATGATTTTAGAAGCGATCAGGTGTTTGACGATGTTCAGCCCCGTTGGCAGAAATGCACATTTGAAAATATGCCTGACCCACCCAATGCACCTGATCCTATAATTAAAATGATTAATACCCTTAGACATGCTGTGGTATCCAAAGTAAAGCTTGGTGGTTGGTTTGATGATAAGGCTGCGTGCTTTTATGCAATAGGAATAAAAGCTTTAGTTGAACGTTTTGAGTTTAAAGTAATTAGGTCTAATAAGAGTAGGTTGAGTGTAAACTGTGTGGAAAAGGGTTGCAAATGGTACGTTCACTCACGAAAAGGTATTATAACATGTAGATTCTATGTGTCAAGCATTAACGACGTGCATACATGTTCCCGAACTAGAATTAATCCTAATCATCGAAACGCTACCCAAAAATTGTTGGGTCGCTTAGTGGTAGACAAACTGAAGGATAGAAGAAGGATCTATACATGTAAGGACATACAAAAAGATCTGAATATCGAATGGAAAATTGACGTTTCTTATAAACGAGCTTGGGGTGGGAAAAACATTGCATTACAGTTGGTAAACGGTAGCCCTACGGATTCTTTTGAGCAGTTACCGTATTATTGCTACAACTTAAAGTTGGAAAATGAAGGGACGGTAACACACATTGAGACAGATGATGAAGATCGATTTAAGATGGTATTCATAGGGTTCGGTGTTGCGGTAAGCTTGTCTTATATATATATTTTTTAATTTTTACCTTGATTATTATGTACATAGTATTCAATAACCAATATGTCGTTTAATAAAATAGATTCGGAGCTTCTTGGGTTTTTTGCGGCCATTGATAATAATTGACGCCGCACATCTTAAAGGGAGATACCTTGGAACAAACATGGTTGCTGTTGGAATGGACGGTAACAACCAGATCATACCTATTGCCACTGGTGTTTGTCAAGGTGAGACAAACGAATCATGGTCTTGGTTTATGAGTAAACTTAAAGAATGCATTGGTGATGTTGGCGATTTGGCCATCATCTTTGACTGACATATGGAAATTGCACATGCGTGTAGTACTGTTTTTCCTGATGCCTTTCATGGGTACTGTTGTCGTCATTTAATGATGAATTGCAATTTGAAGAGTAGAAAGTGGAAGGCTATATATTAGAGGACATGCAAAGCATACACAGAGAGGAATTTTGATGATTCAATATCTGAAATTCAACGCGTAAAACCAGATGTCTATAGAAAACTAGAAGACGCTGGATTTGGTAAGTGGTCACGGGCTTACTGCCCTGCAAACAGGTACAATTATTTGACCTCAAATAGTGCAGAATCAGTAAACTCTTTGACCGCATCTGTTCGGAAAGTTCCAATAACCATGCTAATGGAGTACTACAGAAAGCTTCTACAAACATGGTATTGTGATCGCCGAGCAAAATACAAAGGTAATTAAAAAAAATGTGTATTATGTTTTGTTTAACATTTCATTTATGTAAGACTATTTTATTTTTTAATTTTAGATGCACCAAAGGATGAACTTAGTGAATGGGCAGCTGCAAAAGTAAACGATAGAATGGTAAAGAGCGCTAATTGGGTTGTTAGCGGGATTGAGATGTTCAAAATGTATCAAGTTGCTGATTCACGAGAGGTTCATATTGTTGACTTTGACAAAAAAGAATGCAGTTGCCGTAAATGGCAAATATCAGGTTTACCGTGCGGGCATGTTTGTGCTGTTTCTAGAGCTGAAAGTTTGAATAACAATAGCAGTTGGGCGTTAAAATGGTTTAAGAAAACAACACTAAAAAATACGTACCAAGAGAAGGTGTATCCTCTAAAAGACATGAAACAGTGGCGTACTCCTGATGACCTGCAAGTGGTAAAACCACCGCTTATTGTTAAGCGGCAACCTGGAAGGCCAAAAGAGAAAGACCGTATCCGATCACAGGGGGAAGAACCGAAAAGCACAAAATGTTCGAGGTGTGACAAGAAAGGACACACACGACGGTCATGTACTGTACCATTGGTCCAAAAAAAGGTACTTGTTTTTGTTTAGTATAATGTAAACACTTTCGTTATTTACTTTCTAGTATAATTTATTTTTAAACTGACATTACATCTCAGAAACGTAAAAGAAAGACAGAATCATGCACCCCTACTCATGAGGAGGCAGTTGAACAACAAGGACAGGAAGTACACAGCAGTCGTGAAACTGTCGAACGGACAGAACCAACTGGTGAGTCAAACAGTCCTTTTATATGGAATTGTGAATCATCTACTCCTCAAAGCAACATTCCTAACAACGACAGCCAGTCACAACCGAGGTCGTTAAATAATGTCAACGCTCCTAACAACCACACTCAGTCACAACCGGGGCCCTCAGGTCATCCGCACTTGGTTCATTTGGATGATTTGTAGCGAATTATATGGAAGTTGTAACTTATGATCTTAACTATGATACCATGGATTGTTCATTTTAATTTTAGATGCACCAACGGATGAACTTAACTATGATTTATGTTAAATAAATTTTGAATACTTACCTCTTTGCTTGTTTGGATCGGTTGGATTGTCTTTTAACTCCGTAATCTAATTCACATTCGTCTTGTTTCTTGGTCTGAGACGAAACAGGCAAACCTGCCGCATTTCTATTTAATATCTACTTAGCGCTTTTTTTTTTTTTTTTTTTTTTTTTTTTTTTTTTTTTTTTTTTTTATCACCATACCAGTTTAAATGTGATATTAAATGCAACATTAGTCTAAAACAACAAGTATCTTAGATATAGGTCTAAAACAACATGTATAGAAACTGTTCTTGAAACAATATTAAACACTATGCGGAATCTAACGTTTAATCTTAAGAAGAATAATCAATGAAACAATAAAGTTCTCTCAACAAACACTTCAATATATTAATACGGTTACTCAAAAACTTACTTGTTTCTCTTGAGAATCTTTTCATACTTAGTTATCAGTTGATAAGCCTGATCATCTACTGTGAACTTTTTCTGTAGATGCAACATCCCAGGCTTCAACATCTGATCAATAATCTCTGTATGAAAATTCAATGAAGGATAATCTTTCTCTACTAACATATATATAACCAACCCTTGAGCACACAATTCATGAACACCACAAGACTGATACAAAGTCCATTTCTGCACTTTGTTGTGGTTTAACTTCAACCATTCATTGTCTGAATCATGTGGCTCAAACATTATCTTCAAATAATATAGATCACCCTTTCATATACCTCCTCTGGCCTTGTATCACCATGTTTCTCCTTGTATAACCTCCAGAGGGTAACCACATCATCTCTATCCATGAAATGCAACATTTGTGAAAACCTAACAAATCCATAACACATACCATTTGCTCTTCTAAACTCCCAGTAGGCTTCACTTCCACCCCTGATCTTGTGTGAATATGAGATGATTAGATGCTTTGCTGCTAAAGGAGCTGCATTAGTAGTCTCAGCTTCTTTTTGTTTTGAAAGAACTGTGAGAGCCATTACCCTTTCTCTATCTTTTTTAATTTCCTCCTTTTCATCACCTTTTTCATCAGATTTAGTATGCTCTGTCTCATGCTCTGTCTCAGATTCAGATTCCTGCACTACTGCCTTAGCCTTACTAGCTTTTCTCTTCTTCCTTGCTTTCATCTTTAGAACCCTTCCAGTTCTTTTCACACCAATGTTTGAACTTTCTTTCACTTCCTCCTTCACTTTTTCTTTTACTTCTTCAACCTTTTCCTTTTCAATCTCAGTCTCCACCACTTTTTCTTTCTCTTTCACCACTGTCTTAAACCTCTTAAACTTTTCTTTTGCTAACTCAGCTTGATATTTCCTTACAGCTTCTTCATCATGCTTTATTTGAAGATCAGGAGGCCAGTACTCAATGGGAACTGCTAGTTGATAGGGTTCAGGCTCTTCAGCCATGTTGCCTTTTCCTTTCCCAGAATATGTATGAGTATGAGTGGGTTGATTGGATGGGATAGGTACTCTAATTGTTACACCTTTAACTGGAACTCTTGGAGGTGGAGGTGGTGGTTTTGTTTGCTTTGATGTTGGTTGAGGTTGTGATTGTGGTTTAGTAGTAGGTGGTTTTGGTTGTGATTGAGGTGGTGGTGTTGATTGTTTTGGTGTTGATGATTTGGTAGAGTTCAGTTGTAGTATTACTTTAGCCAAGCTAACATCATCATCCAACTCAGCAGTAGGTTCAAGTTGAGTCTTAGCAGTAGGTTCCTTAACACCATCAGTAGAACCTTGCTCTGGCTCAGCAGCAGAATCATTAATACTAGGAGCAGAATGAATTACCTCAACAGTAGAATTATCCTTGGCTACTTTTTCTTTGAGATCGAATTAGGTTTTTAAGCCGTTTGGATCAATTTAGGGTTTTATTGGCGCTAAATTTACATAACAGTCCCTTTACTTTCAAACCAAGCAGTAGAATCCCAGAAGTTACAAAGCGAGCAGTAGAACCCTCAGCAGCAGATGATTCAGACAAGCATTCCCCTTTGACTTTTTTTTAAGCAACATTTTATTATTTATTTATTAAAGCGACTTCTTAACCAACCACCAAAATGTTTGTGTTATAATGGTGAGGTCAATGCAAAGTTTTATTGGAATTTCAAAAATAAATTATTATAGTGATGTCAACGCTAGTTTTATGGAACTTTTTTTAAGAAATTAAAAATAAGCATCTTTAATGAAAGCAACTTTTTTACATCTAGTTAAATAAGCTAGAAAATAGCAAAAACCGCCAACATTTATGCTAAAGGAACAAAAGAGTCTCTTAAGCGACTTTTAAATGCATCGGTAAGCGACTTTTCTGACAAATATTTAATTTTTTGCGGGAACCGATAAACCCACCCACCAAACCCCTATACCCACCAGAATTACACAAACCCTTATAAAAAAAAAAACAAATCCAAAACAAAATCCAAACTCTCATTTTCCATACCTCAAAAAACCATATCAAATTCTAAAAAGACCATGTCTTTTGGACGTAATGTTATCCCTAAAATGGCGGATTATATTAGCAACATGCCAGATAACGTGATCACTAAATATTATGAATCGTTTGCCACTAAAAGATGCGGTTAGGACCGATAGTGTAGCGAGAAACTGGAGGTTTAAGTGGACTTTGCTCACTGATGTATTAGTTGATGAGGATTTCTTTTATTTTTTGACAAATAAGTTTGATGGGAGGCAACTTACTAGACTGCTACTTCAGCTCAAAGGTCCCATAAGAAGGTTTGTCTTCTCCGTAGATCCCAAACCGCTGTTTAGACATGATGACTTCAATTATGAAGAGATTCATGATTGGCTGTTGTTTTTGGCTCGGGAAGGAATTGAGGAGCTCACAATTCAAAACTGGTATGGTGAACCAGTTATGTTGCCAACCCAACTGTACTCTCGTATGGAGTTAAAACATCTTGAACTTCATTGGTGTACTCTTCCTAGTTTGGTATCTTTTATTAGCTTTCCAAATCTATTGAGCTTAGAATTGTTATCTGTTGACTTTCAAACCGGTTCAATTTGGGAGTTTATTTCTCGTTGTCCGTTACTTGAGTCTCTTAAAATGAATAGTATTGATACAAACGACATGAGACTGTTGGATATTGCACAACTTGGAAATTTGAAGAAGTTGTATTTGTCATTCGGTGTTTGGAACCATCCCACGACAATCACAACTTACAATATCTTTCAGCTTAGAACTCTTCCCAATCTTGAGTCCCTTACATTGGATTTTCAGGAGTGCAAGGTTAGACAAATTTTAGTTTTACACTTCAAATTACGTAATGTTAAAGTAATCTCTAATACTTATGTAATCTTTAAAACTTACGAAGAGTCGACCTTTTGTAGTTGTTGGCAGAAGGTAGCTCCTGGATGAATGTCCCTGTGGCATTTGTATCCCTTAAGACTCTAAATCTATCCGGAGTCGATTTTGGGAACAATGCAATGGTGTCATTCATCATTCAAATGATTTGTGGAGCTCCAAAATTGCAAACTCTAGAAACCATAGTAAGTGGAATGCATATGTATGAAATACATCATCTTAAATTGCCATGGTTGTGCATCTCAATACTATCTCAATTTGTAGGCTGCTTTGGAAAGTGATCTACCATTGGAAGTTTATTCTTTAGATTTAGGTAGCAACAGAATGAGGTCGGGGCAGCTGAAGAGTGTGGTGTTTCGACCTTTTCCTAGATCAGAGAATGAATTGACAATACTAAAGCTCATACTTGTGTGTTCCCCCTTGCTGAAGATGGTTTATATCAAGCTCAGCAATTTGAGTAATGATGAGTCTGAAAATCTGAGGATGAATTGGGAGTTGGCTAGGAAGCTGTTGAAACTACACCGAGCTTCCCGCACAGCCTTAGTGGAATTCTTTTAGTGTTTGTAGTTTATGTATGGGATGAATACCCTATGACAATTAACCTCGTATTAAGATTAGCTTGTGCATATGTTATTGATCTTTGCTTATTCAGTTTCGTCAGTGCTTATTTGATATAGAAACTTTGTAACCTGCAGAAACTTTGTAACCAGCAGTAGAATGTCTGCTTATTTGAAGAATTTGAATTTTAATTAGTATAAACTTTGTAACCAGCAGTAGAATGTAATTTGAAGTGTCCAAACACCTTTTTCTCATCAGAAAACCCATGGTTGTCTTTGCAGTAGAATGACACCAGCAGTAGTATCATTAAGCCGAGCAATAGAATGACACCAGCAGTAATATCATTAAGCCCAGCAGTAGAACGACACTTGGACACTTGTCAAAATATTTGTTGTTTTGGTAATTGAAGAAAAGGTTTTTAAATTATAATGTGGCAGTTCAACGCACGTTTTGTGTTATATTTTCAAGGGCATGATAGTCCAACCACATTTATAACTATAATCTAGTAACCCAAAAGTTGTACCGTAGTATTGTTTCCCTTTTACTTAAATTCTATAACAACCCTAAATTACCATCAACACACATTCAACCAAAATAACTAACAATGGCACAAAACGATAAGGGGATTAGTTTCTTTGGCTTCTTTTTACATACTGCTTATTACATCAAAGATTTACAATATTTATTATACCTAATTCTATTGATGCTGATGAAGTACAAATAGAGACTGGAGCTTGAATCTGTTATCTTCAGTTCTGCAACCTTTTCATTTTGAATCTGTTGCAGTGCTTTGTGAACCAGCAAACACTCTGGCCTCTGGCCTCAGTGGTTGATCTTGGTTGCTCAGATGGGCAGCAACAAGGATCTAATAATCATACATCAGGGATCGCTATAATCCCTGATCTTCAAGGAACATCACCTAACAACGTCAAGCAACAAAGGATGAAATCAACCTAGATTGATCTAGATTGATTTCATCCTTTATCGCTTAACGTCGTTAGGTGATGTTCCTTGAATATCAGGGATTATAGCGATCTAATGATCCACCAATGACGTATCCTCTTCCCATTCTGTTCCCCTTTAATAGCCTCTGATGATCCACCATTTTTCGCTTCAAATATGGTTGTTACTGAGATCAACCATATTACACCCTTGGATGTTCCGCTCTCATAGCTTGCATGGGACTAAGTTCCCAACAAGATTCCACCAGTATTTAAGAACTGGTGGTGCTGAGGTGGACTCAACAACATGGAGGGGATTTTGATGTTAGGGTTTTTGTAGATGATGGTGGTTGTATGTTATTAGCCGTCATTTAAGAATGGCTAAAAGTTATTAGTAGTCATTTAAGAACGGACCTAGATCATAAGAATGATCCACCCGCTCTGATACCACTTGTTGGTCCGGTTTAAACTTGAGCAACTCATGAATTAACAAGATAAACATAAACACGTGCCATTTGGACATTGAAAGAATAACGAGTTTATGATTCATGATGGTCAAAATTACAAGGTTACTATGGTGAGAGACAATTAAGAGACAGAAAGAAACAAGCTAGGCTTGGGTTCTAAGTTTGTTGAGGATTCTAACACTCTAACTATGTAATGGAATTCTCACTTCTTACTCTCGTTGAATGTGCACGCTCTGCTTTGGTTGGAACTGGTTTATATAGCAGAGAGATTACTGTTGCTTCACGTGGGACTAGTGAATTTCAAACCGTTCTTGTACCGAAAGCCGTCTCATCAGCCCACCCTCCATCCTTCCATTACAATCATTCCCAATACCACTTACCTGGAAAGCCTCACTACCAATTAGGCTCTCGTTGGCCATCAAAGTGGTAAAAAGCAGGAATGTTTAATGGTTGATCGAGATGGCAACCATAGGGGCACGGAAGGGAGATATAAAATGAGAAGAGCACTTTTGGGTAGGGATAGGTACAAACCGTACATTGGAGAACGATTAATTGCATAAAGTTTCTGCCGATTATCAAAAGAGTCCCTACAACGTCAAGCAACAAAGGATGAAAATGATGCCGTCAAGCAACAAAGGAAGTAGTCATCCGCAACCCAAACATGGAAAATTTGTAACCATAAGAAGTGGTATATAGACAGAAGCATAAATAGTTCACCTATGCGGACTCCGTAGTAGATATTTGTATTCAAAATTTTCTTATTGTATTATTTTATTTTAAAGATTTTAATAAAAAAGTGGAGATTAGCTACCTTCACTAGTTTACTTTAACAAGTTTTCAATATTTACTTTGCAAAGTCAATTACATATGTGAATAAGACGCGCACGCACTAGGGCATGACCCAAGAATGTTAGCTAGATAAGATGTGAATAAGCTAAAAAGGATCCACCAAGCTAAAATGGTGAAATAGGTTTAAGTAAAATTCAAATACAACATTAGTCGAAAAAGACCCAAGGACGCAGTTGGGATTGGTGTGTTTGTTAAATGGTTGACTTTGTTTAAGTCGCAGTTGATATTGTTGTGTTTGTTAAATGGTTGACTTTGTTTAGGTCATGGGTTCGAGCCTTGCTCACCCTTTGCTTCCCAAATTCTCAATTTCTTTTTTTTTACAAAAACTTTTTACGGAAATTTTTAACAACTTAAAAATAAGCACTTTAAAACATCCTTTGTTTGCATTTGTAGATTTGCTTTTGCTGTTTACATATTTCAGTTTGCACTTTCATTTGCAATTTAGTGCAGCGACTTTTTTTAAGCGGCATCTTATTATATATATTTATTAAAGCGACATTATTTTCCTGTACGCGGGAATAAGGTGGGAAAATAGTCTCTTAAGCGACTTTGAAGGGGTTGATAAGCGACTTTACAAAATCCACCTCAAAGGTACAAGTGGCATGTAATGATGACTTTAAACAAGAGGTAACATAATTGTGCTTATATTCAACGTCAACCTTCTTACACAATAGTCTCTTAAGCGACTTGTTAGGGGTACTTAAGCGACTTTATGAAATCCAGTATTGGGTGCAAGTGGCATGTAATGATGACTTTAGTCTTAGTAAGCAAGTGCCATGATGACTTCTGCTGTGAGTGTAAAGGAAAAATAAGCGGGAAAAAAGTCTCTTAAGCTACTTATTACGGGGGAAGTAAGCGACTTTCTAAAAAAAGTCTAGGGTGCTAGTGGGCATGTAATGCTGACTTCAGGCCTGTTAAGCAAATGGCATGCATATAATCAAACGACTTCTTTTAAGCGACTTCTACCCAAACACCACAATATTTTGTAGTGTAATTATTTTCTAAATGATTGTTGTGTATTTATTTTAAAAAATACAACGTTTTTCCATTTTAAAAACGTTAGAATACCAATAACTGAAAATTACTACAAGTTTTATTTCTTTTCATACGAAAAAGAACAAAAAAAAAAAAAAAAAAAACAAAAAATAATCAAAATAAAACAAATAAAAATTTAAACAGAAAAAAAATTAAAAATTTAAAACCTTATAATAATAAAAAATTATTTGCATGGAAGAAGCACTTGTTAGTTGTTTCTGTGTCTCGATGTTATCATTACTTATATATACAAACATCTACCCATTCCATTCGTCATCCACCACAGTTTCTTAAATCTAAAATCACAATATCTCTATTCAAAAAATGGCTACCTCCGTACCAATTATAGATCAATTAGCAAAAGTTGCGAAAACCAGGCTAGTTAAAGACCTCATGCTTGTACATTACTGGGAGGAAGTTAAAGAAACTGTTCGGGATGAATCCGACGTTAGGTCCAAAGCTTCAGAAATAAGTGCTCGTCTTGATCGTAGGATCAAAACTGTTGAGGAACTTCTCCAACTTGGTGGGTCAGACTCGTCAATCAAAATTATTGATGACATGCTGCGTATGAATGCTGAAGATCTTCGTGACGTTGATAGGCTACTTGTTGTTGCTTCACAAATGCGTGTGCGCATTCGTGATTTGGTTCACTTCATTGACAGGCTTTGATGTGTTGCATGGTGGTTTTTGGGGTTTCTTTTGATGGGCAGTCGTTTATGATTTGCAGATGTTAATTTGGGGTTTTAGGTTATGTTAGGGTTTGTTTAGGTTGGTGCATATCTTTTGGGCTAGTTATGTAATTTAATGGTTAACTTTTGGGCAACCGATGTTATGTTATGTTATATTTTGTACAAGCGTCATAGTTTGAAGTATGTATTATGGTATTAAATCAATCAAAACTCTCATGTTTGTGTATTAGATGTTTACAATTACTGGTTTCTTACTCTTTAATTATGATGAAACTGGTTGACCATACCAGGTTAACAATTGACAAAATGCAAACATTCATTCGTTAACAACTTGCCCGAATGTATCTTTTAGGTCTAGGTTCAGCAGTCTCTTTGTCAAGCTTTTGTTTGTATTTTTTGTTTTATGTTTATCATTCTCAGTTTTTTTGTGAAGCTCTTCTTATCCAACCATGATGTACTATAAACCTTTATGCAATGGAATCTATATGTACACTGTTACTTATTTTTTCCATTTGTTATGTTTTATTTTGTGCGTAATATGATAATTAGGTAGATAGGGACTAAAGTGTTGAAAAAAGCATACAACCCCAACCACAAATTATTCAACCTAACTTATCATTGAAAAGGGGGAATAAAGTGTTGAAAAAAGCATACAACCCCAACCACAAATTTGGATCTCAACTCTCAAGTGGGGTAACAAAGTGTTGAAAAAAGCATTTTCCCTCATCTCATTTTACTCCCCATTTTCATCACTTTCTTCACCATATTAGCATCACTTCGTTCAAAATATGTCAACTGCTAAAAGAGTTAGGTTCGAGCATAATGTCGATGATATGGAATGGTCAAACAAGGTATTAAGAGAGGTCATATTTCCAGAGATTTATGAGAGATATGGCCCAAATGCTGAACCGAAGAAGCAATTGCCACCTGAAATTCTCGAAGAGCTAAGACGACAAGTATACGGTGAGGAACAAGTAGAAGCTGTTAAACGAAGTGGTTGTGTTAAACCAGATGCTGAACCAAGTCGCAGTGTTAAACCAACTATCGCGGAAACACTTAGAGGCAAAGGCAAGTCAACCATATGGAAAGTCTATAATGATACACCAAACGAAGAAGGAAAAAGGAAGAAATTGTTATAGGCTTATTTTTTATGGGTTTTTCCCATGTAATTTTTGTTTTGCGCTTATGTATTTTGTAATTTAAAAATATGTTGACCTTTTTTCCATATAAGACTTGTGTAACTTTTAAGGACCCGTGGTGTAAATTGCTTATTTTTTACATATTGATATGATAGGTTGGATGGTGAAGAGTATGAAATGAGTACTCAGTAATATACACAGTTAAAAGTCGCATAATAGACTTTTTTTCATATCTATTCTAAACTTATCTAAACATGTTATACATAGTTATCACATAAGCAGTAGAAACTATCTCTAGCAGTAGCATCTCCAGCAGTACTATGAAATACACTAACAGGAGTATCATTGTTACCAGCAGTAGTATCACACGGTGAATTTCCCATTTAGCACCATGAGCAGTTGTTATCAGCAGTAGTATGACACGTAGTATGACACTGTTGGGTGTTTCAGCTATTTTCTAGTTTATTTAACTAGATATAAAAAAGTTGCTTTCATTAAAAATGCTTATTTTTAAATGCTTAAAAAAGTTCAATAAAAAAGTTTTTGTTAAAAAAATAAAAAACAGAAAGCTGGGAAGCCAGGGGTAAGAAGGGCTCGAACCCCTGACCTCAACCAACGTCAACCGTGTTAAACACCACACCAACACCAACAACGCCCTTGGGACTTTTTGGTCTAAGGATGCGTTTAACCAGTTTTTTCCTTATTTAGGCTAATTTCCCTTTTAGCTTATTGACAGCTTATCTAGATAAGCTGTCGATTCCTTTTTATTTTTCCTAACTTACTTATACCTTAAAGTAGTTTTTCATAAATTTTCATAATTTTTCGTATTAACTTACTATTTTTAATATTATTTTTAGGATAAAAGTGTTTTTTATTAATTAAAAATAAAATAAAAAGCATAAAAATATAATCTTTTTTTCAAAACTTTATTTAGCACTTTTAGCAATTGAATTTACACATCTAGTGCTACCTCTTAAAACTAACATACACTAATGTTATACTCTCAACGTTTAAAATATACTCTGTCTAAACATTCAAACAGTCAAATTAAGAAATATTCACACTTATTTACCTCATTACACAATCACAAATAACACAATACATTAATAACTAACATCATAATTTTACATAATCATTAGCCATCTTCAGTTACAACCAATACTTATCATAAAAAATAAAAAAAATTCAAAACAATGACATACATAAACATGCACTAAGGATTAAAAAAAATATGTCTCCCTGTTCCTCCAACTTGAAACCAGCAAAACATGCAACACTCATAATATTCATCCAACTATATTTAGAATCTTTAAAATAAAAAACAATTAAAGACAAAACAATGTATCAAATAAGCTAATAACTAATATTTCCATTCATACCGTTAAAAACACTATATACATTACAGACATTGTTAATATTCCAGCCATTCAAAATACATAACATACAATACAAACAAGCTACCACAAAAAACTGTCAGCCATCATCGCATATAAACTTACAAAAGACCCAAAGATTAACAATATTATTTAAACTTCCATAGTTATTTCAATTTGTTAAGTTTCTTGATAATTCTGGATTTCTCACCAACACGTAAAGCAGCAGCATGACTCATCTGAATCAGACGACCCAATTCAGCAAAATCGTCCTGCTCAGCAACCATCAAAGCTGCCAAACACTCATCCACAACAGCATCACTCATAAACTTCTTCAATTCAAGAATTATTCCATGCCTATGCTCAACCCTAGCCTCTACTTCATCAATCCTTTCGTTGTAATTGTTTTCATCACCCCTATATGCCTCCTTCTCTCGCAAAAAGATAGCATGAAGAACACTATGAACTCGCCGATCACCAATTTGATTCGCTATCTTCAAACACTTTGGAAACTTAGGAGCCATACCAATTCGATCAGTATACTTTTTCACCTAGACACGTTCTAATTATAGTGTCTTTATTTGGAATTCAATTTAAGTACAATTATGTTACCTAGTCTTCATTACATGCCATTGTACCCTTTGGGGTGGATTTTAGAAAGTCGCTTAACTACCGCTTAAAAGTCTCTTAAGGGATGTTGTTCCCGCCTAATTTCTTTATTAACCCGCCTTTTTTCCCTGACAAACAATGAAAGTCATTATTTCATGCCACTTGCACGCTACAGTTGGAAATTAGAATGTCGCTTATCTACCAACTTAAAAGTCGCATAATAGACTTCTTTCGATCCTTAGCTAAACTGTTGGGCGTTTCAGCTATTTTCTTGCTTATTTAACTAGATATAAAAAAGTTGCTTTCATAATAGACTTTTTTCGTTCCTTAGATAAGCTGTCGATTCCTTTGTTATTTTTCATAACTTACTTATACCTTAAAGTAGTTTTCCATAAATTTTCATAATTTTTCGTATTAACTTACTATTTTTAATAATATTTTTAGGATAAAAGTGTTTTTTATTAATTAAAAATAGAATAAAAAGCATAAAAATATATTTTAAAAAAAAAAAATTATTTACCACTTTTAGTAATCGAATTTAAACATATAGGGCTAATTTTTTATTTATAGGTTATGTTGTGCGTATTTGTGCTTTACTTTCTTATTTCATATGTTTATTAGTTGCGTTAAATCCAAGTGAACGCGACCACCCATATTATAAGTTGCCCAAATAAAGCGAATTGTACGTGTTAAACTTTATTAGATAACAATTTCAATTTCAAACTTGATAAATCCTTTCTTTTAGTAGATTTTGATAGACTACATGCATACTAGATGCGCACAAACAAATGACAAACATACTACATGCGCAACAATATTTTATTAAGTACAAGACCCTAATAAAGTAACAAAACAAAAAGCACACAAAATTTTGGTGGTTGGGTTACAAGGCGCTATAAAAAATAAATCATAAAATGTCATTTAAAAAAAATTCGGTTGAATCTAACCACTAGTCTGGTTGACATTGTTTACCCTGCCAAGCAATGCAGTCATCATTACATGCCACTTGCAACTCGCTTAAGGGACTTTTTATAGCTTATTTAACTAGAAATACAAAAGTTGCTTTCATTAAGGAACTTGAATAAGCGTACATCAATAAGCAAAAAAGCTCTGAAAACGCATACTGTTAGCTTTTGCAAATTAACCTATGACAACAATTAACCCTAAAATACGATAAAGTGTTCCTAACATAACTATTACAAGCACTACGTAGACACATTGTTACCATAGGAAAGTTAAAGAAACAAAGTTCAAATACAGGTGCTATCATTTGTACCACCGACAACCGAGTTTCCATCACACACATGCTGAACATCATCACCAACGGATTCAAAATCATTCAAAAGTTTCCTACCTTTTGAACTGATATCTTCAAAACGACTTTCCTTTGGCACTTTTTGTATAACTGTAGATCGTCCAATTGTCTCATCATCATCAAGGTCATTTAAAACCCTCTTACCCTTAAAAGGAGTAGACCCTACAACTATAGGATCATCGTCAAAGTCATTAACAAGAGACTTTACAAAATTCGGAGACCTACAGCCACAATCACAATCCTTTGGCATGTACGGGCTATTAACAGACCTTAAAAAAGACGGAGAATCACAGAAGTCATCATTGTATTCCATCTCTCCCCTTCCTCTAAACAGACTTGCCTCGAAAAAAGGCTTAACATAAGGTGTCTTAAGGATACCCAGCGAATATTGTTCTGCTTGTTCCCATGTAATCTTTTCTTCTAAAGACATGTTTTCATAATCTTTCTTTCTTTTTTCATGCATTCTGACTTTAGATGTAACCTCATCATCAGAGTCATCAAAGGGCAAGTTTTTATGATAGTGGGTAACTAAATGTGCTTGCGGAATTGCACTAACAAATACCTGAATGACCCTATTAATCTCACCAAATTCATACATTTTCTTGACATCATTATCAGTTTCGACAATCGTCAAACCTTCTTCCAAGCTACACCTAGGTTTACAATAAAACCATGCCCATATATCCTCTTTTATGTTTTTCAACAAAAGGTCACACATCTCAGAATAACATAACCTACTTGACCTAGACAACTTCAAGTCAATAACTTCTCCACCGGCGTACCTTAAGGGAAGATACATAAAAACACTACCATAATATACCTCAAACACAAGCTCACCAGGGGTATTAGAGTTCCTGTGTAACAATGGAAAGAATTAAAACAAGCATATATTATTACACAAACAATAAATCTTTAAAAACAATAGAAAAAATAATAGAGAAACATACACGCATTGGTCAAACCCAATATCATTACAGGTTGTTGATCCTGATTCAGTAGATGACATCCCTTTAATGAAAACTGAAAATATAGAGAAAACAAAGTGGTTATTTTTTTTTGGTTTTATGATACCAGTTGATAGGTCCAAAAATAAAATGCATGGGAAGCTGTTATATAGTACAAATACTTACATGTTGTACAATAGATCTACTGTTTGTATCTCTTATACCTAATAGATGTAGTTGGTGCATGGGCCTTATTCCTTATCTTTTTAATTAGGTGTTTAGGAGGATATTAATACATAAAACTTTAAATAATTTGTGCCTATTAAAATGTTTGAGTGTATGCTAATTAAAACAACAATAAAATATACTACAACATACTCGATAAAGACATAAAAAATTTACTCATAATGATTTGCAATTAAAAAAAAAATACATCATGGATGGGTTTTGTTGGATGAAGTTGATCGGTTTATGTTCGTGGTAACAGAAATTTCCTTGCAGCTTCTTCATTAAACTTTGTTTGTGCTTCTGCTTCAGCCTGTTTTCTTTGTTTTTGCAGCTTCCTCATCCCAAGCATTCAATTTTGCTTCTGCTTCAGCCTGTTTTATTTGTGTTTCAAGTATTTCATGATTTTCTTCCTCATACTCAGCTTGATATTTCCTTGCAGCTTCTTCATTAAACTTTTTTTGAAGCTCTCTTGCCCAGTACTCAAAGGGAACTTCAAGATTAAATTCAGGCTCTTCAGTCATGATTCCTTTACCATTTCGTGAGTATGTATGTGTATGAACAGGTTTCTTGGTCGGGATAGGTTCTCTAATTGTAACTCCTTTGACAGGAGCTCTTGGAGGTGGTGGTGTTACTTGCTTTTGTTTTGGTTGTGGTTCTGGTTGTGATTGAGGAGTAGGTGGCTGTGGTTTAGGTGTTGGTGTTGTTTTCAGTTGGATTATTGCCTCAGCTAGACTCACAACATCATCCAAAATTCTCATCACAGTATAATCTCCCTGAGTCTCAGCAGTAGGAATTTTAGCACCAGCAGTTGGAACTTGCTCTGGCACAGCAGCAGCTTCTTTAACTCCAGCAGCAGAATGTTCTCAACTAGCAGCAGAATCATCCTTGGCTACTTTTTCTTTGTCACCAATAGCAGAATCTCCCAAGCTCTATTTTTATGATACCAGTTGATAGTTCCAAACATAAAATGCATGGGAAGCTGTTATGTAGTACAAATACTTACAATAGGTCTAGTTGGTGTGGGCCTAATTGCTTATCTTTTTAACTAGATGTTTAGGAGGATATTAACACATAAAACTTTACATAATTTATGCATGTTAATTTGTTTGAGTGTCTCTTATTTCTTTTGTGAATGCTAATTAAGACAGCAATAAAAATTTACTCATAATGATTTGCAATTTACAAGAAAAACAGAAAAGTGCTTTTGTCCGAGTATATCACAAAAGACATCAAATATACTACAACATAGTCGATACATCGAACAAGAGTAGACATACAAAAGGTTGAACCCATTAAAGGGATCATATGCTCAGCAATTGTTTTGAGATACTACAACATACTTGATACATGACTAAATACAAACCCGATGTTTAAAAAAAAACTTAGCCATTTGTTCACGGTATGCAAGTGCAGCCTGAATAGGATCCTTAACGTCCAACGACTTACTGTAAGCCAGGCGGTATAAAAAAAATACAAACCCAAATACCACAATCACCAAATATCCCGGCCTGCTTAGGTACTTTCTCAGCGTGAAAAAACGTAATGCTGTAAGTTGAAGGATTTATGCCTTTCTTCTCAAATACTAGCGCTTGACTTAGGACCTCAGGTAGTTGAGACTGCGGGAAAATGTTAAAGGTGTTAAAACAATATAATGTTTCAAGCTTAATTATATGGATATATAGCCTAACCCGTAAACAATCCATCACTGCGATATAAAATTCTGGCAATTCCTCGACATAAATTTCACCGCTATTGTAAAATGTAACTACTCCTGTCTCTATCTCAAAACGTGTAAGAAACCAATGAGATTCTGTTTCATTAATAGGCATAAAAACCTACAAAGTAGGTGTGCGGAAAAAAATGTATTGGGTTTACGTGAACCAAATAGTGGAGCCAATGAAGCAAGTAAGCGGATTATGCCACCAAGATAGAAATCAAAGGACTTACCTGCTTAACATCGGACCATGGAATAGAGTACCTTTCCCCATTAGCATACCACAAAGGCAGCGAGTTTTGAAGTAGAAGCTGAACAAAGTAGCCACTAACCATCGCCCAATCAGTCGTACCGGGTCTCACATGCCACATGTAATTAACCCACAACTCTATGTGCTGTAAATTGTGAATCATAAACGACCTCACAAATTTATAAGAAATTAATTCAATAGTATAGGGTGAATTACAGTTATTAAGTACTTGCCTCATCCATTAGCCAACCTTGCCTAGGTCGGGTCTAAGCAAACTAAGTTTCCCAGAACCTACTATCAACATTATCATCTTCACACCATTGGAATTTACAATTAAGCGGACCAATTTTACCAAGATAGCGGTCAAATTCATCTGTCAAATGAACCTTGTTCGCAGCGTTGTTCCAGCGTTTCAGATCCTAGTATATGACACAATTACGCTTACGAGCATAAATGAAAAATATGATGTCTTTTAAACAATCAAAGAAGTAGTTTTCATACCTCAACCCATGGCTTAACATTCTGAAGCTGTTCCGTCATATCTGGATTCAGTAAGCCAAAGCATTGTGCTTTCTTTTCCGCATATGCTTTAGTCCAATAATACGCATTAGCTTCACCAGAAGTTTCACTCCTCTTTGTATGGCTTGTGCGCGCTATAGCATTTTTCCAGTGATTAGAATTCTTAAGCGCTTCTTTACTTTTCTTTACTTCCCTTTCATGCAGCAATTTCTTTTTGTCTTCCATCCTTATCATCCTATCCTCTTCCATCCTCAACCTCTTCTCCTCTTGCATCAACTCCTGCTCTTCTAACCGCACCTTTTCTAATTCTTCACGTCGCAATCTTAATTCTTCTTGAATAATAAATTCCTGTCAAAGTTAACTTACTTTAAAGTTGATATAACATTTTACGGTACGGTAAGAGTTTACATATACATTAAATATGTAATTTACCTTTGCAACATCGTCATCCACATCTACACTTTGTGAGCCACTATTATCCATACTTGAATGGAACAACTCAAGAAAATCATGATTAAGCTCGTCAGATTTCCTCTCAGCTAATGTCGGTCTAGGTATGTAATGATGGAAAAAATCCATAAAGTGTATATACCAATCAGATTTCCTCTCAGCTAATGTCGGTCTAAGATCTTGAACAACATTCGCCTCCTTACAAAAAATAAATAAATAAATAATAATAGAAAAAAAAAACGTATAATCTGATCTTTTAAATGTTGCGTTCTTTGACCACGAGTAAAAACATAAAATTTATAATAACAGCAAGCATTAATACGACAAATTTGATGAAGAGTTTTACCTTTCCAAAAAGATACTTATAATCTGATCTTTTAAATGTTGCGTTCTTTGACCACGATACTCCTCTTGGTATCATTTCTGGCACTTTATTCCACCAAATAATGCTTCTTTCAAAAGATTCCAATATCCATATCTATAAAATGTGAACGAATTCTTCATATTCAGTGAAAGAAACATAACATAAGTAGCATACACTGTCTATAATTACAATATATATATATATATATATATATATATATATATATATATATATATATATATATATATATATATATATATATATATATATATATATATATATACTAGACTTCAAAGCCCGCCCATTGGGCGGGCATGACTTATGAATATCGTTGAAAAGTGTCATTATACACAACGTTTGTTACATTAGTTTCCATACAAATATAAGTTCACCTGAATACATGAACACTTAAAAATGATAACTGAATCAAATTAATATAACAATTACATGGCCCGCTCGAATGGGCAGGCTATCTTTATGAATATCGTTGAAAATTTTAAGTTAAGGAATTTTTCAATATATAGCTGTGATTAATAGACTTGTTTACCATTTATTAATAGTAAACACAAACAACTATATCATGAACATCTATGTTATACTAAATGAACATCTATGTTATACAATATCAAGTCATGGATGGTATCTTCCCATAGACTGGTCGCTCTTGAAAACCCTGAAGCAAAATAAATATATGACTTCCAAATTGTAAAATATAGAAAGGAAGAATGTTACAAATTAATAAATTCTAGATGTTACTTAAAATACTTAAATTGTCGTGTACACCACAAATTGACCACATAATACCAGTGTAACCGGTTGGATCTCTCCCATCAATATGATACTGTGAACATAGTCATTTACACATCTTTAAACCCAAAGCATTCTTGTGAAAACTTGTTTGTAAGTCTGCTGATCTAACTTCAAGAATTGTATGTAACATCGAATTATTAGTAAACATCATAACAGGTAATAAGAATTGAATGACGCCGAACATACATAGAAAAAACTAAGGAACAAAATGACAGTATAATCATAACCATATCATTCAGTGAACTCTTCTGATGATATAGCAAATTTACCAGCAATATCCTTTTTTACCAAATTAGCAGTACAAACAGAAACGCAGCAGTACAAATGATCTTTAACTCTCAACTGGCAGTACTAAAAACAGCCGAACAGTACTAATTCATTAGGAACAGCAGTATGAATCTAGGGTTTGCACACAATCCTAACTGAACAGCTGCAACATCATATCTCCCAGATCCATGATTTAACCAAATTAGAATTTAAAAATACAAACCTTAAGTCGGTGATGAATGGTATAATGGCAGTCGGCCAAAACCCTCAAATCGTATATAGCCCTAAACACCCGTGAATAAGAACAATCAAATACTTTATTCATCAAAGAATTTTGAATATTCAATGAAAGATGTAGTAAAGAATTATGATGGTTGAGAATGGTTTTCATGGATCTACAATGGTGGATTAGGTAGTGAGGGATGGCTGAGGAAGAGATCATATTACGATTTGGAGAAAAAGTGGATTTATGAATGAATCGGGCACCTTTTGCGTTGATCTTAGCAATTTAGCTTTTCCAAAGAACATGAATTTAGCTTTTGCTGAGATTGCTTGTGGGCTAAGAAAGAGGTGCTAATTGATGCTAATTGATGTGCAATAGTCTTGTTCCAACCACCACTAAATAACCATTTTCGTGTGGTCCAAGAAGTTTTTTTTTGGCGGTAAGCTATTAGTTTTCCAGCTTCATCCAAAACTTCACTTAGATTCACTGTACACTCCAACATGATCCCCGATTTCATATCTGAAATAATCATATAATCATATATAAATTCAGTTGCTTTGATTATATAACTTTGGTCCTTACAGTGAGAGTCAAATACACATATCGGTAACCAAGTAAACAGCAAAAGTGACTTACAATAGTCCTATTTTAATTTAGAGATATCGAATTCCAAATGAGTATAAGCCCGGTCTATGGATTATAAATACAGGCTGTATTTTAATTCAGACTTGTAACATTAAAATTATACAAACTCAGACTACACAACAGTGAAGTAGGAATATATATAGTTCGCTATTGTAAAAAATTGGATGATAGTCTTTGTGGTCAGCCTGCACGTTGTGACTTGCCCTTTACTTAAAAAGACCTCTAGCAAACTGCCCGAACCACCCATCTTGCCCCTGTAATGTATGGAAAACGCATTAGATATTGTACCTGGTTTTTCTTCCATGGTCTTAAATTCTTTGAAGGGAACTCGCAATTCAGATATCTGAGCAGTTTGAGGCCTTGGGATCGAGCATTGGTGTAAAGTCTGCAGTGGTGAGCTTTTGCTTAGTTGCTATGATACTTAGTATGTCGAAATATGATTATAAATATTATTTATGATAAATGAAATGATTTTGGGCAATGTGGGCGACTTTCAACTTTTTTTTAGCTACCCTTTCTCATTTTCCCTGGTTGTCCCACTACTGATAGAAAATAGTCTAAATCGACCCATTGATTAGTAATTGGGTCGAAATTGCTACAGTTAGAGTCACAACCATAGCGAGTGCCAAATTCAGTTGCACCACGCCCTCCATATATCTACAGGCTTATTCCAACAGTTACTATCTATTATCTACTTTGAATAAGATAATTGACTGAGTGAAGCATAATGAGTACTATATTTAGACCGTCGAAGTGCACTAATATATACATATAAAATCAAAGTCCTCTCAAGCTCCAAAAATGAAATTAGGGTCATAAATCAATAGATAAAGAGGCTACTCACTCATGGTCAAAGAAATATGAGACTGCAACAATCATCTCGAAAACCCCATCTTGATCGATGTCAGGTATTACCTGAAAAAAAAGAGGACAAAAAACTTCATTCCAGCATTACATACCCTAATGTATGGCTTATAAGGTGGGTAATACTTACAGGAGTGCACAAAATGTGCGAATCAACATGCACATAATTCTGAGATGCTTCGTGCTATGTTTCACTCCACTCCTCGTCACCCTACATAGTCGCATCAACATTATCATCATAGTCATAGTTATACTCACCAGCCAGCTCATCATTATCACGGAATAACTCAAAAGATGAGTCAGCGTCTGCTTCAAGCCCTTCATCATTTTCCACTGTTGCAACAGGAACATCCTTCTGATCATTATCCTCAAGTGTTTTTTCTTACTTATGATGTTCGTGTCACACCCACTTGTATTTTGTTTCTGATTTAAGCTGCTATTTGCTATGCGTAGTTAGGTTGTTTGGTTTGTTTAGGTTCATCAGAAAGATCCATAGACTTGATTTATGTACCATATATTGTGATTTGCTCATGCTTGTCTATGAAAAGCTCTAATAATGAATATTGTTCTATTATCATCACATCTGATGGTTTTGTTATTTCTGAAATTCAAAACTATTTAATGATTTTTCATGATTGTATTATGATCCTTTCAGTCTATGTTGAAACACTGGAGAAGTGCTTCAGCAACGTATGCGAACTTGATATAGTTCTCAATTATGACAAGGTAATTTTCAACCGGTTTGACCCATTACCTTTTTACCTTCTTTATTTGATTGACCTGTTTGAGATAATATATTACCTTAGTCGACCTATTTGTATAAATATATGGGTCAAAATTGCCACATCTTTTATATTGTGGTAAGGATTGTACTGGACTAATCCTTGCTCAAAAAAATACTGGACTAATCACTATTCTTTTGTGCAGCTGCATATAATCTTAAACGAAATGATTATCGGGGGTCAAGTTGTGGAAACCGATTCTGGAAAAATCATGCAAGCTGTTGAAGAAATTTCAAAGTAATCTCTCTAACCCCGGGTACACATGGAAATGTACAAAAAACAATTGTAATACAGTGGATTTGATAATCTGGTATCATGTATAAACCTTCATCAACATATATACTAATTTTATAAAATAAATACAATGTTCTAATGTTTACAGGTTGGAAAAGGTCACAACTACTACCAAACTCATCTCTAAATCTGCATCTCTTTTGTGGGGCTAAACACCAAATGTTTATTTTAGAGCAAGTTACTGCAGAATCTTGGAGATATTCAAGTCTTGGTATTTTCCTAAGCCCGACATTTAAAAAATTCACAAAATTTTTTACATATATATTTACAGTAAAGGAGGGAGCAAACTGTTTACTTACCAATCAATATACCTTGTTGCAGATCGCCATGAGCAATAAAGCTGCCTTTTTGTTCCTGTCAACAGCATTTTTGCATATTTAGCCGAAATCAATATTTTCATATTCACTATTATCCATACAAATTCATTGAATCCCAGTATCACATGATTATGGAATAAGGAGAAATAAGAAAACTTACCAAGTGAACCCTGATAAGACTAATTACATGATTTCTAAGAGATCCATAACCAAAAGCAGAATCTGGGTGCACTTAGTTCCACAATGCATATCCAAACACCTCAACAATGCTTCTATCGAGCCATTTGTCATGCCGAAGGATAGCTTCACTAAGAGTAACTCCTCTGTCCACCTATTATATCCAATTTGATATGTAATAGCAGTAGTAGAAACAATTGCTGTGTGTGCGTATGTATGCTTTGAGTTTTGTAAAAGCTTACCGGATTAAGCCTGTGACATTGCCAGATCCATTCACAATCTAATGGCACCTGAATGACATTGCCAGATCCAACATGTTATATATTGAAACTCAATTAAAAAGTACCAATATGATCAAATATTTAGAACATGGATAAAAAGGAAACTTCATCATAGAAAAGAATAATCCATACGCATAAGATTTAATAAATAAAAAGAACCTGTATTAACAAAGATCTTCATATCCATCATATAACGTACAGGGGGATCATGTATGAAGGATTCACCTGCCTTTGGCTCTTCACATGTTGCCTGACTCGCGCATTCACATCTTTTTGTCATTTAAGACTATAACAGCTCCTGGAGCTCAAAATTCATCATCGCCAATGCAGCTTTCCAACAGAATGCAAAATTCATCATCCTTCTAAAGTCCCAATCTGACAGCATTCCAGCAACAACTTCTTCAGTCTTCCTACAAATAATAAACACATAAGTAACTTGACGACTTTAAATTCATTATAAATATGAAGATTGCCAATGTGACTACTTACGGAACAACCTCATATACAACTGTTCCTAGTTGCCACGACCTTCTCTTATACGAAAAAAAAGAAACAATTACTTACCACTATCTATCTAATAACCAATATGAACATAATACATTTAAAATTAATCAGTCAATTTTCATGACAGAATTTGACTTGCCTGCCCAGGTCCTCCACCATATCCATCGTGCTCATCCTGAAAACACAATTCCAAAAGGATAAATAATCCGCAAAAAAACTGAGTTTGAAATCAAATCGGATATAATATGATCATTTTATATTTCTTGATAGATATCAAAAAGATATGAGGTTGTCTTTTAGATGAAACCCAATTTAAGAGGCTATAAGATCCGCACTTGATTTGAGATTTTTTTTATAATCTATTTAGTTACACTGATTACCATCGGATCACGGGATGTGCTATCTGTATAACAACAAAGTTTGCTGACACTGTTTGGTATGTAATAGCAGTAGTAGAAACAATTGTTGTGTGTGCGTATGTATGCTTTGAGTTTTGTAAAAGCTTACCGGATTAAGCCTGTGACATTGCCAGATCCATTCACAATCTAATGGCACCACTATCAAAATACTTACTTTTTTAATTAAAAAAACAATATCATTTATCTCAATAGAACCTCATCACCCCCAGCTGGAAAAAAAAAGAAAAAAAAAAAAACACAATTGAATAATAGTTTTTGTGCATAGATGAAGCCATTATAAACAACCTGCTTGGATGCATATTACCAACAAAGAAGACGAACAACCTGCGGACAAAGCTGGCAGTACTAACAATATATCCGATAAAGCTAACAGTATTAACTTTCTTGAGATAAATAACGATAATCCAAATAAGAAGAGGAGTACCCAATAACCTGTTCATAATCAAACAAATGAATCAATTTATTTTCTATAAAATAACAACTCACAAACCTGGCAAATTAGAATAATGCATAATTTTAATTAATAGATTAAAGAAACATTACATGGGATGTCAAGCATTCATGGTTGCAAACCTGTGATGAAGAAAAAAAATGTAAACCGAACATTAGAAGAAAAAATATATTATGAATGAAGTGCATATTTTATTTTCCTGTATGTTTTGATTAGGGTTGGCTAACTTGTAGAGATTCTCCTAATTATGTCATATAATTAATATTGCAGTACTATATTTAAGGAAAATATATGCTTGATAATTTAAATTGCTCTTTTGTCTAGTATATCTTTTTTGTTTTAGCTGCTTCATCACAATCAATGGCTTGGTTCCATTGGTTGAGACGTTTCCATGTTAACCTAAAGATGCATGTTCGAATGTCACTATGGTCATTTTTTAAAATTTCGGATTTAAAGGTCAACTTCGAATTATTTGGTCAAACATTGCTGACATGGCATGCTTAGGTGGAATAAGAGCATGATTACTCATCAATCCAACGCTTATTCATCAATCCTGCATTTGATGACGTCAAACGCATCCTGTTATATATATAATATGTATATATATATATATATATATATATATATATATATATATATATATATATATATATATATATATATATATATATATATATATATATATAGGGTAGGGATACAATGAGAAGGGGCTTAAAATGAGAAGGGTAGGAAGGATTGTGGGAGTGACATGTGTCTTCCCCATGCCACATCATCATGCCGCATCACGGTTACTGCATCGTGATGCAGTAAAAATTTTGGCGGGAAATTTTTTTTTTCCCGTTAAAAAATATATTTTTTTTGGGCAAAAAATTTTTTTTCCCGCCAAAATTTTTACTGCATCACGATGCAGTATAAATTTTTACTGCATTACGGTTACTGCATCACGATGCAGTATATTTTTTTACTTCATTACGGTTACTGTATCACGATGCAGTGTAATTTTTTACTGCATCACGGTTACTGCATCACGATGCAGTAAAAATTTTGGCGGAATGATGATGTGGCAAAGTGACACATGTCACTCCCACAATCCTTCCCACCCTTCTCATTTTAAGACCCCTTCTCATAATATCCCATCTATATATATATATATATATATATATATATATATATATATATATATATATACTAGACTTCAAAGCCCGCCCAATGGGTGGGCATGACTTGTAATTATAATTTGGTTGATTTTAGTTATTCTAAAGTTAACGCATATAAAGGTAGTAACGTATTATTGTTTCCTTATGGTTGTCCTTGAAAGAAACATTAGCAGATCATCTTTGCTTGGCCTTTTGTTGGGAGTCATGTATATCACCCGTTCGGGAACACCACATTTGTTAATCACAATGCTTCTACATATGAGATACAAAAAAATCCAATAACTCTAATTCTTTGAAGCGTGTTACAACGTACAGATGATACTTAAAAATCATTCTATATGACATAAGTATTAAATACACTGTTTTATTGCAATAAGATAGTTCATAAGTATTCTATATGACAACTTCACCATCAATAAGCTCGAGTTTACAATGAAATTTTACAGGATTATCTAACGAAACGCTGATGGACCGAAGCATCGCGAGTGAACCATGGCTGCATTTGGTATGTATAATTTCATTGCATCAACTAAATACTTAAAATCTTAGGGTCTAATACATTTACCTTCAAATAACAAACAAAAATCAATGTTAACAATTCTAATGTTAATCTTATACATTTAAAACAATAATTCATGCTATCGTCGTAACAGTACTTACACATATCCCTTCTTCATTAGTGCCAGCCAATGTTAATAAAAGACCTACAAACTAAACATTGCTACGATTAAGATATTCCAATTGAAGTATTGTCTGATATACATTTATAATTTATAAAGAAGCACAAACCTCGTAGTCCACCAGCAGTTTCAGAGTACGTGAACTGAAGGAACCTCTGTATCAGCAGCACAGTTTTAACATTTGTGAAAATCATGTTTTGCATCATTTTCTGTGAGTACATCAACGAAGTCAAAGTCAAAGTCCAGTCATTTTTTACTTGTAACTACAGACGTACTACCTGCAATCGTATAATCGACTTTTGAAGCTATAGAACCAACAAAAACTGAATAAGTTAGAAAGACATAATTCAGGATAGGAAGTAGAATAACATTACATCAACATTAATCCTAGATGGATACATCTACCATACTGCGCGCTACAATTAACATTCAATCTGATTCCTACATTACATCTTCTACAAATCAAGTCGAAATCATTTCACCTAACGAAAGCATCATGTTGTAGGCGTAGTTCTCAAGAGCATTCTTGACGCTGTGAGTCGTTGAAGTAGGCAGGGACTGTAACGACAGAGTTCTTTACGGTTGAACCAAGGATAGCCTCAGTGATTTCCTTCATCTTGATGAGGACCATAGAAGATATTTCCTCATCGTCAAAGGTTTTCTCCTCACCCTTGTAGTTGACAGCGATCATAGGCTTCTCAGCTGGTCCAGGGGTAACCTAGAATGGCCACAACTTGATGTCACTTTGGACTAAAGCGTCAGAAAATCGTCTACCAATGAGATGTTTAGCATCTGTAAATGAAAGCAATAGGTTAGCTCTTAACAATTTATTTTCTACAAATTAAATGACATAATGGACTTTGAAAGTTACCTCTTCAAAAAATGTATAACAATTATTGAATTCCATGTACCGATTCAAGAAGAGGTTCCATAACTGTCGATTTCAAAGCCTCCACCAACTGTTAAAAAGAACCAAATAAGTACACTAAACACAAAAGAAGGTTCGAACTTGGATTGCACAGTATCTCATATAGCATATATCAGCATATAGCAGTCTATCTTGGTTGAAGTCCATGTGCTCTTGCTTATGAAATACACATATGCAAAATATAAATGTAATCGTCTGTGTGTACCCGGTTTATCGACATGGTATGTTTATCATAAGTTTGTGTTTCCTCCTAGATCTGCTGTTAGATACCAAAATTTTCGAATTTTGAATTTTTTAACTCGAAGGCAAAGTGAACCCTGCCACTATACCTTCGGCTATGATCATGCCTTCGATGCCCTTTCTTCATAAGTACGGTGCGTGTATGAACTTCTGCTCCTACTGCGGCTACGGCTACACCTTTTTTTGGACCTATGAAATAGATGTTGTGCCAATTCCCTGACAAAAATAGCAAACTCAGAACAGTGCAACATACATCAAATGAAAAACTGCCAAATCTTAGCACGTTAGTGCTTGTTTAAGATGAAAACTCAATTATACCAATAATCTCTTGGCTTGGGACAACCTCAAATGCTCTTAGTGGAACACCTACTGCCTCAAATGCTCGTAATGGAACACCTACTGCCTTAACATCTAAAACATCTAAAACAATTCCCATAAGCATGTATAGTTGAGTAATACATTTGGTTTTCTTTCAGTGTGACAATACTATTTATAAGTGGTTATGAGATTTAAAAATGTTACCTTTGGAATGAAACTGGTACAATACCAGCTTGGTATTGTGCTATTTGCAAGAAAGCAAGCTTGACTAAATGAAAATGTCGAAGAGGAAGGTCGCACCATCCACCATTATCATTAGACTGAGCAGGGTTTGGTGGGTAGAAATTACAGTGATATTAAAAAACTTTTGAACTGGACTACTACCACTCTCGTCAGATGATTCACTTGACCCTCCGTCAGCAGATGGTGGACTTGCACCCGGTACTGACCCACTATGGTTCCCAATATATAATTATTAGCTGAACCAAAGAAGATAAGCATAGTATTTTTGAGTATAATTACTATAACCCCTTAAATTGCTTTTGATACCTTTTATGATGAATATACACCATAGCAAAATGTATAAAATACATAGAACGCCAGCGCCTAACGTTACTTTCCGTACTGGTAGCAGTCATATTCGCCATTTAGTTGACACCTACAACAATAACATGTAAAAAAGGGCTAATAAAATTTAAAACGTTAACTATATATTGCCTTGAACAACTCACTAATAAAGAACAAAAAGGGAAAAAAAAAAAACAATTACGCGTTCACTCACCCAGACCTATCGAATGGCCACATGTATTGTCGACAGCCTGAAATACAGTGACCTTTTCTAATATTTCGTTAAAACCTGTGGCAACACATAAAAAATTTCATAAAATGCAACTTATGTTGTATCTTTTACAGGTTGCAATTTTCTGATGTCCATTTTTTCCTTTTCTTTTGCGATTCATAAACTTAGAACAGACCTGCTCAAGTGGAATATCAATTTTTATTTCCATCAACAGAAGATGAGGTTTCGTAAAGTTGGAAATATATTGCGGTACCAGTTTACTCGTATATTAAATTCTGTATTTTTATGTATGTTGCATCACACCTAATTTACGCAGTCATAAATCAAAGTTATTCTAAAAAATTAAAAAGTTAATTAATGAAAGTTACCTTGTTGATAATACTGTGACACCATCAGCTTTTCCATGAAGCCTGTTGTTGCTTTATCTACGTCGCTACAACCCGGTGTCCATGCTTTTGAGGAGGTTTTCTGTCAGGGCTGGTTGCGAGTAGAGTTGAGAATATACCGATGTTGGTAAAATAACCACCGAAAAAGCCCAAGTTCTTCCCAACCGCCTTAAATCAGAAATGCTTTTGGGCTTCCCATCTACTAAAATAAGCAGATCACCAGATATCGTATGGTAATCATCTTTGCCACGTTGACTACTTTGATTTTTCCAAGGGCCAACAGTAACATCATAGAGCATATTTTCACCACTTTTGGACTCCATAATAGATAACATATCAGCAAATGTAGCTCTATAAATAACTATCTAGGGAGAAGCCTGAGTTTGAGAAGGTCCATGAGCTAAGGTTTCTCTCATATTATCCATTTTACATAGATTCACTTGCTTCATCTCCATATTAAGTACCAAGATTTCTAATACATGAGTCAAATTTCACTATTTGATTCAACCTATATAAGGAGAAAAGAAGAAGATTAAATGTTGTCTTACAAATTGGTTTGTTAGCGTATGGCAGTAATGCATAAAATTTAGGACATCTTTTGTAGAACCATTTGCAGCCCATTACTAATCCCTTGCTGAATAAACTGTTTTCCACCAAAAACCTCTGTATAATACTCCTCACTATCAAACTCATCCTGCCCGACTGAAAGAGGGATGCATCCAGTCCTGAGGGAAAACAATATTTATTGGTATGTAACAACAATAAAAAGATGCTTGGAATTGGGAAAAAGCATATATATTGTTGTTTTCGAAACTGAAAGTAGTACGTTTGAGTTTCACATTGAAAGTCAAAGTAGTCACAATTGTCCTTTTACACATTTTCTTTTGTTTTCAGGGAAAACTATGATATCAGTAAAGATGATATATCAGATACTTACGCTGCAGCAAGCGTGAAGATGATAAGTAAAACCAAACAGATTATCTGTGAATGTTGAGATTCCATGCCTTTGATATGTATTCTCCATCCACTATAGTGATGTGTGATCATGGCTAAACCGAAGAACACAAACCATATGATAGCAAGAATCAAAGCAGCAGCCCCTGTAAATCCAACAGACTGTCAACAATGTCATTACATAATTGGACTTCATGAGAAAATTTACATCTTATAACTTCTAACTATTTCGAGTAAAAAATACAATCAACCATGCTCATTACATAAGCAGATATTTAAGCAACAGACTATCTTATTATGTGGTGGTTATAATCACTCCAAATGCACATCCAAACATTATCATGTGTTATCGAGTACTAATAAGAAAGAAAACTTACTCCCCAATAATGCTTATTAGTGATGTCCTACCCGCCACGATACTTTTTGAATTGGTTGAGAATATCAGGCCTCTTAGTCCTCGACCCCGCCAACACAAGTGCACCAAATGGTTCACTGGCAGGACCAAGCGCTTCAGCTGCTGATGAGTTCATGATCCCATTTCCAGAATGACCCAAGTTACCTTCCCCTATAGTGATCAACCATAAATGTCACATATGTTATCAGAAGCCTATAATTTTGGAACTGATCGTGGTATGCATATGTAAATAAACAAAAATTTCAAGACTGTACACCCAAAACAACCAATCCGTCTTACAAAATATGCCACAAAATCATGGATCAGTTAACCCATTTTAAATTCATACACTATATATCCCCTATGGTAAAACAAAAAACAGAAAACGAAACTCAAATAATAGGAAAATAAATAGTAGGTAAAAACCCCAAAACGAATATATCAGATACTTACGCTTCACTTGCTTCACCTCCATATTAACAATCTTAGAATCCATTTTACACAGATTCACTTGCTTCATCTCCATATCAAGTACAAAGATTTCTAATACGTGAGTCAAATTTCACTATTGGATTCACCCTATATAAGGAGAAAAGAAGAAGATTAAATGTTGTCTTACAAATTGGGTTGTTAGCGTATGGCAGTAATGCATAAAATTTAGGACATCTTTTGTAGAACCATTTGCAGCCCATTACTAATCCATTGTTGAATAAACTGCTTTCCAGCAAAAACCTCCGTATAATTACTCCTCACTGAGAAACGCATCCTGCTCGACTGAAAGAAGGATGCATCCAGTCCTGAGGGTAAACAATATTTATTGATATGTAACTACAATAAGACTATTTGAAGTGAATCCAACTTTCTGCATCCTGTTCTGATATTCCATCGACTTGCCAAACTCACCTTCCTCGCAAACCGCTTTAAAAACCTCATTATAGCGTTCATTGTCAAATAACTGGAATTCCTCTGCAAAGAACCTCAATAATGACTCCGCTCGATCAAGATTCTTCTCTTTAAAATGGCCAAAAATCAGAGATCTGCAAATTGTCGTATCAGGTTGAATGCCAGATTCAGCCATATCCCTCATGAAAACTTCACCCTCAAGTCCGGGTGAGGATACCTATCAAAAAAGAGAAAATTCTTAATACATAATTCATTTGTCTATGCGCAGTATTATTTTCTTCTTTTCTATTTTGTAGGACTCGTCTTCATTTACATTCCCAATTGCTAAATGAGACTCAAAATTACATCCTCGGGTCTCTAAAACAACCGTTGTTCAAAGAAACTATAGTGATAAATATATGTATGTTTATGTCCGCTATCTAGAATAAGCAAAGCATATATTACGGATGTTTGGTCACAATGGTTGTTGCAGCTGCAACCACACATCATGAATATATAAACCTATTTCTTGCATCGAAAATTTTAAGATAATTAGTAGCCTTATTCATATGAAACTAATGAACCAATTCAAATTAAGAAAAAATATATAATACCATCACTGTCGTTAAAAGCAGACGAAAGAAATTCCATTCTCCACATTGCAAAACATCTAAATCAGTAGAATGGGTTTCAAAATTTCAAGTTATATGTAAATGAACATACTTCTATAAAATCTCTGATGAATTCTTTGCTTTTCCTTCTCGACCCTTTCAAATACCTTAGTTCAGCGCTGAAGAAGGCGTGATACACATTTAGAGATTTGTGTGAACCCAATCTGTTAAAATCACTCACCTGGATCAGGAACTAAGTATCACGATACCCATGTGTACCGATCTGTAAGCAATTCCCTTTGTAATACCGGCCAGCTGCCATTGTTGGAAAAAGAATGGAGAACAGGATTCTATCATACATAAATAACACACGGTTTGTGGTTTTTTCTCTTAAATGTTATAATCATTTTGTTCCAATTTAAATTAATCTTAAAGTGTTAACACGAATTTCAATCTAAAATAGGTCGGCTACATCAAGGATTTTTGCTGCAAATGCGAGAATAGGACTTCAACTTGCCCCTGGAGTTGCATCATTTTCTTCTAAAGGTCCTAATGCCTTAACCCCAGAAAATTTTGAAGGTAGATAGATTTATTTGACATTCGTGACTCGTTTCTCTTTAACTACATATTATAATATGAAGTAAACCATGTTACCTTTTTTGCAGCCTGATGTTGCAGCTCCAGGATTGAATATCCTTGCAGCATGGTTACGCACGATTGGAAAGATGAGCGTTATTCTTACTTGCATAATCAACAACAACATGTTACCTTTGTATAATTGTACTTACTTCAAAAATAAATTGCGATCCACCTAGCTGAAAATGAAAACAGAAATCAACCTGGTTACATAGGTTTAGAGATAAGTGTCATCCATTAGTTAATAGAAGAAAATAAAAAGTAGATGATCTGACCCACCCTCCCCCATATACCTAGATAATCATACACATCTGACCCGTTACCCTATTAACTATATAGGCGTTGTTTGAGATTGCTTATTTAACAACCAAGTACCAAATCTGCACTTTGTCCCATATCTGAAAAAGCTGGAAGTACTAACAATATATCAGATAAAGCTAACAGTATTAACTTTCTTGAGCCAACAGTATTAATGAAACAAATAAATAACAATAATCCAAATAAGAAGAGGAGTACCCAATAACCTGTTCACAATCAAACAAATGAATCAATTTATTTTCTATAAAATAACAACTCACAAACCTGGCAAATTATAATTAATTGGCTCTAATACATGAACACCTAAAAAAGTCAGTAGATGAGCATTAGAGAAAAAAAAAAGGAATTCGATGATGGTTTTGTGTGATCAATGAATAAAAGGTGGATATTAACTAAAAATATTGCAAACCTGTGATGAAGAAAAAGAGTTGTTATATTTAATTAGAATAATGCATAATTTTAATTAATAGATCAAAGAAACATTATATGGGATGTCAAGCATTCATGGTTGCAAACCTGTGATGAAGAAAAAAAAATGTAAACCGAATTTTGAGAAAAAATATATTATGAATGAAGTGCATATTTTTTTTCCTGTATGTTTTGATTAGGGTTGGCTAACTTGTAGGGATTCTCCTAATTATCTCATATAATTAATATTGCAGAACTATATTTAAGGAAAAGATATGCTTGATAATTTAAATTGCTCTTTTGTCTAGTATATCTTTTTTGTTTTAGGTGCTTCATCACAATCAATGGCTTGGTTCCATTGGTTGAGACGTTTCCATGTTAACCTAAAGATGCATGTTCGAATCTCACTATGGTCATTTTTTAAAATTTCGGATTTAAAAGTCAACAGTCGAATTATTTGGTCAAACATTGCTTACATGGCATGCTTAGGTGGAATAAGAGCATGATTACTCATCAATCCAGCGCTTATTCATCAATCCTGCATTTGATGACGTCATACGCATCCTGTTATATATAATATGTAGATATATATACTAACCTTGAAAGCCCAAACAAATCCTGAAAGCGTATATGTTGGAACAAACTTGCGGTCTTTGTTAATACCTTCAAGGAATTTATACATGTGTTTATCCGCCACGTCCAAAATTTGATCATACAAATGTCTCCAAATATGCTCCCCCCATGGAAAAGCATCTCAGTCATCAAGGTTTTTAATCAATCGGAAGAGTGTATCATCAACTTCTTCAATTAATAATATGCCCATAAAGATAACCTCCAATGCTAACAATAGACAAAGACGTACTGCATCTTTGTCAAATATAATACCAAATGCCTGCTCATCTTCAATTAGACCGAGAATATCTAAATTGGTTACTTTCTTACCTACATGGAGTGGAAAAACCCTGTTCCTAAAATTGAGGTGTCCCAACTTATATGAGGTAAAACTTACATTTCCAAAATGAAAACCAGTGATAAGACAAAATTCAGGTCGGCCGAAATGTATAGGACGTTCGTCAACATAATATACAATGGCCATATCATAATGAGCATTACTCGGACAACATTTTTTCTGTAAGATATAATCTATCATATGTGGTTCGTGGTCAAAATAAGAAAGGTCCAACCATTTACCAAAACAAGTAGCCCGAAACAACTTCCTTCGTTTCTGATCCAATTTGGATTTCATTAAAGAAAAGTAATTTGGTTTACTTTTGATGATGGCTTTGGCTTCATATTCCTACAAGAACAAAAACAAAAGCTACTCTAAAAGCTATTATAGTGAAACAGGTTGTGCTATAAATGCTCATATTCTGGTGACAAAGCACTCCAATAGACATAAATGCTAATATGGAAACAAGGTGTGCTGTAAATGAATAACAACCATCTATTCAAACAGGTTGTGTTATAAATGCTCATATTTTTATCTTTTTTTGACAGTTTAAGGTAACATTCATATCATTAAACAGTTCTATATTGCAAAGTACTCCAATAAACATAAATGATCACATTTATTGGGCCAGACAAAGAGACATCATACTTGAAAAAATAACCAAATATAGTTGATGTAAAATACAGTAATAAAGAACAACAAAATACATACATCAAGTAACTCGATTGCAAAAGGCATGATTATTGGAATAAAAATAAAAGTATAAGAGTTAAAATAAGAGTATACATACCCTAATACGAAACATTATTAAAGTTAGGAGCTCGAGTATAGAAGAATCCGAGAAGATGCGTGTAATGTTTGCGATACTTTAATTTTGATTTTAATTTTGGGTTTGATTTACAGTAGGTGTAAAGGTAAGTGAAGAGGTTGTGCCACTGAGTATATGTGTTTTGGTGGAATTTGAGTGTGTGGGGGTTAATGGGAGGGTGTTTTAAAAAAAATGTCGCTTAAAGAAAATATAGTCGCTTAAATTGTTTATTAAGTCGCTAAAATGTTTGAAATAAAAAACAAACAACAATCTTTCCCTGTCACTACATCAAGAACAATCTAAAACAAAACCCTTTCATAATTAGGGTTCTTTTTCCTCAAAAACAGTCTTCTAATCATAAATGTAAGTAATTATCAAAAACTTGGGATAGATTATCAAAAACTATTTCAAATGGGTATAACCAATCAATTCAAATGATTTCTAACTAAAACGAGTTCATTAGTCTAAGTTAATCAAACGATTGTTTTAACATAATTGTTAATAAAATAAAGGGGCCCTAAAATAAAACCTTCCTCATAATAACCCATTTGATTAGGAGTTGATAAAGTTAACCAAACAACTAACACTACTCTTCTACAAAAAATCATTTTGTTTAATTTTGTATAGGTTTCAATAATGCCACATACATATGACTTTGATCATCATCTAACCAATCTCTACATTCCGAACCTTTCAACTGAACCTTACACACCCCTATAAGTCATTTCTAGCTTCCAAAATGTTGAGTCACGACACATTCACGAAGGAAGGTTTGTCAACCCCAACTTAACCCTTTATGAAGAAGTTAGGAGATCCTTTCGAGCCATAGGTTTTGAATCACTTCTTACCAAATTTAATAACAATTATCTCTACAACTTTTAATTTAACAATTGTTTTTATTTCGTTCTTTTATTTTTGTCCAAGTCGAGTCAATATCAAGCCGCAAAAAATGAGTTACTATTTCCTTTCGAGTCACGGTCAAGCGTTTATTCCCTCGGGTCAATAATAATGAACCCGATCCCAAATCATCCCAAACATCACAAACAACTAGTTGGAAATATTGAGTTTGGAAGTTTATTATTCATAAAGCATGAGATACAACTAGTTGTTGCATCAACTCATTGTACATGAAAAGTCAATACTTGGTAAAAGGAAGTTGGAGACTTTTTCGTACAACTGCAATTCACAGTTTACTTTTTCCGCGCGCCTTTGGTCCCTTTTCCCGCCTAAAGTCTTGGGAACCATTCATCTACCTCTCCAGCCTATTTATACCTATCGATCGTATACCAAATAACACACACAAACACATATATCCCTTTCAATTCAAACAAAACCTCAACAATGGCAGCAAATAATGGTAACTTTCAAAATGATGCTGAAGAGTACGAGTGGGTTTTAAACAACAATTTGCTGTTTGACGCAGTGTTTGATGCTTTCGGGTATGAACCCATTGCAGAATATGGGTCGTATAGGCAGGTAGATACGTGGATGAGGGGTCAAATTTTGAACTGGCTGCATGCGCAAGACTTTTACTGGGATGAGGTTTGGGGAGTGAATGAGGTGGAGGAGGAGGAAGAAGATGAAGAGGATTATGAAGATGAAGAGGAGGAGGAAGGTGAAGAGGATGAGGTGGCTCAAAGTGAGGTGATACAACAAAATGAAGAGGATCAGCAGCAAAATGTGGCGGTGCCTCAAAACCAGGGGGAGCAGCAAGATGGGTTTCAAGACCCTTATGATCTAGAAAATAGGATTTTCGATCTTGAAATTTTGTTTAAAAGACTCGAGGAAAGGAAGAAATTGATGGGAAGCAGGGAAGAGAGCTCCGGTTCTAACAAGTTGGGGTGAAATGGAGTGAAGCAGTTTAGGATGATGGTGTTTTTATGTTTTTAGTATGTTTAGTATTTAGGTTGGATAATTAGATGTATATATGGTTATCTCATAAGCAGTAGTTTCAATTACTCTTTTAACATCAGTATCTTTTAATTGAGCAGTAGCATTCTTGCAGTAGTATAATCTCCAACACTAGCAGTAGTATAGAACACACTAGCAGTACCACGACACTTGAGTATTTTCCTTTATACATCATGAGCAGTTGCATCTATTTTGAGCAGCAGCTTCTCTAAACCCAACATAACCTTAGTATACTTATTAGCCATTCTATATTAATAACAAAGAGTTAGGTTGCCGTTCTCTATTTGGCAAACATTGTGATTGTAAATATGAAACTCATGAATTAGTATGCTATTAGCATTTGCCAATTTGTTAAAATTTCAGTGGTTGTGGCTAATTTAGAAAGATAAGAAGATTAGATATTACCAAGAGTTTACTAAAACAGATTAATAGGGGTGCAAATGATCACCAGCCTTTATGATTAAGTGCAACAGTGTTGGTAGCTATAATTATGTGCAATGACATGTTCCATAAAAGCAAATTATACTGAACTCTGATGATCCATATTTTTAGCATTTTTATAAATGCAACAACGTTGAAGAGTAAAAAAAGGAACGAAGAGTATTAAGGTTTAAGCATCTGAGATCCACTTAATACCAAATATAAGGTGTGAAGTTGCTAAACAAAACTGATAATACAGCAGAATCTCTATTTGTTGCATTTCAAACCATCAGTCATCTTCACTGTAGTCTCAATCTCTCTTTGGAGGTGTGTTCCAATTCACCTCGGGTAATATAACCACTCGTATGTCTGTGAAAATATGAGAAAACAGAGGTGGTATCAAATATTTGTTTTTTTTTACCATAATGTTGCTCCAACAACAACCTGCTACACCAACCTATCAATTAATGGAATTAAGTTTTACTTTAATACATGGGTAGGTATTTGCTTTAAATTCACATGAGTACATCCATTAATACACAAATGACTTATAGTAAAAATCTAAAGTCTTTACAAAATTCTGAAAAATGAGTTCAAAGGCAGAAATCATTGAAATCTCTTCAAATGATTCAACCTTTTCTGATGAAATTTCTTCACCATGGTCTAGCTATTTTCCTTCTTGGTAATCAACATCATACGCTGTCTCAAAAAAGAGTACAGTTGCTAAGTGTTGCAAAAAGGTTTCAACCTCTGATAATCTTCCTGTGGCCACTCAAAGTCTTTCAATGGGTGGCAAAAGGATTCAAGTCCTAGGGCTTCCTAAGAAGGAGACTGGCAAAAGGATTCAAGTCCTAGGCCTTCCAACCAAGGATACTTATGCAAATATGACAGCCACGAGGAAAGGGAAAGGTGCTCTTGCTTGAAGTATTCCCACCACTATTTTTTGTTAGGAATAAAGCATGCATGTATGTATGAATCTATCTATATAATTTAATATGCATCTATCTAATAAAATGCTACTTGTTTCTGTTATATCCCCTTTACTATACAAGTCAGAGCTAACCCATTTTCCAAAATGAAGGACTGTTATTAGAGAAAACTCGGGACGACCAAAATGTAGACTACGACCATCCACAGTATATATGAGGGGCATGTCAAAGTGTGCATCATCTACATAACCTTGTTTTTCTAGTATATAATCTAACATATGTGGTTCATGGTCAAAAAATAAAATATCCAACCATCCTCCAAAACAGGTAGTCCTAAATAAAATCCTTCGCTGGCAGTAGGATGCTTCCAAACACTCACTTCTTTTTCTTTTTCCCATAATCTTGCCCATAGAGTTTTCTTTGCATCTTTCTGATAAGATCAATAACCATTTGACTCCAACGATTAACATTGAGTTTAATATCTCCTTCAAGCATCATCTTAAGTGTAGATACAGCTAGAGGGTAATCTTTTTCTACAAGCATGTACATTTTAAGTCCTCCTTGCAGTACTACAATGTGAACTCCACATGACTCATACATTCTCCAAAGAGTAATCATAGTACTTCTACCCTGTTCTATCCACACTCTGTCTTGAGCAGAAACTTCAAACATGATCATTAGATCTCCCCAGAGCACTCTATCTATCGCATCTTGTGGTCTTGTATTTCCATACTTGTTCTTGATTAATCCCCACAAGTTCACCAAGTCTTCTCTATCTATGTTTTTAAGCATTTGAGGAAATGTCTTAAACCTTTGAATTCTTCCACCAGCTCTGTGTATCTCAAACCAAGGAGTCTTATCATCAAATCCAGTCTTCCATCCAGTAACAGGAGCTTTAGCACTTAAAGGAGCAGTATCCACAAATGTGTCATCATCATCATCATCCACAATTCTAGTCATTTGTTGTAACTCAATTGTTTCCTTGTAGAACTGCTCTGATTGCTCTGTTTTCTCTGTTTCTTCACTCTTAGACTCAGAACTTTCCACAACTGCCTTAGACTTATTAGATTTTCTTTTCTTCCTAGCTTTCATCTTCAATACTCTGCCAGTTCTCTTTTTACCAATACCAGAACCTTCTGTTTCTTCTTCCTTCACAACCTTTTCTTTCACTTCTTCTACTTTCTCTGATTCAACCACCTTTTCTTTCACAACACTTTCTTGTGCAACCTCAGTCTCCACCCTTTGATAAGCCTTTGGAAGTTTATCATCTGGCCTCATAGGCACAAACCTTTCCATTTCTTTCTTTACTCTCTCAAACATCTTTTGAATCTCATCATCAGTATACTGCTTCAAATGAACAAGCTTGTAGCCCTTCATATTCTTCATATAATGTACTTGAAAGTTTCTGATTTGCTTAACAGTAGGTGGTTTGAGCAATTTCTTCTTCTTCCTGTCAGCAAGGTACCATTTTCTCCTTTGAGCTTTAAACTTCTCCATCCACTTAAGTCTTTCTTCCCATGTTTGCATACCTTGCTCTTGCTCTTCCTTCTTTACCATCTTAGCAAATTCAACTTCAACATCACAGTTAAGCCTTTCCTCATCCCAAGCATCAAGAAACTCCTTTGTCTTAGCCTCAGCCTCAGCATGCTGTCTTTGCCTTTCAAGAAACTCTTCCTCATACTCAGCTTGATATTTCCTTGCAGCTTCTTCATTATACTTCTCAGCAAAGTCTTTTGGCCAAAATTGAAAAGGAACATGAGTAGGATTAGGATATGGTTCATATGCTTCCACCATTTTTCCTTTGCCTTCCCCAGAATATGTAGGTGGTTGAGTGGGTTTCTTGCTTGGAGTAGGTTCTCTAATGGATACTCCTTTAACAGGAACTCTTGGAGGTTGAGGTGTTGGAGTTGTTTGCTTTCTTGTTGGTTGAGGTTGTGATTGGGTTTGTTGTTCAGGTGTTGTTTTTGTTTTAGGTTGTTGTTGTGGTTGAGATTGTGTTGGTGTTGATGATTTAGCCTTAAGTTGTAGCATCACCTTAGCCATATCCACATCAACATCAACATGTCCCTCTGAACCAGCAGCAGAATCTCCCTTGGCCACTTTTTCCACATGTTCAACAGCAGCAGCTTGTTTAACCTGAGCAGTAGAATATCCCATGCTCTTGTTTGACTCCACCATTGCTTCTGTGTGTTTAGTCAGCTGTTCTTCATTCAAACTCAGCAATTTCCCACTAATCTGCTCCTTTTTAGCTTTTTCAAGCACCACTTCACTACCAGGTTTGTCTTTAACCACAAACTCCTCATTTTCACCACTATCCATATCCACATCAACATCAACATGTCCCTCTGAACCAGCAGCAGAATCTCCCTTGGCCACTTTTTCCACATGTTCAATAGCAGCAGCCTCTTTAACCTGAGCAGTAGAATCTCCCATGCTCTTGTTTGACTCCACCATTACTTCTGTGTGTTTAGTCAGCTGTTCTTCATTCAAACTCAACAATTTCTCCCTAATCTGCTCCTTTTTATCTTTTTCAAGCACCACTTCACTACCAGGTTTGTCTTTAACCACAAACTCCTCATTTTCACCACTATCCATATCCACATCAACATCAACATGTCCCTCAACACCAGCAGCAACTACATCATTCATCTTCTCAGCCTCCCCTGAACCTTTGTCTTCATTCCTCTCCTGTTTGGGAGCATCCTCCCCCAAACCTGGTTTGGAATCATCCACCTTTTGACTTTAATCTTTTAGATTTAGAAGTCCTTGATCTCTGCACACCCTTTAGATGCCTAATCCTTTGCTTTAACTTCTTGATTTCTACACCTTGAGTAGTTTTTACCTCCATCAGCTCCTTCTTAAAATCAAGAACCTCAGTTGACAATGTTGTACATTTTTCCATCAATTCTTTTATGAGTTGCATACTATCCTCACCACTTCGGCCTGTGTTACCTGGCCCGAGAGGTGGATCACTGGAATTGTCTTTTTGTACATTTTGTGATGCCAACAATTCATCAGTTTCTTTTCTAGTCTCATCACTTCAGGATGTGTGACCTTCCCTGAGAGGTGAATCATAGACATTGTCATTTTGTACATTAGTGTCCATCAATTCAATTATTGCAGGTCTACCCTCATCACTTCGGGATGTGTTACCTTCCCTGAGAGGTGAATCAATGGGTCCAAACTCAGTATCAAACCTAGTTTGATCACCTGAGCCCCCCATGTTTGCCATTTAGCTGGGGTTTCCACCATCTGTTTCTGGTTCATGAGAACCTTCAACAGTTGATGTTGCCATGGTTGGGGTCTTACTGATGTTAACACTGTCCTGCCCACCTACTAAGCCAGGAGCAGTAGTGTTATCCCCTTCCATCATGTCACCTCCCACACCTGTGACAGCCTCATCTGCTTTCATCCTAACACTGGTCTAAGGAAACTCAGTGTTCTCTGGTTGTGATGTCCTAGGTGTTTGGGTCTTTTCAGTTGGTTGTGATGAAGTAGCCATGGTGGGTGTGTGATGGGTAGCTGTGGGAATTTCACCACCTTCACCCTGATTAGCAGCCAAAGATAACATGTGTGGGGACAAAGGTGTTACAGTCCTAGAAAAACCAGTTCCATCCTTTTTCAAGTAGGAAAATAGTTTCTTTTTAAGAGCAGGGCATTTAGACACTTTTTTATGAACCTTAGGTTTTGATAGTTGATTATTCAATATTAATTGCAAAAACCTTGGGTAAATGTAATATTTTCCTGAAATATTCTTTTTCAAACCATCCATTACCATAGCTGAAAAATTAAAGGGTTGTCCTGTGGCCAGACAAATCATAGCAGATGCTTGAGTTGTGCTGAACTCATTCCACCCTGTAGTTTTAGGACTTAGACAATGGAGAATCGTGTGTAGAAGAAATTTCCATTGTGGGCAGAGAAGACCTTTATAAAATTTTAAACCATTATTTTTCTTCTCATAGCCAATATGCTCAAGTTCCTGAAAAATGATAGAATTTTCAAGGTAAATTATATCCTCATCATCTAAGAAGTGTAGAGCTTCTCTGATAGATGATTCAGAGACAATTACCCTTTGGCCATCAACCTCAGCCTTTAATTGTGCTTCCCCATTTCTAGTTATGATCTTGACAGTAGACCAGAACTATTTCATGTGGGAAATATATATAGTCGGTTTTGCTGTTAATACATACCTAAGATGCGTAGCATTAAGAAAGTCAATAACTTCAGCAAATCCTTCAGCTTCTGGGACCTTTTGAAGAAACGCAATCTGATTGTGGTTCTTGGAGAATGTCCTTTTCGCCATTGTTAATTAGGGTTTTGATTTTGGGGTTTTTGAGAATCAGATGATTAAAAGTGAGTTAGGGTTTAAATTAGAGTGAATTTTGGCCGTACAAAGTCAATTGTGTGATCGAATTGGGTTTTTATACCGTTCGGATCTAATTAGGGATTTATTGGCGCCAAGTTACAAAACAATCCCTTTACTTTGAAACCAAGTAGTAGAATGCCAATAATTACAAAACGGAGCAGCATAACCCCAGCAGTAGAAAGTTTTGCCTAGCAGCAGAAACTTTTAGTGCTAGCAGTAGAATGTCTGCTAAATCTTTCTAACACCTTTTTCTCATCAAATCAGCATTCCCCTTTGACTTATCCTACAAAAGGTTAGTCCAAAACCACAAAAACATACGAAAGAATATTCCACAATAATCACAAATTATAGTTATACTTAGCAGTTGAATAAACAACTAGCAGCAGACTAACTATAACTAGCAGCAGACAACACATAGCATAGCAAGCAATAGAAACAACTTATTTGACTAATAACAGTACAAATCCTTACAAACTATTACAAAAACACACAGAGATAAGATTTTTTAAAGATTGATCATCCCTATACTAGCAAATAAATAATTGAAATCTACCCACATCAAAACATTTATTGAGTAGATCTGCAACATTGTTGTCAGTATCGATTTTAACTATTTGCTATTCCAGACTTGTATCCGTGTATGAATGTTGTCTAAAGTGTTAGATTTGTTATTAGATTAGTACAGATTTTTCTACTAAACCTCCGTGAAAGAAATAGTCTCAGTAGCCGGATCTAACTAGCCATTCTTTTCTAACCTGTTGATCCCAGTTGAGCAATTGATCTAGTTAGTTAACTTAGATGTGAATCTAAAATAACAAGTATAGATACTGACTTGACTGGTAAACTATTAAACACAACGCGGAATATTATGATTTTCAATAAAGACTTTTTGACATGGAAACGTTCGATAAATGAAAAGGTCATGGCAAATTTTTGTTATTTCCAAAGATTAATTTTGTCGTAAGTCCAAACTTGTTTTAAATCATAAAACAAGTATACCTTGTACTAATAAATGGGATTATGGGAAAATACCGACGATTACCAATTGACTCATCTTAAGCTTTTAAAGATCCTTTGTAAGATCCGAATCATTTTTTGCTTTGCATTATCGTAAAATCGTAAGATCCTATGATCAGGATCGGGATCCTGACAACCATGGTCTCACGTACACTACTAATTTCCTTACTTCGTTATTAACCAAATTTAATAACAAATATCTCTACAACTTTTAATTTAACAATTGTTTTTATTTCTTTCTTTTATTTTTGTCCAAGTCGAGTCAATATCAAGCCGCAACAAATGAGTTACTATTTCCTTTCGAGTCACGGTCAAACATTTATTCCCTCGGGTCAATAATAATGAACCCGATCCCAAATCATCCCAAACATCACAAACAACTAGTTGGAAATATTGAGTTTGGAAGTTTATTATTCACAAAGCATGAGATACAACTAGTTGTTGCATCAACTCATTGTACTTTTTCGTACAACTTCAATTGACAGTTTACTTGTGGCGCGCGCCTTTGGTCCCTTTTCCCGCCTAAAGTCTTGGGAACCATTCATCTACCTCTCCAGCCTATTTATACCTATCGATTGTATACCAAATAACACACACAAACACATATATCCCTTTCAATTCAAAGAAAACTTCAACAATGGCAGCAAATAATGGTAACTTTCAAAATGATGCTGAAGAGTACGAGTGGGTGTTAAACAACAATTTGCTGTTTGACGCAGTGTTTGATGCTTTCGGGTATGAACCCATTGCAGAATATGGGTCGTATAGGCAGGTAGATACGTGGATGAGGGGTCAAATTTTGAACTGGCTGCATGCGCAAGACTTTTACTGGGAAGAGGTTTGGGGAGTGAATGAGGTGGAGGAGGAGGAAGAAGATGAAGAGGATGATGAAGATGAAGAGGAGGAGGAAGGTGAAGAGGAGGGGGTGGCTCAAAGTGAGGTGGTGCAGCAAAATGAAGAGGATCAGCAGCAAACTGTGGTGGAGTAGCAAAATGTGGTGGAGCCTCAAAACTAGGGGGAGCAGTAAGATGGGTTTCAAGACCCTTATGATCTAGAAAAGTGGATTCACGATCTTGAAATTTTGTTTAAACGACTCGAGGAAAGGAAGAAATTGATGGGAAGCAGGGAAGAGAGCTCTGGTTCTAACAAGTTGGGGTGAAATGGAGTGAAGAAGTTTAGGATGATGGTGTTTTTATGTTTTTAGTATGTTTAGTATTTAGGTTGGGTAATTAGATGTATATATGGTTATCTCATAAGCAGTAGTATCAATTACTCTAACAGCAGTATCTTTTAATCCAGTAGTCATATTCTTGCAGCAGTAGAATCTCCAACACAAGCAGTACTATAGAATACACTAGCAGTAGTATGACACTCGGAGTATTTTCCTTTATAGAACATGAGCAGTTGTATCTATTCTGAACAGTAGCATCTCTAAACCCAACATAACCTTAGTACACTTATTATCCATTCTCTATTAATGACAAAGAGCTAGGTTGCCCTCACGTTGTATACAATATAAATTGTTTGGCAAAGATTGTGATTGTAAATATGAAACTCATGAATTAGTATGCTATTAGCATTTGCCAATTTGTTAAAATTCCAGTGGTTCTGGCTCATTTAGAAAGATAAGAAGATTAGATATTACCAAGAGTTTACTAAAACAGACTATTAGGGGTGCAAATGATCACCAGCCTTTATGACTAAGTGCAACAGTGTTCGTATCCATAATTTTGTGCAATGACATGTTCCATAAAAGCAAAGTATACTGAACTCTAATGATCTATATTTTCAGCATTTTCATAAATGCAACAATGTTGAAAACTCAAAAATGAAACGAAGAGTATTAAGGTTTAAGCATCTGAGATCCATCTATAAAACGGTTTTAATGTAGTTTAACAAACTATTTAATGCATTTGGTGGATCCTTATGAACGGAAAAGATGTAGACAGTCAGTATTACAAGTAAAACTGACTATTTACAAGTAACAAATTTAATAAGAAACAATTTAAGCTTGTACGTAGTAAGTAACAAGTGTATACCAAATCGAAAACCCGTTATAAGAAAAAACTCTCTCCTTCCCAACTGTATGGTGTGTTGCCCAACATCAGAAATAAAAGTAAAATTAAACCGAGTTCTCAATCCTTATTACAAGGAAGGAGTCTTCCCCAGTTAGAGAATCAAAAGGCTCCCACTAGGTTTTCGAGCTAGGTACCTAATGGACCACATACATCATATTATATGACAGTGTGAGCCTTAGGACCGGAAATAGCAACTTTAACCTAAATTTGGAGGTAAACTAAAATTTCCAAATACTTTATCATATCCGTACACTAACTGTTAGTGGAAAATTAAACTTCACAAAATTTTTCAAAAGAATTTACAAGATTGTGTGTACCGCCGATGCACTAAGTCTTCGCAAGATCACAAGCTGTCAAAACAGTTGCCCGTGTAGTTTGAACCTGATCGGGAGTACAGACTACCTCCGCCGTGTCTTAATCACAAGCAGGATGAATAATCTGAGGCCCGATATCTGAGCCCAACTCTACAGGGTTAAGTAAACCGACCATCTATGGTTCAAGGTCGCCCGGAATCACCCCTTGATCCGTTTACCCTAGTTGTTTCCCATAGAATAGCCGATTACCACCATGGTGATACAACACTTAGATCGATCGCAAAGACAAAAACAAAGGTTTCCAACGCTCGCACTTGAAAATTGTTTTGTAAAATTGTGTGAAGTTTGATTTTCCAATAACACATTTGGCACAGTTAGGTAGATTAACAACAACAACCACAATAAACAACTCCCAAAACAGCCATCTAACTATGTAACATTTTACTCAATTCACTAGCAATGAAATCACAACTTTAAATACAATCTTCAGGTTATAATTAAGAAAAACCTAACAATAAAAAATATGACATACAGATACATAAACCCTAACACTAAAAAACCCTAATTAAAGAAACACAAACAATTAAATAATCAGATAAACCAAAAAACAATTAAATAATCCTCGAACAATTAAACCAACAAACAAAACCAATACAAGAAACCCTAAACCTAAATTTGAGTAACCCGAAATCGAAAAGATAATTACTTACCCTGCCCCAAACCATTTTTTATTTCGTTAGATCGAATCAAATTACTTTACCGTAACCCTAAATCGAAAACCAAAGGTTGTTATCGGTTGCTTCAGGTCTCTGTGTGTCTAATTATTAGACTTGGGCGTTCGATCTGTTGTTCGTCGACGTCGGCTGAGTGTATTTTGTGGGTCTCTATTTTGTGGGTCTCTAATTGCTAGAGTATTTTGTGGGTCTCTAAAGTGAGAGTAAGAGAAAGAAGTTTTAAACGAAGTGTGTTTGATACACTTCTTTGTATTATTGTTTTTATTATTTTTTGAATTAAAAGTATAAAAGTATAAAAAGTATAAAAAATAGTAAAAGTATTAAAAGTATAAAAGTTGAAAAGTACAAAGTTAACTGGCAAAAGTAAAATAAGTTGGCAGGTGAAAAAGTCGCTCAAAGTACAAGCGTCAGTCGCTTAAATAAAAAAAAAGTCGCTCAAGGTGTGGAAAGAGCAAAACGAATAAAATAACAATTTTTGAAGTTTGACTTTTTGGCTGGAAAAAGACAAAATAGAAAGTAGCTTAATTAACAAAAAGTCGCTTAAGGAAACTCGCTTGAAAAGTACACCGCCACATGTCACTCCCACTTTTAAGCGATTTTTGCTAGGGCCATTTTTGGAAAGCAACTTTTTTGGAGCCTCAAAAGCCCAACACTTCATTAGACTGGGCTATTTGTAGAATTGCCCCTTAATTAAACATCAAATATTTCATTGATATTTTTTAAAAGCTACAACCATACATCTAATTATCCAACCTAAATACTAAACATACTAAAAACATAAAAACACCATCATCATAAACTGCTTCACTCCATTTCACACCAACTTGTTAGAACCAGAGCTCTCTTTCCTGCTTTCCATCCATTTCTTCCTTTCCTCGATTTGTTGAAACATAATTTCAAGATCGTGAATCCTTTTGCTTAGATCATAAGGGTCTTCAAACCCATTTTGCTGCTGATCCTCTTCATTTTGCTGCACCACCTCACTTTGAGCCACCTCCGCATTGTGACAAATCGTAATTTCAGGTCATTTTTCAAACTTTGAAATTTTACTATTCATATCGTGAATTTACTATTCATAGATTACTATTTATCATTTTTGAAGTCAGTTTGCTACTTTGAAACATCACAAAAAAATTTACTATCCATGAAACACTATTCACTTCCGGAGGGAAATCATTATTCATAGCTATTATTCATCATTTCTTAAACTAGGACTTAGGCTATATTTAGTCCACAACGCTCCAGTATCTTGCTCCTGCTCCAGTTCACAATTTTAAACTCTAAAATGATTTCTTTTCTTTAAATTACTCACGGTTATCAATACGACAAACTTTATTCGTTATTCAAAAATTTAACACCTGATATACCCAATTCTCTCAACGATTATTTCTAACGTATTTTTATACTTCCAAAAAGATTACAAAAGTTCCAAAAATATTTTCTGACGCCCAAGGTAAATTCTTTATAACTTACGTTTAATTACGTATAACTTTTGTTAATCACCAAACAAACAACCAATACATATTTTTAACACCCAATACCTACAATATATACAATCTTGTATCAAAACTACACAATTACTCCTAATTTTGACCCTTTTGCGCCCCCCCCCCCCTTAACATTTATAATTAATCTCTAGACAAAAATCTATGCAACATTAATTAGCCCACAATTAATCCATGAAACATGGAGTTGTATGTTTTAATTGTGTGCTTGACTTCATCATTGCCCCCCCCCCCCCCTTGTGACCAAAATTATGACTCTTGACCACACTATTGAACATTTGACTAGTTTAAGTATAAATACATGTAAACTAGTTTCATTTTTACACCTACTAGACCAAGTAAGAAAAATAAATATCCTCTCATCTTCTATATGAAATTCGATCCATAATAAGGAGCAAGGAAGAAAGGGAAGCTTGTTGTGATTAAATCTAGTATCATTAGAACACTTTATCAAAGATTTGGAGCATAGATCTTGAGGTTAATCTAGTGTTTCATCACTCACATTTCACTAATTTTCTTTTGTAAGTAATCTTACTAAATTTCATGTTTTCTTTATGTCATATGCAAGTTAAGTGTATACTTAATTATCTCTTGGTACATGTTGATAAAGTTTTACAATGATCCTTTAACAAAGATTTGGTTTTTAACAAGTTTTGGTTACAAGAAAAACTAGATAATAAAACTCTTCATAAGAAAGTGGTAATAAACTTCATAAACTTGTGTATTTAAACATTCTTGATGAGTATTTCATGGACCTTAGAATATTGTCAAACTTATGGATGGAACAATTTTATTGTGTTGAGGAGTTGATGGAGGATCTAGGAATAGAATTGAAGTTGTGGTTAAGTGGTTATAAGGACTAGAAGGTTAGAAAAATAGTTTTTGACACTTCTAATAAACAATCTGTCCCATTTTGTGAAAACTGGAAAAATCAGTAGCTTTAAGGCATTATTAGGCTATAAATATAAAAAATAGATTTAATAACGAAAATGTGGCCGCTGAAATGAGTTAAAACGGGTTTATAACGAAAAAGATAAGCTATTTTCAATTTAGACGACGAAAATTACATTTTTAGAAAATAAGTGGAATCTGTCCAGAATTTTAAGGGACGAAAACTGAGATTAAATGAAGTCTAGACTAGCCAAGACCTTGAAAAGCCTAGAGTATACTTAAATACCTTTGCGGGGATAGGTCAAACATAAGAAACCGAGCTACGACGCAAAAGTTATGGCCAAAAGAAAGTTTTACGTCAACATATGCGTTGACAGCTTATTTTTCCCTATTAGAAAAGCTATTAAAATGGGAAAAATGGAATTTTGGACCTTTTAGAGTACATTTTGGCTAAAATGGCGTAAACGGAAATGGTAGAACATTATATAGAATTTTTAGGCGCGTTAGAGATATTTGGAATAACCATTAACATGACAACTAAAAGTTTGGTCGCAAGATTTACAAGTTACGTTTTCTAAAGTGGTAATTTTCTAAATAAATGATCAAGTTGACGTAACTATATTTTGACGAAAAATATTACAACAACATGTACAAGTGATAAAGTAGAGTATGAACTTGCGTGCATGACCATGTTTTCGAACCTATGACATATGAATCATTTAGGTTGCGGCTAGAGCGTTCGTAACTCGATATTCGTTCGCTTTCCTTTTTTTATCCTATCAGTTGCTCCAGGTGAGTTCATGACCCCTACTTTTACTTGTTTTATAACTGTTTTGGGGGAGAATACATGCTTGATTATATTTAAACTCCATGCTTGTTTTACTTGAAACGTGAATTGTTTTCTCAAGCATTACTAATTGGTTGAAACCCTTGATTTGTTACTCGAAAGTACTATGTGTTTACCTGTTACACACTTGATTATTTTCTTATGGACACAAGTTCACTAAACTATTACATATTGCCTATGTTATGAACCGTTAAGCACGAATGTTGTGAATAGATCTATTGGGATTGAACTCCCCGTCCGGGTGGTGTTCCCCACCTGACTGTTAAGTCAAACGGACGCATAATCATTTGAGGAACCTTGGATGTCCTAGGTGGACATCTACTAGAAACTTTGAGTGTCCGGGTGGTTTCCCCACTTGACTGATATGTCAAACGGATGGTGGTTTCCCCACTTGACTGTTATGTCAATGTATGCCCAAACTCGAAATGTTAAGGCTTAGGTGTCATGAACTTAATACGATAACAACCCTTTATATATTTGGAATAATTTGGTCCTTGATTTCTTGTGGTCCACATCTTACTTTGGTTTAAACTATACATTTACGTTCTATGTACTTGTACCATTCGTTCTATGTACTTATCAATGGGTTGTAAACACACAGGTTACAAGTTTTGTATGTGCGGGGCTTGTAACTGAGTGGATTTACAATGCCTTTGCGGGGAAATCTTTATTCAAATACTTTACAGTCAAACTAAACTCTATGAACTCACCAACCTCGTGTTGACCCGTTTTAGCATGTATTTTCAGGTTCTTAAAGTGTTAGCTCACATTTGGCGGCACTTGGCATGGCATGGCATGGTTATAGGATCAAGACACTCTGATATTCATTTGGGGACCGTTTTACTTATTTTATGGGCCTTTTTTCCGCACTACTTTTAAATAATGTAAATTTAACACTTTTGTTAATGATTTTTATTCTAGATGATTGGGGTAAAGCCGTTCTTTGTACTTGTGGTGTGATACCAATTGAGTAGCACCCCAGCGACATGTATGCTTCCGCTGGACCCGATTTTGGGGTTGTTACACGCATCATGTTGATCCTCCTCCTCCTCTTCATCTTGTTCCTCTGGACCCAATTTTAGGGGTGTTACACGCATCATATTGATCCTCCTCCTCCTCTTCATCTTGTTCCTCCTCCTCCACCTCATTCAGTCCCAAAACCTCATCCCAGTAAAAGTCTTTGGTATGCAGCCAGTTCAAAATTCTTCTCTTCATCCACGTATCTACCTGCCTATACGACCCATATTCTACAATGGGTTCATCCCCAAAAGCATCAAACACCGCTTCAAATAGCAAATAGTTGTTTAACAGGAACTCGTACTCTTCTGCATCATTTTGAAAGTTACCATTATTTGCTGCCATTGTTGAAATTTTCTTTGAACTGAAAGGGATATATGTGTTTGTGTGTCTTCTTTGGTATACGATCGATAGGTATAAATAGGCTGGAGAGATGAACGGTTCCCAAGACTTTAGGCGGGAAAAGGGACCAAAGGCACCAAAAGTAAACTGTGAATTAAAGAGATGTTAAACTTCATCCTAAAGATAAGGAATAGTGGAAGCAGTTGTACGAAAAAGTCTCCAATTTCCTTTTACCAAGTATTGACTTACCATGTACAATGAGTTGATGCAACAACTAGCTGTATCTCATGCTTTGTGAATAATAAACTTCCAAACTCAATATTTCCAACAATGTTTTGGTCCAATTTGGTGATAGTTTGATCCCGGAATAATATTGGTCCGATTTGGTTTGTGTTTGGTGTTGGATTGACTTTGGTCTGGTTTGATTGTCTTGGATTTGGTATAAACCTTGGTCCGTTTGGTATGGTTTGGATTTTGTTTGTGATGTTTGGCTGTGTCAAACGTTAGCCGAGACCCCATGGTCTCGCTGCGACCTTGGCTTGCCGATATTGTGATATTACTAGCGTAGTTGATTCGGAATTGTGAGACTAATTGACTTGTTGATTATGGCTTGACTCGACAAAATGAAACCGAGGGAATGTTTGGAATGATTTGGGATCGGGTTAATTATTATTGACTCGAGGGAATAAATGTTTGACCGTGACTCGAAAGGAAATAGTAACTCATTTGTTGCGACTTGATATTGACTCGAGTTGGACAAAATAAAATAAAGAAATAAAAACAATTGTTAAATTAAAAGTTGTAAAGATATTTGTTATTAAATTTGGTTAATAACGAAGTAAGGAAATTAGAAGTGTACGTGAGACCATGGTTGTCAGGATCCCGATCATGATCTTAGGATCTTACGATTTTACGATGCTGCAAAGCAAAAATGATCCGGATCTTACAAAGGATCTTTAAAAGCTTAAGATGTTATAGGATCCCGATCTTTACCATAGGATCTTAAGTAGGATCCCGATTTTGAAAACATTGCGTGAGACATTTGGGATAAAAACGGAACACACGAGGGCTATTGGACTATTCGAGACATGCTACCCGTACACTAACATATTTGGATTTATTGGACTATTCGTTTGGTTATTGTTTGAGTTACGGATTGGTTTAGCGTTTAGGGTTTAGGGTTTAGGGTTTAGGGTTTATATAAATACTCGTTATATTATAAATTACTCGGGAAATTGATTTTCAATAAAGTCTTTTGACTTGGAAACGTTCGATAAATGAAAGAGTCATGGCGAAATTTTGTTATTTCCAAAGATTAATTTTGTCGTAAGTCCAAACTTGTTTTAAATCATAAAACGAGTATACCTTGTACTAATAAATGGGATTATGGGAAAATACCGACGATTACCAATCGACTCATCTTATTTGATATGTTTGTTGTTAGTTATCTCTTTGACTTCTTTTCGTTATCTCGTCTCGACTCGAGTTATCGTCAATACTCTTCTCGACTATTCGGTTATTCCTTTTTTTGGAGTGAGTACTCTTGAGTCCATGTTCTCTACCATTACATGAATGATGATATCAAACCCTTTTTTATGGCTAAAATGAGATTATACTAATGTATGCATAATTAAGGTATCTCCTTTTTTTTTGCTAAGGTGGCACAGTTGACTAACATTTTCCGTTATTTGACCTGATCACAACGGTTATAACTAGGGGTGAGCATCAGGCCTGAAACCGACCCGTCCCGAACCGAGCCCGACCCATCCCAAAACTGACAACCTGGAAATCCCTAACCGAATCCCGACCCGAGTATAGGTCGGTTTATCCCGAGTCCCGAGTATAGGTCGGTTTACATATACTTTCTTTGTGTTTTGTCGGTTTATCCCGAGTCCCGACTTCCTGGAAATCCCATCCCGAGTCTCGACCCGAGTATAGCTTGGTTTGTGTCGGTCGGGGTCGGTTTCGGTCGGTTTGAGTCGATTTTCGGTCGGTTTTGCTCACCCCTAGTTATAACACTTTTTATTTTTTTTTATAAATTATCTCGCTCCCTCTTTTTTTTTTATAAGACCACCACTACCACTGATAAATCCAACCACCACCACTACCACCACCATGGCGTCTTATGCACCTGGCACTCCTCGTGTAATTGGCCAGTACGTTCGACCCTTTTGTGAATGTGGTCATCGTTTGACTGTGAAAACGTCTTGGACACCGGAGAATCTAGGAAAAAGGTTTATTGCTTGCCCCGATTATGTAAGCCCTAATTTTTTAATTGAGTTTATTATTATATTATTATTATTATTATTATTATTATTATTATTATTATTATTATTATTATTATTATTATTATTATTATTATTATTATTATTATTATTATTATTATTATTATTATTTGTTATTATTTTATTCTTTTATAATTGATGGGGGTGCTGTTATTTAAATTCAGGACAACAGAAGCAAGTGTAATGTATATCAGTTTTTTGATGACGATTTACCAAGTGATTACTATAGGCAACTACTATTGGATTTGCATTCAAGGGTCAAGAGAGGTAGTCAAACGACAGATATGTAAGAACACATTGGTATGCTAGCAATGGAGAAATCTAGGCTTATACATGAGTTGACTGTCACAAAGTCAAAATTACAGTTGTATGACAGAATTTTTGTCATTTTGGTTGGGATATTGTTTGTTCTGTGTGTTGTATTAGGTATGAGGATTGGGTAGGATAGTGTAGGATTGTGTGGATTGTGTAGTATTGTGTAGGATTGTATGCCATATGTTGTGGTAGTATAGTTTTTGTTGTAATGGTATTTGACTCCATAAAGTCAAACAGTTATTAGCAATGAAAGAATTTGCAGTTTTCTTGTATTTTCGTGTATATGCAGTTTTGATGTTTATGCAATTTGAAGTTTTCATGTTACTGGATTAAAGCTTAAAATTGACTTTAGGAAGTCAAATTACATAGATCGGTTCCCTAGGTGTTACAAAGAATTTTATTGCAAGGCTTGATAGGAAAGTCCTAAACATACCACTAAACCATTTTTTTTGCCTTTGCTTGCAAAAGGCTTGATACCAATCAGTTCACAATTTGCCTTGTTTGGCATGCCTAGAACCTTAATCCTATCATCAAAAGCAATCTTTGCAAGTTGTTTTGGTTGATAATCTTTTGGAAAATAGCCAGCTCGTGACATTGGATGTGAATCGGAACTTGAATCTTCACTAATGGATATCGTAATGATTTATGGAAAAAAAAAATTAAAATTAAAAAATAAAATAATGAAAGGTGTGTTTGCAGATATCACATGTGTTGGGAATTAAGCTTAACAATTAGTACTGCAAGGCTTAAAGTTTCAACTGCTGAAGACTGTTGAAGATTACACTGACAGTGCTAAGTCAGTTAGTACTGCCAGCACAAGAAGTTAGTACTGCTTATAAGGTGAAGACAGATGCGTATAGATAATTATAGAATAGATATTGTGTATATCCTATTTAAATAGAATTATAGTTATCTTGTACAGGAATCCTTAATCTATAAAAGGATATCCTAGGTTAGGTTATACATATCTCTTATCATCTCTTTTGTTAAGATTCAAGGTTGTAAACCCTAGTACTAGCAAGAGTACTCGTATTATTGATTATAATAATATTGAATCGTTTTGGTTAATCAATTGTCTTCATTGTTCATACACCTACATACAAATACTTACTGTTCCATTCACCTCACAAACAATATCTTCTAAGTATAACTAAGTAGATTCCGCATACTTGGTTGTATCAACTCAAAGTATCACATACACATCATATAGGATTAACACCCTAAGTGTAATACATCAAACGATCCTGACAAGTGGTATCAGAGCAAGGCTTTGATACTTTGATTTAGAAGATCCAAGAATAACAGTTTCTCAGAAGAAGATGGACATGGAGACATCAACAACCAATCTTGCTGCAAAATTGCCTATCCTCAAGCCCAATGAGTTCGATATGTGGAGATTGAGAATTGAACAATTCTTCCAAGTGCAGGACTGTGCACTCTGGGAGATCATAGAAGAAGGGAATTCGTTCAAGCCTTCTACCACAACAACAATTGAAGAAGGAAAATATGTGACAATAGTGCAGACAAAGCCTATTACTACTGAAGAGAAGGCACAGCACAAGAATGATCTCAAAGCAAGAAGCTTGCTGCTATTGACCATACCTAATGATCAATTGTTGAATTTCAGCAAGTTCAAGTGTGCAAAGACACTTTTTGAAGCTATTGTTGCCAGATATGGTGGGAATGATGCCACCAAGAAAACACAGAAGACCCTTCTTAAGCAACAATTTGAGAACTTCTCAGCTACAAGCAATGAATCACTAGACCATATGTTCAACAGGCTACAGAAACTAGTGAGTCAGCTTGCTATTCTTGGAATTGAGATACCTCAGGAAGATCTCAACTCCAAATTTCTGAGGAGTCTACCATTAGAATGGGCTATGCATGTGGTTGTGTGGAAGAACAAGCCTGATATAGATTCCATGAGCTTAATGGATCTATATAGCAACTTCAAAATAGTGGAGCATGATGTAAAGAGGTCTACTGGAACAAGCTCAAGCTCAAGCCCTGGGAATTTGGCCTTTGTGTCAACTCCCAGTACTTCAAGTCCAGTGGAAGAAGTGCAAGTTGCTGGAGCAGTTGGTACTGCTAGTTCTAATATTGGTACTGCTGGTACTTCAAGCAGTACTAATGGACTCCTGGATGAGAATACTTATTGTGCTTTTCTGACTACTTAGCACAATGGTACTATGTTGACTTATGAATATATTCAGGAGATAAATGAAGATTATTGAAGTGATGGACATCAAGTGGCAACTCTCTCTTCTTAGCATGAGGGATAAGAGATTTTTGAAGATAACAGGCAAGAAGATAGTTATAAATAGCAATGATGTTGCTGGTTATGAGAAGTCCAAGATTGAGTGTTATAACTGCCACAAAGTGGGTCATTTTTCAAGAGAATGTAGGAAGCCCAGACAGCAGGACTCAAGGAATAAGGGCTATGAAGGCAAGTCAATAGGATCAAGGGTTGTGGAGATTACAGACTCAAGCTCAAGGGCAATGACAGCCATTGATGGCTTAGGGTTTGACTGGAGCTACATTGCAGAGGAGGAAGCAACACCTACAGAGATGGCTCTCATGGCTTTCTCAGACTCTGAGGTACAAGTTTCTAAATGTTCTAAATCTTGTGATGCTTTAAAAGAATTAGAAACACTTAGGAAACATTATGATGAACAGAGAATAGAGCTAAACAAGACCAATTTTAATTTAGCAAATCATAAAAGGGGTTTAGCTGTTCTAGAAGAGCAAATTGTTCATTATAAAACCAATGAGTCTACTTTCTCTGAAACTGTGGCTGTACTTAAAAGAGATATATTTTTTAGAGATGCTGAAATTAGCAATTTAAAAGCTGAGGTTGATAGAATTAAACAGGCTAAGGAGAACATTCAATTAAGTGTAGACACATTAGAATATACATCAAAAGGTGTTCAGAAGATAATTGAATGTCAAATTATCAATAAGGCTAAGTCAGGGCTAGGATATCACTCAGTTCCACCTCCTCACAGAGGAATACCTGCACCTCTAGGTATTAACCTTGAACATACAGGTTTGGAAGAATTTCAACTACCTAAAATGAAATATGGACCTAAACCTAAGGAGAAGGAAATAGTTGAAAAGCCTGTAGAAGTAAGTTTTGAGAGTGCAAGTGATAAATCACTCTCTGAGGACAAGGTGTTCTCTGATAGGTCATCAGGTAGAGACTCAGATGCTCCAACCTTAGAGGATTGGACTTCTGATGATGATGAGAGTGATCAGGCTGTGGTTAAGCCTGTTAGTGTTAAGGTTGAGGAACCAAAAGTTCCAAAAGTGGTCAGAACTGAGACTGTTAGGCCTAAAACCAATTCTAAACCTCTTAGACCAACAGTTAGGTATGCTGAAATGTATAGAGCCACAAACAAGCCCAGAGGTAACCAAAGGAATTGGAACAACCTCAAGTCTCACCAACTAGGTGATGACTTTGTCTGTTATAGGAAAGCTTGTTTCACATGTGGTAGCTTTGACCATCTTGCAGCTTATTGCAATAATAGGGTAACTAGGTATTCAAATCCTAGGGTGAACTCAGAAAAACTTACATCTCACCCTTCCAATGCTAGAATGATGCCTAGATCAGTTCTTTTAAGGTCTGGACCAAGAGCAGTTCATACTGCTAGACCAGAAATTTATACTGCTAGACCATTTAGACCTGTTTACCCAAGACCAACAGTTCAAGGTGCAAAAACAACTTTTAAATCAGCACCAAAAACTGTTCAAAGACCATTTCAAAATAATGCAGTGATTAACAAACAAGTTTGGAAGCCTAAAGTTGCAATTGCAAACCCAGCAGTTCATACTGCTAGGCAAGCAGTTAATACTGGAAGTTTTAAAAACACTGCTAAGGGAAATATGGGTAATGGTATTAATGCATCTGCATCATGGGTTTGGAGACCACTTCAATCCAATGGTACTCCAACTGTGCTAAAAAGATTTAATTATATTGATGCTAGAGGAAAACCAAAGTCAGTGATGGCTTGGGTTCCACAAGGAAACTAATTTCCTTGTTTATGTGCAATGTTAGTCATATGCTTGTATGTTATGAGACAAGTGCTTTTCACTCTGTTTCTTGATTTTGGACTAACAATTGCAGATTGATTGGAGTTTGTGACTTGAGTATTTCATGTTTTGGACTGAATGGTGATTTAGAGCTCAGTGTGTGATCTGTGCACACAACAAATGGTTATTGGTTCACCATGTCTAACCCACATAAGAACCAACTAGTCCAGAGCAAACGGATTCTGGTAAAGACTAATCAAATCCGTTTATGGTTGACAATTTACCAAAAATTGTATGGTTATCAACTCACCATATCTAACAGTGAAGAGTTGGCTAGTCCAAAGCAAACGGCTATTGGTAAAGACATATCAAATCCGTTGATAGCTGATAGTTTGCTAAAAACTATATGTGAGTTATAATGTTTCAAATTCATATAAGTTCATACTGTTCTTTGGAAATTTTTGATAATGGTTTGTACTGCTAGTGCAAAGTTTGTACTGCTGAACTAGCCATTGTAACTGTTGTGTCAGTAATTAATTTTTACTTAGAAACTAGCCGTTGGAAGTTTGTTGCGATTTTTACTGATTAAATTACGGTTTTTAAGGGATCCTCTTCTAGATATTTTAACTTTTATTCTATTATAATCTTATCCTAAAATAAAAGTTAACATATTCTTTAAGTCGGTCAATAGAAACCCTAATTCTCTCAATAATATGTCATCTCACTTTCATCTTCTACTTTCTAACCTAAATTTTCACTATTCACCACAGTCAAATCAATTTTTACTGAGAATATTATGGCTAATTTGGATTTTATCAAGACGCACAACCAGGTTGCTTATTTGGAGAAAACAGAGGAAGGGGATGGACCAAAATTTTATGAGATTGTGGACTTCTTGAACGCGTCTCATATTAGGTATGCTTTAACTGTTTCCCCTACTCTTATTGTCTCACACATCACACAGTTTTGGCAAACTGCCATTGTCAAAATTAGTGAAGAAGGAGACATAGAAATTCACTCTAAAGTGGATGACATATCTTTTATTGTTACCGAATCTACACTTAGGAGACATCTTAAGTTGCAAGATTCAGATGGTATCAATAACATGCTAAACACTGAAATTTGGCAAGAACTTGCCAGAATGGGGTATGATACATCCAATCAAAAACTAACTTTTAAAAAGGGATGTTTCTCCCCACAATGGAGATTTTTGATACATACTCTGTTACATTCTTTAAGTCCTAAAAGAACATCATGGGAGCAATTCAGTAGCAATATTGCTATTGCCCTCATATGTTTGTCAACAAACAAGGTTTTTAATTTTTCAAAATTCATTTTTGAGAGTATGGTTGCTAATGTGAAAAGTAAAACAAAATTTCTTATGTATCCAAGATTTATTCAATCCTTTCTGAATAAGAAAAAGAATTTACTTAAGCAACATAAAGAAACTTTTCCTACTCCTAGCCTGCAACAAAAGGTTTTTCAAAATATGGCTATGGCTAGTAGATTGTTTAATGGGGTAGAAATACCTCTTTTTCCTGAGATGCTACAAATTGATGAGGATGAAGGGTCAGTAAACCCAAATGAGCCCCAACACACATCCATTGTCATTCCTGAAATAACCCATACACCCCCAGTCACCACAACTTATAAAAGAAGAACCAGAAAGGAGACTATGATTGCTCAGTCTAGTCCTCCGACTCCAACTTTTGAAGCAGATGAGCCTATCTTTCAAGATAGTATGGATGGGGCTTACACTACTGCTAAGCAGGACAGTGTAAACATAGATAAGACCCCTACCATGACAACACTTAATGTGCCAAGTCCTCAAAGACTTGACACAGGTAGTGAAATCCCAAGCCAAATTGAACAAATGGGTGGTTTAGGAGTACATCATAGTCTAACTAGGGTAGAAACTGGATCTATGCCCCTTGATTCACCTCTCCTAGCAGGTAACACAGCTAGAAGTGATGAGGGCAGCTATTCACTAAAGGAATTGATGGTCATCTGTACAAAATTGTCAAATAAGGTGGAATCTCTAGAGGAAGATCTCAAAAGCCACAAAGACCAACTTTGCCAAAGTTTACACCCAGTTGACTCTCAGGGTGAAGAAGTTGGAAGCTCAACTTAAGAGGAAAAGATCTAAGGTGGTGATAGATGATGATTCTTCAGATGATGGTTCAGATAGTTCTGATGATGATGGTGATGATTCTCCCAAACAGGGGAGGATAATGAGGAAATCTGGGAAATCAGGTTCTCAAACTCATGGGAGGAATGAAGAAGGTACTAGTGGAAAAGGTACTGATGGTGATAATACTGATATGGGTGAGGGCGAGCAAGAGCAAGAACAAGGTACTGCTGAGATAGTTGAAGAAGCAGTACAAACTGCTGAAGTGCCAAAAGAAGCAGTACAAACTGCTAAGGACAAAGGGAAAGGCATTTTGCTTGAAGAAGAGCCTCAGAAAAGAAAGATCAAGCCCAAGACACAAGCTCAAATAGATTATGATGTAGAAGTGGCAAAGAAACTTCAAGAAAATGAACAAGCAGATGAACAAGCTCAAATTGTTACTGATGCAGAACTAGCAAAGAAAATGTCTGAAGATGATATTATTGACTTTATGGAAGCAAAAAGACTAGAAAAAGAAAAGATGGCTTCAGATGCTCAAATGGATCCAGAACAATTTGAAGAACAACTACAATATTTGATAGACAGTGATCAGATTGTGAAAGCTCAAGCAGTTCAACTTATTAAAGATCAGAGTTTAAGTGAAGAAGAAAAGTCAGCAAAGCTTACAAGTTTTATTTTATCAAAGAATAAGGAAGTAGCTTGGAGTGATTTTATGCAGAGAATCAAAGATAGACAAAAGAAAGGTTATAAGAAGAAGATGCCTTCTTATAAAGAGCAGATAAGCTTCATGAAAAGTTATTTGAAAAATCAAGCATTCTGGAAGCAGAGTTATTTTAGAGGGAGATCAGATGCTGAGATAGAACAAGCTTATTATGCAGCTTATGCAAGGTTAAACAAGCCAAGTGCAACAGATTTTGTGATTGATACTGGACTCAGTAAAGAAGAAAGGAGAAAAGCTGAATTGTTAGAGTTTGATACATCAAAGAGGCAAAGGACTGAAACTGAGAGATTAACAGATGAGCAAATCAAGAATATGATTGTAATAATTCCTGAATCCACAAATGTGAAACCACTACAAGCAAAACACCCTATTATAGATTGGGAAGTGTTTACAGAAGGAAGAATGAAAGGGTGGAAAATCATAAGGGTTGGAGGAATAACAGAGAAGTATAAACTGTTTGAAGATTTACTCAAGGTTTTTGACAGAGAAGATCTCAACAAGTTATGGAGCTTAGTACAAGAAAAATTCAGAGTTGCAAATCCTCTTGATGATAAAGACAAAGAATTATGGGTACAGTTGAAGAGGATTTATGAACCAGATGGTGGAGAAGCAATATGGAGATTTCAAGCTCAGATCAAAGATGTTTCTTGGAAGCTTTTTGACACATGTGGTGTTCATAGGGTTTCTACCAAAGATTGTTTGGAGATCTACATGTTGGTTGAAAAAGACTACCCTCTCAGAACAGCTGTGTTAGTTACTTTAGTGTGTTCAAAACTGGAAGTTGAAGCTGATTCAGAGATGGCAGATATGTTAATCAGAAGAATGTTTGAACTTGCAGAGCAAAGAAAAGCTTATACTAAAAGATTGACATGGTAATGTTTGGAAGAATCCCCCCTCATCAGTGTTAAAGTTTAATTCGAAGAAACTTAATGATTTGGAGAGAAATCATAAGTTTAGGGGAGGATTGTTGGGAATTAAGCTTAACAGTTAGTACTGTAAGGCTTAAAGTTTTAACTGCTGAAGACTGATGAAGATTACACTGACAGTACTAAGTCAGTACTGCCAGCACAAGAAGTTAGTACTGCTTATAAGGTGAAGACAGACGCGTATAGATAATTATAGAATAGATATTGTGTATATCCTATTTAAATAGAATTATAGTTATCTTGTACAGGAATCCTTAATCTATAAAAGGATATCCTAGGTTAGGTTATACATATCTCTTATCATCTCTTTTTTTAAGATTCAAGGTTGTAAACCCTAGTACTAGCAAGAGTACTCGTATTATTGATTATAATAATATTGAATCATTTTGGTTTATCAATTGTCTTCATTGTTCATACACCTACATACAAATACTTACTGTTCCATTCACCTCACAAACAATATCTTCTAAGTATAACTAAGTAGATTCTGCATACTTGGTTGTATCAACTCAAAGTATCACATACACATCATATATGATTAACACCCTAAGTGTAATACATCAAACGATCCTGACAACATGCACAAGACAATACCTTGTTTCTTGTTGCTACTCATTCTTTCAATTGTAGTTTTTTGTTACTGATTATTGAAGGGTAGGTGGTTATGCCTTTATATAATGGGTATGTGAAGGCTTGTTTGGTGGATATGTAAAGGCTTGTCAATGTGCAGGCTTGTTTGGAGAAAAAAATAGTGTTTGCATCTGAAAGTGCAGTCAATGTGCGGGAGAAAAAAAATGGTCTTTTCAAGTAAAGATTCTCAATTACACAAAAAGTAGTCAATGTGCAGGCATGACTCTATAAAGTTATTAGTTGTTGCATACAGGAAAGAATAATACAGATGTTGCAAAAGAATATAATTATTAATGGTACAATAACTGTTAATTAGCTGTATCTATATTATAACTTTAATGATAGTATTTTGGTTTGTTAAATGCTAGCAATTTGTGTTCTTGACGTGATGATTGCACAGTTAGATTTAATGGTAGAAGTTTCTGTTGTTGATTTGATGATTGCACATATTTATTTAATGGTAGCAGTTTGTGTTCTTGATTTCATGTTGGTTTATGATTTAATGGTAGCAGTTTGTACGTATTAAATGCTATCAGTTTGTGTTCATGATCTTGGTGTAATTGTGTAAATTTGAGTTCTTGATTTGATATGCAGTTTGTGTTCATGATCTTGGTTCAAGATCTTGGTTCATGATTTGCGATTAAGATAATGATATATAACATTTTGAAATGGGTGGCATTTGTTTCCATGATCTGTGTAAACTTGAAGTTTATCGTTGAATGTAAAGCTGTGTGAATTTTTAATTTATTCAAGTTTATACTTTAACAGGTTCAAAGGCAAAAAATTTAAATAATTAAATTGTTAATTTAAATTAAAAAACTTGGAGCCAAAATTTTGATCCGAAATTTTTAAATCACCTAATTAAAAGCAGTTACCAAGAATAACGAATCATAATCTTAATGATCCCTATTTTCTCTCCTAAAAAAAAGACTACAAAGAAAACACAAAAATCAAATCTTCTATCACCAATACTCTTCAAGCCAGAATAATTTTCTTTTACCCATTGTTGCTCAAGGTTCATGTAAATTCAACCCATTGTTGATCATCATCTTTTGCTTCCTGCTGATAATGAACATGATGATAACAACTTAGAATATGAATCCGAGAAGTATTCTGATAATGAAGAGGCGCCTGGAACTAACCAATCAGATCGGATACTAGCTAAGAGGGGCATAACCAGGCTATATAAGTTTCGCATGGAATATGGCAAACCTGGTGGAATAAAGCTCAAGGTAACCCTCGATGCATTGAATAGGGTATCAGGGTTACACAGAGCACGTAGAAAACTGTAAAATTTCCAGTAATTTGTAACTGTTAATCAAGTATTAATCACCATTACTGTTCAATTAACCATTTTTATAGAAAAATTTTGAAAATTTTGTTTATTGCATTACATTAATTCAAACACGTTGATACGTGATTCACAAACACGTTTGAACGAGCTCACACACGGACCACGACAATCACCTATACGAATAATACACCAAACGGATCCTTATACCAATTCTCGGCCCAAATTTTTTAGCTTAGTACTATTCACAAGCCCAACCCAATTTTATAAGTTTGATTTATTCTTATATTACACTTGGCTAACTCACCCTCACTTGGCTTCGATTTCTTTGGAATTCGACACACAACATATGTAACTTTTACACATTTCGAATCCTCATACACCAAAGAAACAGGATGCCGAGTCTCACATCCTATCTCAAATATTTGATTGCTAAACGAGAGGCAAAGTAAATCACCTTCGACACTTGTACAAGTTCACTCAATTTTCATCCATTTTAATCCAAATCGATCCAAACTTATTTTCACCTAGCTCATTTATTTTTCTCTAGTCGAATATGAGTCTAAGAGATTATTTCTCACCTTCAATCAAAATATCACACGTTAAAACATTGTTTTGGACACTTTTGATGTGTCGACATACATATATACTTGCTACTTGTATTATAACCAACACAACACACAACCCCCCCCCTTCTAAAGTCCTGGAACTCGAGTGAGATCTCACCAAATCTCTGCCATTGTCTCCAATCAATCTACTTGTATCTTATTTTACAATATAAACATATATACAGGTACATATATACGAAACATGCACATATATTTCACTCACGCATAACTCCCATTCACATCTAAGTTTTTATCAAATTTTTTTCTCTAGTTTTCTTACTACCGAGCCCTCACAAGGAATCAAGAACCATTTTTCCCTTTGTTCGAGCCACATTTCAACTCTAAAACACTCCATTCGATCCTTTGGAGCTCATTTTTACAAGTTTCTTGGATTCTACTTGTGTTCTAGTCCTCTTACTCGAATTACACACCACCTTTAAGTTGTGGTTAGTCCACTCGAACCAATTTCCCACTCTTATACTCAGTTTCTATATCTCATGCATCGTATATATTTTACTCGATCGTATATAAGCTTTCCATGCATTTTACACCTTTCTTATTATTTATTTTTCATAAATATATATTGATCTCTTTCAAGGATGGGTAATAAATTGAGTTACATACTTATTCGACATTCACATGTCCATTTTATTTCATATCGAGACCCACTTTCGTTACATGTTGCATCGAATATATTATAACACATATATAAGTTACATTTCATTTTTGAACCAACTCATTAGAAATGGCTCATTTAAAACCAAATACATACACACAACATATTGATTTAGTGGCTTGACTTGATTCTCGATATACTCAACTAATAAGCAGAAGTAATAAGCTCATGATATAATCACTTAAAAGTCCTTTTTGAACCACAAACCAAACGCTACACGGACTGTGTAAAAACTCACCCTTTATATTCGGTTGGTCCTTAAAGCCCAATAAGCTGATTTTAAGCACTTGGAATAAGCTGGTCATATAAGCTCTTTTGTATTGATTTTGTGGCATTAAAATAAGCCTAATGATAAGCCCATTAACCCTTAAAACCCTTTGGATCATTGAAAAATATTTCACTTTAAAATAAGCAGTTGGATAAGACTTGAATAAGCTTTTTAAAGTTATTAAATCTCTCGGAAAACATTTCACCTTAATTTTGTGATTTTTGGACTTGTTTTGCAAAATATTTTACTATTTGGGCTAAAAGTGTAAAGTTTATATAATTAGGTTGCAAACTGTAAATTTAGTAACTTGAGGGTGGAAATTGCTAAAACATTAAACATGAGGCTTAAAATGTAATATATGACCTTTTTTGGACTAAAAATATAACCAAGGACTAACGGTGCAAAACAAACTCCGTCAGGGTAAAAAGTGTAAAATTTGTATAAGTACAAGGACCAAACTTTAACTTTATATCATATTCAATTCTATTTCATATTTTACACATTCCCACTCAATCACGTGCATTTTTGCAATTCGTACTATATTTTATCACGTAACGTTTATACGTTTATATAACGAGTTTTTAACGAATAACTTAACGTTACGTTCAACCACTTTCGAGAAAACGATATTTATGATTTCAATAACATAAAAACAAGATAATATTATATATAATATTATTTTTGAACTTTAAACATTTTAAGCATATCACACACTCACATCACAAGCCAAATCGTTATCTGTTAGTCACTTTCACACTCACTGTTCGTATTAAGTTAAAACTATCAAAATCTCAGACTTCACTATTATTCAGGTCGTGTGTTGGAGCCGTTCCCGTGATTCACTTGATTTCACATTTCACCTTTCCAGTTACACCCAAGGTGAGTCATAGCCCCACTTTTACTCACTTTATCACTTTATACTCCTTGAGGGAGATACATGCTACAAAATAGAACACAAGTATTTTATGTATGCTACACCTGAATGATATTTCCTAAGTTACCACTATTGCCACAAGCCCCTCACATCATGAACCATTAATCACTTGCGAGTGAACGCGAATATAGTGAATAGATCTATTGGAGGCTGACTACCTATTCCACTAATGCCTGACGGATTGCCTTAGTTGCTAGTCGGATTAGTCACAATGCATTATATTTGAAGAAACTAGGAAGATGGCAATCTCCTACACGAGGGCCATAACTCACCCCATTAATTTGGCGTGTTCACCACCGTTTCACGGTACACTGTTAACGTTTGCGTGTCATGAGACTTAGGGAAATATATCCAACTGCAATATCACCATTTAAAACAATGATTGTATTTCACAGGCAATCACAACTTGTGTTCGAACTGATTATAATTACAAACTTTATGATTTCACTCAACAATTTTGTTTACTTTTAGCATGTTCATCTCAGGTAATTAGCGGAGCAGTCAAGGCACGGAGTGGGCAGTAAACTGATGGTTTTATGGTTTTAAATAAGTTATTTCGTTCATTTCAAACTACTACACCTTTTGTGGGATATTACAGCACTGAAATTTAACCTTTGTAACCGAATTATTTAATAAATGACATTAACTTTCAAAACACCTCTTTTTGAGCCGTTTTCTATGATTATGACTATGATCCTCCCCGTAATGTTTATACATTTTATCCCAATTAGTCTTCCGCTGTTAACTCAAAATTTTAGGGGTGTTACAGATTGGCATCAGAGACATGGTTATAGGGAACCAAATATTTTCAAACATTGGACTATAACTACACTTTCAAAATGAATCATTTTTACACCATACCACTTTACGCCCCCCCCCCCCCCCCCCCCGTGCCTGCATAACACCGTGTTCAATATATTACCTATTAAGATTATTTCACATTAATCTTCACACACTTGATTATTTCCCATTGATTTTCACACACTTGATGTTTTTGATCACTTACATTTACTACTTTCTGGTTATTACAGTACCATGTCTACAGTCTCACACCTTAGCACCTCATCATCGGACTTGGAGTCCGAGAGCACTTTATCATCTATCACCTCACCCATAGTTCCCAGTACTTCGACTGCTACAATGTCGAACACCACTTCAGACGAAACGGAGCCCTTTGAGGAGGGTGAAGTCGTCGCTACACCACCCATGACACCTGTTGCACCAAGTAACCCAGATTCACCCATATCTGAAGACCCGTATGTACTAGCTAGATGGGCACATATCTCACCACCACACCCGGAGAACCATTCAGTTTCTCCCACCTACACCCCACTTACTGATGACCAGTACATGCGGAGTCGGCAATGGCTGCCTGCAGAAGATTCATATACACCATTACCTACTCCACCACCCCCACCTGCACCGGTAGCCCGGCGCAGACGAGTCAGGATCTTAGCACCCTATGAGTTCGAACCATTTATGACACTGTTTCAGAGCCATCCCAATGGCCCTATCAAGAAGCATACACCTCGCAAGAGGGTACACCTAGTGCCGATTATACCACCATTTCCATCCTTCCCCCTACTTCACCCCTAGACATGATCAGGATTACACCACCATCATCACCTGAGTATTAGTATGCGTTGCCACCACTACTGTCATCACCCCCTCCACCGTCGGTTAGACCCGACCACTTGTTCAACCTACTCACCCAGTCATATCAGTTCGCACCCCACCAACGGGAGCCGACTCTAGAGGTGGATCTACCCTCTCAGAGCCGAGCCCGAATAGCAGGTCCCAGTCAATCATCATCATCATTACTGTTTTCACCTGGTTTCACTCCTCCAGCCCGAGTCTTTGAGACTGGAGAGAGCTCCAGGGTAGCAGTTGCCCACACACCTACCCCACCACCATCATGACGCGTCTGGAGCATCATGAGGAGCAGATTGATGCACTTTGGAGCATTCTTGACACAGCACCACTCGACCACCCCGAGACGATTGACGACACCCTACAGGGCCTCGTATATAATAGGATGGATCTTCAGGACGGTCTGATGAGGATTCAGTCAGAGATGTTCGAAACACGCTCCCACATGACAGTTTTACAATGGGAGGGACATAGGCAGATGGAGGAAGTTCTACAAACGCGCCACAGAGCCGATACATTAGAGAACCTCGTGGAAGACATGCAGGTCCAGTATCAGACTGACATACAGAGACTTCTGGATCAGATTTCAGAGCTCATAAGACCCATGGATGAGACTTCCAACTGTTAGACATAGTATACATCTGTATAGTTTTAAGGCATCTTAGCCTGCCACATGTGGCATTAATAAAGGATCTTGTATCATTTTGTTATGTAACACAACTGATCAAGTTATTAATATATGTTGTCGGTTTTGGTTTACTATATATTGATGTCGACTTATGTTACTGTGGTTGTTCATGTGTATTGTGATTGTATTCAGACATGACATGATGTTACTTATGATTGTTATGGTTCTTTGAATATTACAACTAGAATGTAATTACAAACTTATAATAAAGAAAATTTCAAAAGAAACTTGATGAATGTAGAGAAAGTCGCTGAACTTCCGCTTTTATAGATGATAAATCACTTTGTTCCTTAGCAATCCTATACCAAGAATTGATCATTTATGTTGTTAAGACTCATATACACTCACCTTATTACTCAATTTTTTCTAACATGGTCATTATGTGAATTCTAAATCTGTGTTTTCTTGTGGCATTAATAGAACTATGGCTCACACAAGAAAGGAAACTACCACTCCCGCAGCAGCAATGACTCTTGCAGCTGTCCAGAAACTGGTAGCCGATATCATTGTTGTAGCTCTTGAAACTCAAGCAGCTACCATAGCCCGCTCAAGTAGCAACAACAGAGCAATAGCTGAAAGCGAGGCATCTGCATCTCGTAAGTGTACCTATAAAGATTGCATGGGTTGCAAGCCAACTTACTTCAAAGGTTCAGAGGGAGTGACTGAACTAGATTAGTGGTTTGAGCGTACAGAGACGGTATTCATGAGAAGCAACTGCCCAAATAACAGCAAGGTCACCTTTGCTACAGGGACTCTTCTGGAAGATGCGTTATCATGGTGGAACGCTACCGCCCAGACCAAGGGTATGGAGGAAGCATATCAGATTTCCTTGGCTGAACTGAAAATGAAAATGCTGAAGAAGTACTGCTCGCGTACAGAAATTAGGAAACTGGAGGAGGAATTCCACTAGTTGATTGTAAAGGGGAATGATCTAAGAACCTACAACAGGAGGTTCCAAGAACTGTCAGTACTGTGTCAAACTATGGTGCCGGATCGTGAAAGAACACTGGAGAAGTACGTCGAGGGACTGCCTCAAAGCATCGAGGGAAATGTCACCTCGTCAAAACCGGCAACTCTTGAGGAAGCTATCACCATAGCTCAATGATTATTGGAACGGGAAATCAAACGGAGTTCTACCTCCGCAAATAATGACCACAAACGAAGTCTAGATAATCGTGGAACCACCACCCACAACAACAACAACAGGAACCCCAACAACAACAACAACTACAAAAACAACAACAATAACCACAGGAACCCCAACAACAACAACAACCGTAACCAAAACTACCAACAGAATCGCAACAACCACCACCACCAACAGAATCACAGAAGGAAGCTGCTAGAGCTTATGTTGCTGCACAGATAGTAGAAAAGGTTTATAACGGAACACAACCCTAGTGCAACTGATGTAAACTACATCACACTGGGCCTTGTCGTGCAATTTGCGGCAATTGCCGAAAAGTGGGTCATAAAACTATTGACTGCAGAGCCACGGGTGCAAATACATAGCCGATAGCAATAGTATGCCACGGTTGTGGTGAGAAGGAGCACTACAGGACCAACTGCCCAAAACAAAATCCGAACAACGTTACTCGTGGGAAAGCATATGTGCTTGGTAACGGAAATGTACCACACGACCCCGGCGTTGTCACGGGTACATTCTTACTGAACCAACACAATGCTAAAATATTATTTGATTTCGGAGCTGATAAGAGCTTTGTGTCTACCTCATTTGCTTCACTGCTTAATATTGCCCCAGTAGAACTAGACACTACATACAAAATCGAAATAGCTAACAAAAATCTCATAGGCACCAACACAATGATCCAAGGTTGCACCCTAACACTTCTAAACAAACCTTTCCCCATTGATCTCATGCCTATTCAACTCGGTAGCTTTGACGTCGTTATTGGCATGGATTGGTTATCCAAGCACCACGCCAGAATCATTTGTGACGAGAAGGTCGTCCAAATTTCACTTAATGGTGAAACTCTTATCGTTCGTGGCGATCACAGTAAAACTCGACTCAACATCATCTCGTATATCAAGACGGTGAAGTACATGAACAAAGGATGTCACGTGTTTTTGGTTCAGGTGACGGAGAATGAATCAGAAGAGAAACAACTCGAAGAAGTGCCAGTTGTCAAGGATTTTTCGGAAGTATTTCCGGAAGATTTTTCGGGTATTCCACCAGTTCGGCAAGTAGAATTTCAAATTGATTTAGTGCCTGGAGCAGCACCGGTTGCAAAAGCACCTTATCGATTGACACCCTCTGAAATGAATGAATTGTCTGAGCAGTTGAAAGAGTTGTCAGATAAAGGATTTATCCGACCAAGTTCATCACCTTGGGGAGCACCGGTCTTATTTGTCAAAAAGAAAGACGAAACGTTCCGAATGTGTATTGATTATAGGGAGTTGAACAAACTCACGGTAAAGAATCGATATCCATTGCCCAGGATCGATGATTTGTTTGACCAGTTGCAAGGATCGAGTGTATACTAGAAAATTGATCTGAGATCGGGATACCATCAGCTAAGAGTCAGGGAAGAAGACATTCCCAAAACAGCCTTCAAAACGTGGTACGGGCATTATGAATTTCAAGTAATGCCATTTGGTCTCACCAATGCACCCGCAGTGTTCAGGGATTTGATGAACCGAGTATGCAAACCCTACTTGGACAAATTCGTGATCGTGTTCATCGATGACATCCTAATCTACTCTCGCAGCAAGAAAGAACATGCTGAACACTTAAGAACCATCTTGGAGTTGCTCAAGAATGAAAAGTTGTACGCTAAATTCTCCAAATGTGATTTTTGGATTCCAACGATACAATTTCTTGGCCATATTATCAACAGTCAAGGTATCCACGTAGACCCTGCCAAGATTGAGGCGGTAAAAGGTTGGGCATCTCCTACGACCCCAACCGAGATTCGTCAATTTTTAGGTCTCGCTGGTTACTACAGAAGGTTCATAGAAGATTTTTCAAAAATCGCAAAGCCTCTGACCGAATTGACCCAGAAAAATAAGAAGTATATCTGGGAAGAAAAACAAGAGTCAGCTTTCCAACTCTTAAAACAAAAACTCTGTGAAGCACCTATCTTAGCACTGCCCGAAGGAAGTGAAGACTTCGTAGTGTATTGTGATGCATCACATCACGATTTAGGTGCGGTACTAATGCAAAGAAGCAAAGTTATAGCCTATGCTTCTAGACAACTCAAGAAGAACGAAGAAAACTACAACACTCATGATCTAGAATTAGGAGCAGTTGTCTTTGCTCTTAAGATTTGAAGACATTACTTGTACGGTACCAAGTGCACGGTTTTCACCGATCACAAAAGTCTTCAACACATACTGGATCAAAAGGAGCTGAACATAAGACAGTGCCGATGGTTAGAGTAGCTCAATGACTACGATTGTGAAATTCGCTACCACCCAGGGAAAGCAAATGTTATGGCTGATGCCTTGAGCAGAAAAGAACGGATCAAATCCCTTAGAGTCCGATCTTTAGGAATGACCATTTGTTCACAACTTCCATCAAAGATCCTCATAGCCCAAGCAGAAGCTCTCAAGGAAGAGAACAGACGCCATGAGAAAATTTACGGTATGCCAGAGAATGAAAATGGTTTTGTAAAAATATCAGACGGTATGCTGTGAATAAGCTTAATGGGCCTTTGTTTTCAATCGTTAAAGCCCATTAAGAGAAAAATAAGCACTTGTTGAATAAGCAGTTGGATAAGACTTGAATAAGCTTTTTAAAGTTATTAAATCTCTCGGAAAACATTACACCTTATTTTTGTGATTTTTGGACTTGTTTTGCAAAATATTTTACTATTTGGGCTAAAAGTGTAAAGTTTATATAATTAAGTTGCAAACTGTAAATTTAGTAACTTGAGGGTGGAAATTGCTAAAACATTAAACATGAGGCTTAAAATGTAATATATGACCTTTTTTGGACTAAAAATATAACCAAGGACTAACGGTGCAAAACAAACTCCGTCAGGGTAAAAAGTGTAAAATTTGTATAAGTACAAGGACCAAACTTTAACTTTATATCATATTCAATTCTATTTCATATTTTACACATTCCCACTCAATCACGTGCATTTTTGCAATTCGTACTATATTTTATCACGTAACGTTTATACGTTTATATAACGAGTTTTTAACGAATAACTTAACGTTACGTTCAACCACTTTCGAGAAAACAAGATAATATTATATATAATATTATTTTTGAACTTTAAACATTTTAAGCATATCACATACTCACATCACAAGCCAAATCGTTATCTGTTAGTCACTTTCACACTCACTGTTCGTATTAAGTTAAAACTATCAAAATCTCAGACTTCACAATTATTCAGGTCGTGTGTTGGAGCCGTTCCCGTGATTCACTTGATTTCACATTTCACCTTTTCAGTTACACCCAAGGTGAGTCATAGCCCCACTTTTACTCACTTTATCACTTTATACTCCTTGAGGGAGATACATGCTACAAAATAGAACACAAGTATTTTATGTATGCTACACCTGAATGATATTTCCTAAGTTACCACTATTGCCACAAGCCCCTCACATTATGAACCATTAATCACTTGAGAGTGAACGCGAATATAGTGAATAGATCTATTGGAGGCTGACTGCCTATTCCACTAATGCCTGACGGATAGCCTTAGTTGCTAGTCGGATTAGTCGCAATGCATTATATTTGAAGGAAATAGGAAGATGGCAATCTCCTACACGAGGGCCATAACTCACCCCATTAATTTGACGTGTTCACCACCGTTTCACGGTACACTATTAACGTTTGCGTGTCACGAGACTTAGGGCAATATATCCAACTGCAATATCACCATTTAAAACAATGATTCTATTTCACAGGCAATCACAACTTATGTTCGAACTGATTATAATTAAAAACTCTATGATTTCGCTCAACAATTTTGTTGAATTTTAGCATGTTTATCTCAGGTAATTAGCGGAGCAGTAAAGGCACGGAGTGGGCAGTAAACTGATGGCTTTATAGTTTTAAATAAGTTTTGTCGTTCATTTCAAACTACTACACATTTTGTGGGATATTACAGCACTGAAATTTCACCTTTGTAACCGAATTATTATATGAATGACATTAACTTTCAAAACGCCTCTTTTTGAGCCCTTTTTTATGATTATGACTATGATCCTCCCTTTAATACCCCAATTAGTCTTCCGCTGTTAACTAAAAATTTTGGGGGTGTTACAGAGCACTGTTTTCTAGTTGGTTTGAAGATTCTATCCTGGAAGAAGGTGAATAAGGAATCAAGAGATAAACTATGGGATGAAATCACGGTACATATATATACTATTTTTTAACCCAGTGCTACATAATTTTATCTATGCAGTTACATTATGTGCACCTAATTAACAACATTGTGTTAATCTTTGCAGTAATATTTTGATGTTGACTTGACATTCAAAAAATTGTTAATGCATCGTCTTGGTCAACTGCTAAGGAATTTCAGAATGAAACTCAGAGAAAAATACATATTGCCCAACCTAAATACACCTTCGAAACTGAATGAATTCCTAGCCAAGTATAGCGCAATTGTGAAATCAGAAGACTTGGTCGAGTTTGCAAACTACACGACCACCGATGCATACAAGGTTTTAATTAGTCATCTTTATTTAAGTCTATATGTCATTTCATAATTTTCAGTTTGCAGCATACCGCATCTAAACGCCTTATGATTTTGTGTTTTTAGGAGATATCAAATAAAGCTAAAATGGCGCATTCCAAAAATATTTATCCGCATAAAATGGGACGAGGTGGATATGTTTATGTGAAAGAGAAAATTGTAAGATTATATAATGTTTGTTTTACAAATTGATAGACGATCAGTTTGAGAAATGAATCTGTTTACATTGCACAATTTGCACATTTGCATTTAATAACCACATATTTTTTATTATTTTGGGTTAACTTTACATGTGTATGCGTCCTCATATTTTCGTTTATCTTGGTTTAACTTTACATGTGTATGCATTTGATGTTTATTATATCGAAAATAAAAAAATTGAAGCAGATGAAGAACCCCCACGTGGTATAATGTAGTTGAAAGGAAGGGTAAACATAGACGGAAAATATCCAAATTATGAGATTAGATCAGTAGGAGATAAACTTGTAAGTTTGACGGCAAATTCTATTATTATGCTTATATACCAGCAGCATTAACTGTATACTAGCAGTAGTAACTTGTATACCAGCAGTATTAACTGCGTACTAATAGCAGTAACTGTGTACTAGCAGTAGTAACTTGTATACCAGTAGTATTAACTGCGTACTAACAGCAGTAACTGTGTACTAGCAGTAGTAAGCACTTGGCATATTTTTCATTGAAGTTCATGAGCAGCACTAACTCCAGCCGAGCAGCATTAACACAAATATGAGCAGCAGTTACTTTAACAGTATCAAGAAGACTTTTAATCCCAACATTTTCCATATTTTTTGTGCAAAAAGAAGCTGATGACAAGATCAAGGAAGGAACCTTGAATCTTGATAATGGCACTGATGCCATGACAGTTGTGTTTGGTAAGGAAAAGGGAGGTTATGCAAGAGGAGTAGGAAGTGGAGTTACATACAAGAGGTATTTTGGTCTTCCTCGAAGCAGACAAGAAACTGATGAAAGAATTGAGTTACTTCAAACTCAACTTGATAATGAGAGACGCGAGCGTCAACTAAAAGATTTATTGGTCAAGAAATTGTCCACCGAGATAACAGAAAAAGATGTATTGGTCAAGAAATTATCCAATGAGATGACAGAAACAAAGGGAATGCTTAGTCAACTGATGGAACAGTTGAGTAAACAAGGGGTGCAGTTAAATTTGTCATCTCAATTGACAGTAGCCTCAGATGTAAGCCATTTTTTATGTTGTTAACAATTTCATTTTCTAATGCTAACACCACTGATGCTAATGATAGCAGGCATTGAACATAAACTGATGAGTCAATGTATTTCTTAATTTATATTGCAGGTGACTCCAATGGCCATTGATAATATAGATAGCAGCGCTTATGAGGTGGACGGAACTCAGTCAAGTGATGTTGTACGTGATAAAGATGCGAGAATTGATCAGAAGAAGTCTAATGGGCTTGTAACTTCAGAAAAGGTAATGGAAACAATGGTAAGTAATAAAACATCCCCCTTTGATTTTTGAATTTTACATACATGACTAATGTACCGTGTTTTATATATACATATAGGAACCTGTTAAAACTGTCAGACCTAAGAAAACGCCTAAGTCACGGCGAAACGGGTCTACAGATTCCCAATCGCAAGGAAATGTGTCTCAAACACAAGGACTACCAACAATATGTATTTCAACATGTTTCTGGTTATTCTTTTGTTTAAATAATGTAACGTGTTTTATATATACATATAGGAACCTGTTAAAACTGTCGGACTTCAGAAAACGCCTAAGTCACTACAAAACGGGTCTGCAGATTCCCAATCGCAAGAAAATGTGTCCCCAACACAAGCAATACCAACAATATGTATTTCAACATGTTTCTTGTTATTCTTTTGTTTAAATAATTTCTTATATATACATGCAAAAATTCTTTTTTTTTAGCCATTTAAGTGCAAACTATGGCACTTAAAGATGTCAAATATTGTTGCTTTGGGTACCGTATACAAGTCTCATGGAAAACAAATGTTACATAACCAAGCACTCCCAAATGATTGCTACAGAGTGTCAATTGATTCATCATTGGTGGATGCAGCATGCAAACCGGACATAGGAAATATAGGGATAAAAACAGTTAAAGAGTGCGTAGGTGGTTTCTTTGCATGGCCAAAGGATCAAGTTATTCTTGAAGAGGAGGTACATACATGTGTGTTTTCAACCTACATATATATAATTCTTCATGTTTAATTCAATGTTTAATACAAGCGTCTTTTGTTTAGTACAGGTTACACCACCAACTACAATGCAAAAGATTAGTGACAACAATTGTGGACCAAAAGTACCATCGAAGAACAAAAATTATGTCTCTATTGAAGCCATCCAATGGCAATTGAAGAGTCAAAAGGCTTTAAATTATGGTACTTGAGAATTTGATTATGTATGACATTACAATTGTATATTTGGTTCAATTATATTTATTCGAGTTTTATTCAATTTGAAATTTCCTTTTGCTTTTAATTCTGTTATATATATATATATATATATATATATATATATATATATATATATATATATATATATATATATACTCATTCTAGCAGCACTAACATAGTACTAACAGTAGTAACTCTGCTTTAGCAGGACTAACTTAGTATTAGCGTAGTAACTCTGCTCCAGCAATACTAACTTAGTACTAGCAGTGACCAAAAGATGAACTCACATAATATGGTCACGCTTATCAACATTATTGGTCACTCTTTCTTTAATTCGATGTGTGACTAAATATTACAAAATGCCACACAAACTAAAAATTCATGTGACCGTTGGATGAACAATAGTCACGAAAAATACACATTTCCTCACTTTAAACAACATATGGTCACACTTATTAACAATTTTGGCCAATTTTTGCTTAATTGTATGTGACTAAATACAATAAAAAGATGATTTGTGTCACTAAATATTACAAAAGGCTACACAAACTTAAAAATCATGTGACCATTCGATGATCAATAGTCACACAAAATAAACATTTCTTCACTTTAAACAGCATATGGTCACACTTATTAACACTTTTGGTCACTTTATGCTTAATTGTATGTGACTAAATAAACCCAAAAAACATCCTTTGTGTGACTAAATATTATAAAATGCCACACAAACTAAAAATTCATGTGGCCATTGGATGAACAATAGTCACACAAAATACATATTTCTTTACATTAAACAGCATATTGTCACACTTATTAACATTTTTTGCCACTTTATGCTTAATTGTATGTAACTAAATAACCAAAATAAACATGCTTTGTGTGACTAAATATTACAAAAGACCACACAAACATAAAATTCAAGTGGCCATTTGATGAACAATAGTCACACAAAATACACATTTCTTCACTTTAAACAACATATGGTCACACTTATTAACACTTTTGGCCACTTTCTGCTTTTTTGTATGTGACTAAATACCCAAAACAAACATGCTTTGTCTGACTAAATATTACAAAAGGCCACACAAACATAACATTCATGTGGTCATTGGATGATCAATAGTCACACAAAATACACATTTCTTCAATTTAAACAGCATATGGTCACACTTATTAATACTTTTGGTCACTTTTTGCTTAATTGTATGTGACTAAATACCCAAAACAAACATGCTTTATGTGACTAAATATTACAAAAGGCCACACAAGCATAACATTCATGTGGCCATTGGATGATCAATAGTCACACAAAATACACATTTCTTCACTTTAAACAGCATATAGTCACACTTATTAACACTTTTGGTCACTTTTTGCTTAATTGTATGTGACTAAATACCCAAAACAAACATGCTTTGTGTGACTAAATATTACAAAAGGCCACAAAAACATAAAATTCAAGTGGCCATTAGATGAACAATAGTCACACAAAATACACATTTCTTCACTTTAAACAGCATATGGTCACACTTATCAACACTTTTGGCCACTGTTTTTTAAATTGTATATGACTAAATCCAAAAAAATAACACACGTTGTGTGACTGAATCATCACAAACGTCACATTTATTATATATTCATGTGGCCACAGGACGGAAAATAGTCACACAAAATACACATTTACTTGAATAAATCACCTCAAATGTCACATATATTATATATTTATGTGGCCAAAGGACGAACAATAGTTACTCTCAAAAAACATTTGTGTGACTATAAAGTGTTTACGGTCATTGATACTGATTAATCCAACAAAACTTGTGCCTAATTTGTCACACATATTCGAGTTTTGGTCACTTTTTTTCAATGAAAACGGCCGCAAACTAAACAACGTCACCATATGCCACCTACGGTGGCGCGACCTTTGGTGACAAAAAAAAAAAAGAAGAAGAAAAACGTGTGTTACTATATGCATATCGTCACATATTTTTGGAGTGACGAATACCACTTTCTATACCAGTGATAATTGGCATTCTTAATAATTGAAATCTGAATAAGCTAATTGCTATAATCTTAGGATTAGACATTTGAAGATCATAGGTTTATTATACAAGGAACAATTAGATCTTTATGATATTAGAGCCTCTATTAAGATCGTGAGTCAGATATTGCACGTAAGATTGAATCAATTGGAAGTATAGAGGATTATCCAGGTTGACACAACTTTCTCTCCTTTGTTGAATCCAGTTCATTTCCATTATCATTTATTTCTTATTTAAATTTTAGTTAGGGTGCGTTTGGTTTCCTCCTAAGGGAATCAAACTATCACTATGAAAGTGATAGTTTGTGTTTGTTTAGGATGCATGGGCCCACAACTATGACTATGAAAGTCTAATATATTCCATACTCTATATACAACTCTTGAGGGGGGAATGGATCTTTCATAGTTGAGAGACCCACCACTACTATCAAACTTATACCCATTGTCATTCTTCGCAGCATACCAAACGCACCCTTAGTCTTTTAAGTAATTGATTGCGTGGATCTAAAACACATCTTAGGAATTTATTTATTTTAATTGTTTAGTAGTTATTTCTTATTATTAACCAAATTACTTTCTTTTAGGGTTCGACACCGGTATTTATCTAGACTATATTACTACACGACAGGGTCCATTGGTCTTTTGTATGTAAGACTATACCTAGAATAATAGGCTTATAGGGACAGAGGGAATATAAGACTATGGCTGTGTTTGGCAACCCAGATTATTGGGAGATTATGGGGGCTACAGCTTTTTTTTTGCAAAATAATCAATTGTTCAAAAAGTAGTATCGTTTGGCAGCCAAGATTAAGAAAGATTATAGGAAAAATAATCTCTAAAATTAAAAGTTCATCCAACCAGCTTTTCAGAAAGAACTAGAGATTATTTTTAGTATAATTACCATTTTAACCTTCAAAAAACTCACGTTCGTAATAAATCATAATAAAACCCTACTTTCACAACCACAAAACATAGGACCATCAATCTGCTAGTCACGTATTTTCTTTAACCTCTCGCTTCCGGTAAGTTAGTTGATTTGCATTATTCTTATTCATGTTGTGTTTGTTATTTGTATGTCCAATTACGTCATTTTACACTTTTAATCTACAATTACAGCTAGTTTGTCAAACACTACTACAAAAAAAAAAAAACTACATTTTTAATCTTTTTCAGCACCAGCACCAACACCAACACCAACACCAACAATTTTTGCTAAACATACCCTATATATTTACGCATCAACTATTCAAATGTACATGTACTACCCGAAGTTTCTTGTGAATGTTTTTAACTTAATTACCTCCTCTAAAATATATAGAAATGAGCTATGATTGGGAGGCTTAAAGATATGCATAAAGATGTGCCTAAAACTGTGTATCATCATCCCGATTGTTGCAACTAAGGGAACCACCTTTTTCACAAACTGTCAGGATCATGCCACATATGTTTAAGGCTAAATTTAGGAACATATATTATGTCTCCCAATCATTTTTCTATAGAAAGTGGTCCTACTCCTACATATCAAGTTGTGAAACCCTAATCCCTGTGTTACTCTCTATGCATAAGAACATTATTGAACATAATTAACTGAATTCAAGTTTGTTTCAAAAATCAATACTAAGCTAGTTCTTAAAAATTAATTACATACTTTTTATGTAAGATTTACAACAATCGTCTGTGATATTGATCCAAACACCTAAAGATATATGATTTGACAAGAGGATTAAATCTCGATTTTCAAATTAAAAGTTATAAAAATATATTTCAAGTACGCTCTTGCTGGTCCTTACTGTAAGGAAAACCCTAAACATATCTGGACACACTTATCAGAATAAGAATATTTGTGTACTATTAAAAACAAACACCAATTAAATTACACCAAGTTAACACAAAAAGCAACAAAACTAATAAAGCAAAGTTGGAAAGATACCATTAAACTGACTAATTAACAAATATAAAAATCATAAAGATATTTGTAATAATATCTATCTCTAACTAAATTATAAAAATCAAGTCTTTGCTTACCATCATCCAGCTGGTAGATTAACACTTGACAAAACAATATTTAAATGGAATATTAGTCTTTAGCAGCCACTGCAGCATCATCAAGATTCTCGAAAGATCGCTTGAAACCATCTAGAGCAGTGTAAAGAGATCGAAACAACGATCACCCATGAATGGTACGGTATACTTTTTCGTGAATCTTAATGATGCTCCAGCAGCAACAACTGACTGTTTACACTTCTCTTGAGATCTTGGAAATTATTTCTTGATGATGAAATTAGAAGAAGCTAGAGAAATAAAATATGTGGAGGATAGAGATTTAATGGAGCCCTAACTAGCTATTAGAGTCAAAAGGTAAACAAGTGAGGATAAAAGACAAATTAAAAAGGGAATAACTTTTGATCAACTATCTAATGATGAAAATAAGCAATTTCAAAAAAGGACTTGAGATTATGGAGATGATACAAGTTGATCAACATAGATGAAGTTTGTGCTTGAAGTTAAGGGAATGAGTGAAGGTATATATAGAAGAGAAATGGTAAAAGATACCTAATCGAGTTCCAATCTTACCATTTGTGACGATATGGTGAACTTTATATAATAGGATCCATAAGTCTTGTCCCTCTATATATGGCTCTTCTAATGTTACATGATGTTATATAGATTAAAGAACTAAACAATCTTTATTCATCTCTTTAATCTTGTAATATATATTACGTGTGGAAGTTGTACATGAAACATAATTAAACCGTCAATCTCAGAAAAATGCTAATAATTGCCTTGAATCTTCAACATTACTCCATTTATTATAAGCCTTATAAAGGAAATACAAACGCGTCGATCATAACTTATAAGGTGCCATGTTTATAAGTTATCGGTACTTGTTGATTGCCTGTAAGCTTTACAATAAAGTAAATATTACAATTAGAATTGTGTACAAAGCTCAACAAACTTAAGCTAAGATCGAGCTCGGCTAGCTACCATTCATAATGTCTTGTTATCTCCGATTAAATAATAGCTTACAAACGGATACAAACATCATATTCAGTTATCCAACTCATCCGTGTTTAACGTAAATTAGAAAATAAATATGTTATAATTACGTAATACAAAAGTATATATGTATAGTATTTGAAATCCACAAAGAGAATTTGAGTCGAATGGAAGTCTTAATTATAGCTTGAATTAAGCTCGCTTGTCAAGCTTGTAAATTTGTCTTTGAACATGAACTCTAGTTCAATTTATAAGAACTCGACATCGACAAGTTTGATGAGTTAAATTCAAATCCATTAACTCGATTAATGCTTAACTTGTTTGCCACTTAACTATGCCCAGAATAGCAATCTCAAATGTTATTTTATATAAGAGAATATATTAGCTACAATTAATTGTAGCTAATTGGATACAATTTTGAGCTAAAAACTGTGGGTCTCTGTTTCTTTTTGTGAATTCCTGATTATTTTTTGTTGGTCCTTAATTTATTATTTGTGTATTTTGTGAAGGATTGTAGCCAATTTATCCCCGTATAAAGTCAAATAATTCATTCAAATTAGAAACTCAGACTCCTGAATTAGAACTATAGACCATACTTTTGTACGATCGAGAAAAAAGATAGTACTATGAGTATCAAACATAAGTGGAAGACATTGCATGTGCAAAGTCTCGGATGTGATGCTAAAATGTTTGTAACAAAAATGTCGTAATTATTTTTCAAACTAATGTTAGAAATTTGATAGAAAAGCTTACAAATACATACTACCTACGTCCCATAATAAGCGTACAGTTTGACTTTTTACGGTCGAACTTATTCAACCTTGATCTTAAATACTTTTATGTATTTTATATAATACTTGATGCAAAATATATGAATTGATTGAATTTTAAATGTATTTTCATTGATATAATCTTCATCAAGTATTATATAACGCAAATAAAAATATTTAAGATCAACGTAGAACCAGAAAGACAAAAAAAAAAAAAAAAAAAAAAAAAAAAAAAAAAATCAAACTGGACACTTATTATGAAACGGAGGGAGTACGATGTATAAAGCACAAATAAAAAAAACTTAAAAATTAGTACTTTGTTAGACCCAAAATACATTTTTAAATTTCAAGTTCTTTTTTAAATATCCTAAATTAAAAATGATAACTATATCTACCACTAATTTAATAATTTAAATATTGTTTAATCCTTAAAATTATTTTTCGTTTTCGACCTATAAACTTTATTTTTTGAAATTACTATAAACTGAACCCAAAGGTCACACCAAAACCTTAAGTTTGCAAGTATAATTATTTGCTTCTATAGATCATTGTTTTGCGTGAGTATTCGTCTAGTATATATAAAGTATTTAAGACTTTTATTTTTATAAGTTTTAAAAATTTTAAACTTACATACTATTATTAGAAGTCCTTTTTTCAAAAAAAAAATAAATAAAAATAAATAAATATTCAATTTAATGACAAGTATAATTACTACATTCGATATATAAAAAGTGTCAACCTTACTATTCATGTTTATCCTATAATAAATGTCAAATTTTTATATATGGACAATAATTATGACCGCTAATTACTAGTTTTTTTACTTACCTTTAGGTTGGTCGGCAAGGGAGTGATTGGATCACCTTGCAAGTCCATTTCATGCACGATGCCCTTTCCATGGTTCCCATCTCACGTGCGGTGCCCTCCTCCCAAAGCAACATATTATGAACTGATCACCTTGCGAAAACAAAAAAAATGGCCCCATGGTACTTTGTTACCGTTCACATGTAAAATAAAAAATAAAAAAATAAAATATTAAAATAATAAAAAAATTAAATTTATACATACTACCCCCTTTTTACTTATAAATACCCATCAATTCATATTTTTTAAACCACTACTTCACCATTTGTTTAACTTTATCGCTTCAAACAACATATATCTCAAGAATGCCTCAAGAAAACATGGTTAACACTCCACCAGCAGATATCTTTCCGTTATTCCCAACGGGCGAGGAACCGGTTGAGGTACCAATTGAGGAACCGGTTGAGGTACCAATTGAGGAACCGGTTATGGAACAAGAAGAAAATCTGTATCTCGAAGATGAAGAAGCTTTGAAAGAAATGGAAGAACAACAAGCACGGGAGGAAGTTGCTCGTAGGGACAAGGAATCAAGGGAAGAACAAGAGCGTAGGTTTGGAACGAGAGTACGAAGAGAGCGGGTTTGCAAACTGGTCTCCTTACGACGATAGTTATCACTCAGACAACTCTGAAACTTGGGATCACTTGGATTAACTTTACGTGTTTTAATCTATGTACTATTTTTATTCCAATAAGTTTATGCAACGGTTTAATTTCGTACGTTGTGTTTTTAAATTTTAACGTTTACGTTTTTACATTTTTACGTTTACGTTTTTAATTGTGTAAAAAAAAAAGAAAAAAAAAAAGAGTTAAGGAGAACATAGTGTTACCTTGCCCACAAAAAGATGAGTGGAAGTGAAAGGATATAGAAATCTGATGTGACGCTGAGGTGAAAAGTGAAGTTGCCCTTGCCTTACCATCTAGCCTTACAATCAAAACTTGCATTAATTACTTATTTCTAATTTTTATACTCACTCCGTCTCAAAATAATTGTCCTCATTTGACTTTTTAAAGTCTTAATTTCTCAACTTTGATCTTTAATATTTTTGTATATGTTATATAATACTTGATGAAAATTATACAAATGAATAAATATTTAAAAGCCAATTCATTCATATATTTTACTTCAATTATTATGTAACACAAATAAAAATATTTAAAATCAAAATTGAAAAAAAAATACTTTAAAAAATCAATAGAAGACAATTATTTTAGAATGGAAGAAGCATTAATTATGAGGGTAAAAAATGACTTTTTATCAATTAAAATTAGCATTAATTACACATATAATAATTTGTGCCTTTTTTTTTTTTTTTTTTTTTACATTCTTCTTGAAACGGAGGGAGTATTAATTATACCTATCATTCATTTGTTATTGTACGCATCAATTTGAACATGTTAAAAACTTAAGCTAACATAATATAAATGCAAATTTGTTACTAAACAAATCTATAATAATTGTCATTGAGTTTTTGACTACATATATGTATAATGATCATTCAATCATTAAAATACAATTTTGTAACTAAATATTTATACAATTATCATTACAATAATCTTAAACTAAATGGATTAGAAAATTTGCAACTTATTATCTCACAAACGATTTTATGTAGTCATGTCTATAGTATAAACATTAAACATGATGTATTAATAAGTTTCACGTAATTTATGAGACACAATTACTATGATTGGTGATTTTTATATATATTTCATATCGAGTTACGTCTCATATTTTTTTATTAAAGAATTGCATAAATCTATTTTCATGAAGAGTTACATGATATGATCAAACTTATTCATTCACGTTTACGTCATAAATAAACGACATATGAATCTCTCATTTATCGCTGCAATCAACAATTGCCACTTCCAACAATCACCCGCGACTTTTTTCTTTACTATTACTATATATCGGCATCAATTATTCATACTTTCAGTATTTTTACTGTCGTTCCGCAACATTATGCGTACCATGCTAGTAAATACAAAAGAGTAATTAAAAAGACTTAAAATGCCTAATCAAACAACAAAGATACCATTTCAAGAGAGAAAAATTATGACACATGCTCTATGGCATAATATCCGGCCCTCAACTTACCACGTTAAATAATTAACTGTCGAATCACTGATCGATATCAGTCGGCATTTTCATAATTGAGTCTGTCAGATTGATCATTGCTGAGTTGATCGTTGTATATCATATAGACAGTGAATGTTTGCCACGTTTTTTTTTAAACATTTGGGTATACGAAGAATAAAACACACAAAAACTAACACAAAGATGACGACAAGAAGATAATACTACACTCGTTTTTTATGTCACTAGAGCAATTATGATCTGGAAGTCGATCCGGGGCAAGTGTTCGGATGTAATAAGTAATAAGATATATTTTGCAAAACACACATGTTCTCAATGTTGTTTTTTACATATTGTTTATGTCTTTCTGGGATGGGATAATTCCATATATCCCCAGTTTAAACCTTATATTGACATATTTACCCAATCAAAACTCATAACGACACATATACCCAATCTAAATAATAATTTGTCATATTTACCCATTTCTTTATAAAACTAGTTAAAATTTAATTTATGTTATAAAATTTCAATTATACCCCTAATAACTTAATAAAGACATTTGATCCTAAATAAATTCTTATAATCACCTGATGATAGCTCTCCTATAATCTGCTTTTGTGCCAACAAGTTGAACAGTAAACATGTTACCATTTAATTACATAGTGTAGAATAATGTTTAAAACCTTTTGAAACCTTATGGAAAAAATCACTACCTTTTGACAGTAATTCATTCTATTTCGTGAGCAAATTGTTGTATTACATGATAAAAACCAACTGACATCTCTTATCACATTATTGTGGTCAAGATTATACAACTAGGTACGTAAAATTCATGGCAATCGAAAAGGACGAAAAGTATGAAATATCTGATCTCATCAGAAGATCAAATAATCACTAAAAACTTTGAAAAAAACTGGAAAAACGAACCTTGAAAATCATTGAGTTTTATGAACAATCACATAGTATAAAAGAGGTTCTATATGATGAACAATCTTGATCATGTAAATGTGATCATGAAGTCATGCAAGCACTAGTTAATTTCTATGTAAACCTAGACAAAAAGTCATAAGACTATATGCAGTAAGCTCGGTCGATCCATGCGTGATCGATTGGTGATCGATTTGGAGGATCGATTCTCTTATTGCAGAAGTCGGTCGACCCACTCGATCGGCTACAACTTGGTCACAGGGACGATCGAGTGCAAATGAAATATACCCGTTTTTTTTTAAACGTTGCTTGTTGAATTCAAAAAAAAAAATTTCCTTTCAAAAACACTATAAATACACACACATATTTAACACAATTCACTACACCAAACTCTCTCAATTCTCTTAATCAAAATCTCACACATCAATCCTTAATTCAACATGTCTAAGAAAACACCACAATCAAAAGGCCGAAAATCCCGATTGCCTCAAAACATGCCGCAATTAACACCGGATCCGAATTTCCGGTTAACCGGTATGTCACCAAACATTAATTTCCGAGCTCCTAGTTTTGATTATCAATCGCAACTTCCTCAACAACAACAAACTGAAAATCCATTTCATGTAAATCGTTCTACAAATCGTCCATTTATTCCACCATATCAACAACCACCTCCACAACAACGACAACAACCACCTCCACAACCGTACGGCTCACCCGAATCCGTGTATCGTCCAACGATGGACTCGTCAAACTCTTCATATTCAGGTTATCAAGAATATTCTCCGGTTAACCGTATGGATTTTAATGCTTGTGATTTTGATGAACAATTATATAACAATCCTGACTTTTATATGGGAACCGGTTCGGGTTATCCGAATCAAGAGTATCACGGTTCCGGTCAAGGTTCGGGTTATGGTTCGGGTCATGGATCGGTTCCAAATGAAGATGCTATTTCAGAAGAGACTTCGCCGGTGAAACCAAAAAAACGAGCGACGAAGGGTAAGAAGCCGGTTGTGGAGAAGGAAACAAAGAATGATTCTTCGCTTTGGTCACGCGAAGAAGAGGTCGCATTGTGCAGAGCTTGGTGCGATGTGTCCGAGAATAGCATTGTCGGAAACAGCCAAAATGCCAAAGGATTTTGGCAGAAAGTGATTAAGTACTTTCAAAATGAGGTTGGTGCAGAAAGATCTTACAACTCGATAGTTACCAAATGGAAAAATAGGATTCGTCCTAGAGTTGGTCAGTTTTGTGCCATTTACGATAATTCATTTAAGAATTTTGGAAGTGGTGGGAATGACCTCACTGTTTACAAACGAGCGTGTGAAGAATACCTATTAATGTATGAACATGCGTTCTTATTGGAGCATTGTTGGGAAATTCTGAAGGACCATGAGGTTTGGAAAGACAATGAGATGCCGGCTTTTTTAAGCCAAGATGTGGGTCGAAAGAAGGCAAGGACTTCCGAAACGGGTTCCGATGTGCCTGATGATGAAGAAGTAGTCATTCGAAAACAGCGACCAATTGGCCGAGACGTCGCTAAGAAAAATAAGAAGAAGTCCTCGGAGAGTTCTTCCAAGTCTTCTTATATGGCAGATGTATCCGAGAAATGGCAGTACTTTCAGGATGTTGCTTTGGAAAAGAGGCAGGAAATGGCAGACGGCTACTACGAACTGAAGAAAAAAGCGTTGGAAATAGAGGCAACTATAGTTCAAGTCGAAAGAGAAAGACTTGAATTTGACCGGCTAAAGAAACGGGATAAAGACATCCTATTCTATATAACACCAATCGACCCGGCTTTGCCAGAAAGTGTCAAAGAAAGGATGCAAGAAATTAAGAACGAAATCAAGGAACGACACAACCTTAATTATTAGTTTTTAATAAGTATCTTAATGTTTTAGTGTGATTTCAATTTTATTGTAATGTTTTTATTTTGTTTGAATTATTATGTAATGTTTTAATTATTACATAAAATTTGAGTTTGTGTTTAAAAATGTAAAAAAAAAAAAAAAAAAAAGAAAAAAAATTGAACTTAGTCGCCCTTACTGGGGCACCTAATCGCCTGTAGGTCGCTGGAGAGAGAAAGCTGACGTGGCAGAGAAAAATGGAAGAACTTGGTCGCCTTACTGCAAGCAGACTAAAGGGGGTAAAAGGATGGAATATTTCTCACTTATTAATAAGGGTATAATAGTCAACATAATCTTGAAGAATAATTATTATTAATTTTATAAATCTTAAAAATGACTATATTAGTAATATGGATAAATATGACAAATTGTTATTTAAATTAGGTATATATGTCATTATTAGTTTTAGTTGTGTAAATATGGGAATATAAGGTTTAAGTTGGGGATATTTGGAATTATCCTTTTTGGGATAATGACCTGATTTTACTTATCATCTTATCTTTTTATATGTATTGAACTATTTTTTTTTTGCTATTCTATGTACTCAACATGTATTTTGCGTCATTTGTGTGCATTTTGTGACTTTTTTTCTCTTCAATTTATTAACACTTTTATTACTCGGGAGGGGTAAAAAAAAAATCACAAAATACACACAAGTGACACAAAATACAAATAGGGTATATAAAATAGCAAAAATTAAATTGATACATATAAAATGATACGTTGTCCGTTATCAATGTTTTTTCAAAGAAACACAGAATGCGTGTGAACTGTGAAGAAGGGCCAAGGAGGGCGGACGGGCACTGAACACGGAATAATGGAAGAGGGTCGAAGAGCGTCCAACACGGAATAGTGAAGAGATACTTCTCAGACTCTGCTTCATTCTTTTTCTCCACCTCGTACGATACTCTATTTGATTAAAATAAAAAGCATAGCTATGTTTATATTGATGCTTATGATAATGGAGTCGAGTTATTTTAGAAACCAATGTCTTTTTCCTTGTGTCATCATGACTTTATTTTGTAGATGGCACGGCAATTTAACTTAATGCATGGCCTTAATTTAGAGGGATGTTATACATACCCTCCCAATAGGCTATATGTACAAACCGCGAAACATATGATACAATCGCCCGGAGCTTGCAATTATTAGATACCCTCCTTATAAGAGGGGTCCTTATAAACTGCCCCCTTAATTTATGCTCATATGCATAAATTAAGGTGGAAACAGTTGATTTTGATCGACGAATCAAAATAAAGATTCGTTGATTGCTATAAGGTATCTATCTGTTTTTTTGGTTAAAGCTATGGTGTCGATTCAAGGTTGCAAAAATCGCGAATCGGTAGTCGGGCGGTCGACCACCTTGTACCTTGTAATCGGTCTAGGCGGGATTAATCGGTGATTAATCGGATTGACATTACCGAGAAATTTTAGTTATTTCCGGCAAGTTTTGTGTATTTCCGGTGAGTTTTAGGTATTTCTGGCAAGGTAGTTTCTAAAAAACAACTTGCAATAGACTTAAACAGTTACTATAAGTGATCAAAATAAGTTTACAGTGAGTTTTGGGTACTTCTGGCAAGATTTATAGGTTTCGGGCAAGTTTGACCACCATTGACCGCCGTTAATCGCCGTTGACCACAATTGACCTATTTGTTTGACCCAGTTACATAAATCGGCAAGGTCGGTGGCCTTGTAGCACCTAATCGGCGATTAATCGGCCTTGTAGACCTTTTTTTGCAACACTGTGTCGATTTATGTCATGTGTTATATATGTAACTTGGAAAATTCTATATTTCATGACTTGCGAGGTTTAATTATTATTATTATTATTTTTTTTTTTTTTTTTTTTTTTTAATTTTATTTTCCTAAATGGGTTGTGTGCATTTGTACTTATTGCACATATTCCGATGTTTGTTAGGATTTTTTTTTTAAATAAACGTATAATGTTGCTGTTCTACCAAATGGTTGAGTTTTAGCAACCAGCTCCACCGGTCCATGTCTAACCGCCCATGGTGTGAGAGGTAAATCAAGCCAATTCAGAGTCCGATTTATCAAAAACAAGTTTTGTTGTTTAAATATAACCTGTTCTGCTCATATATATTTTAGAAACAAACATAGATATGTTTGTTCTCTTCATGTGAATGAAGTCTTTAAAGATAATAGCAACAAAAGAAGAAATGTAAAATTATAAGTATATATTAAAGAGCATTGACTGCGACGTCGTATTGCCTTGGGCTTTTCCAGCCAAAATTGTTGGGCTAATCCTAGCCTGCTTCTATGATCCAGTTTTGTTTCTATAACCCAACGTGAAGAGATATCACCCCCTGTTTCTCCTCCTACTCTTTTCTAGAACCTGCTTTTCCCACACTCCGATACACATACTAACATTGACTATCTGAAGATAGTAATGATTATGGACTCATGATCCACGGGGGCGGTGATGCCCTGCCGTAGACCTATATAGCAAAAAAAGGGTTCAGCGGTTTGGTGGGTTGTGATTGTGCTTGAGATTTTTGGATTTCTTCCAAGTGTTTCATAAGCCTTTTGGTTGATCGGTTAGCAGCAGATACGTATGTTCCTTTTTCTTTTCTTTTTTGATTTTTATTTTAAATCAATATTAGGGTTTGATTGTCTTTGTGGTTTTACGAATTTTGTATTTTGAAATTTTCCCTTATATTCATTTGGTTATGGTTTAATTGTATGGTTTAATTTGTAGTTACGATATCTAGAAAAAAAATTTAGATTCTTAAGATTTTGGAAAAGTTCATATGCTTACTTTGATTAGATTATCAGGTTGCTTAATTGACCTTATGGCTTATTCATAAAATATGCATGGTGGAGATCGGTGACTGTGTATTGTTATGAAGAAGATGGTTATTTGGATTTTGATACCGAATTTTCCCAATCAGGTTTCTTTAGAGGTGCATTCTTAAACATGGCATTTTTAAGTATGGGTCGAAATAGGTGAAATTGGGTTCATAAATATATTAGTAAATGGGTTAAATTTGCTATCTAAAACATTTGTATCTGACACTGTTTTGCAAATACTATAAGGACAGTGGAAGGGTAGTCAGACATAATTGTAATGAGACATTTTGAAAGAGGTGTCGCACGAAGAGCAGCCATGGCCACTAACATTCCGGTAATTAATGTTGTGGATAGACCAGGACAACATCCTACTCAGGTATTCCAGCTCTCAATTTGTATCCATAAGGGATAATTTTAAATGATGGTGATTAATGTTGAACAATTAACCGGATTCTCTTCTTAGAACAAGAGTTCACACTGATGGCGCTTTCAACTGTAAAATCGGCTACTCCTTATCCAGGAAACATAAACCAGGTACGGTCTCATCTGCTATAAACGCCACATTACGGTTAGTCTATTCTTAAACATGTGTTGTCACTCGGGTGTTTAGCCTTTATTTAATTGTATCGATGCTAAGTTTGGATTGTGGAAGTAATAGTCCCAAACACCCCTAGATAGTTTTAACCTGAACCGCTATGCTGTGTTGTGCTGTTGGATTATTTGTGCATACCAGTTTTAACAATGGTAAGATGAAAGTGAGAATGGTAGAGAATGGGTTACATTAAGGATATGAATTTTAAATATGATTTTTTCTTCCCATTGCAGACATGGTTGACGCCAGTGAATTATGGATTTATGGACCTGGATCATATAAGATGGTCAGCTTTATGAATTCTTGCCGCGTGAATACTTCTTCGTTAGCTAAATAAGAAACTTATTAGATCTTTAAACATTCCTTATGATGTTGTGTTGTTAATTTTAATCAGCTTTTATGTATGTGTGTTATATGCAGTTTTACTAGCTCATTCGGTACCGCCATTGGAGGTAAAACTATCGGTTCTAGAAGAGGCGACAATGGTGTTTACCTGAGCTTCCTATTTGGTATGTCTTGGGTGATAACTTTGTATATCAGTATTGTTTTTTGCCAGTTTGTAATGTGCTCCACATTTTGAGAATTTTTTTTAACATGGTTTCATATGATGTTTCTCCTCAGATTATGACGTTAATTTGTGCAGGTTTGTATTGCTTTCGTCGAATCGCTGCTTCAACAACCAGGCTCGCTTGCATTTGACGAATCTAATATTATTAAGGATATTGTTCTTTCGAGGTATATTGATCCGTGCTAAATAGATATAAATATTATGCAACGACGGATACGCGTGAATAATTACAAATTACCCCTTTGTGAAAAAGGATACTTGCAAAAACTCGCGTTCGTGTGTAGTGTGAGACCAGGTAAGTGATTACCCGGATCGTTTCCCAACGAGGTGTGAATGGGCAAACTGTGAAAAGTTAGGATTAGAGTGACTGATGTGATTAGATATTTTGGATTTTGCTTTTTTATATCTAATTAACAAATTAAAAACAAATATACACAAGAAAATTAAACGCGAATAAAATTAAACTGAAAATGCGTAACAGGAAATCTAAAATGGGACAAAAACTGAAATCTATAAAATTAAAACCTAAAAATGTAAAATTACTTAAAACTTATTTAAAAATTAAAATTATATTTTTTTACACTTTTTTATTTAATTATTATTAATTATTTATTATTTAATAATTATTTAAAACTAATTTAATTTATAATAAATACTAAATGAACAAAGAAAAATCTAAAACTTTTTCTATAAATATTATGAAGTAAAAAGAAGTTAAGAAAATTATAAAAATGAAAATTACTTAATTAAAAATTTAAAAAGATAAAATCTATTAAATAGAAGCTATCACTTATTTTCTATTTTGTTTTTCTTAAGGTCTAAAAATGTGATTATATTTTTCCTAGATTATAATTAATAAAAGAAAATTATGAAAATTAGAATTATATTTTTCTGATTATTATTTTATTTATTATGATTTAATTACTATTAGAAACTAATTAAAAAGATTAAAAATATCAAATGACTTAGGAAAAATCTGAAAAATTCAGGATAAGTCTAAATTAATATTTAAAAGCTAGGAAAATTAAAATCAAAAGTTTAATAAACCTAAATAAGCAGTTGGACAGATAAGCAGTTGAGTCAATAAGCTAAAAATAAGCTAATAAGCACAAAAGCCTACCAAATGCTCAGGACAGGTTTAATAACCTACTGGAAGCACAAAAAAACTTAATTATAAGAGCCTATTCCACAGATTAATCAAATGATCACTTAATCAGTTGCAAATCTCACCTAGAAACTCAGGAAAATGACCAAATTGCAAGGCAGATTAAGCAGTTCAAATAAGCAGATAAGTTGAACAATATGGGGGCAAAAGTGAGCTAGTACTATGAGCTATTTAGAAATGCAAAAAGCAAGGCCTAAGCTTATCTATATAAGCCACAAATGAGTGAAGATCAGCAGCAACAGCAACTCAGTGTATACTGAGTTGTTGTGTGCAGAGTTGTGCAGAGTAGCACAAGCCAAAGGGCTCTAATCCAACTTTTTGATTACTTCTAATAGGGACACAAGTGACTCAGAGAAGCAAAGAAAAAGGCCAAAATGAGGTCATGGCTTATTCTAGCTTATTTGACCTTTTTGATGCCTGAAATCAACACAGGCTATAAAAAACTATGGTTTCTAGTTATATTGCTATTTTGAACTTGAAAACACCTTATTTGGACTATATTAAGCAGGTGTGAAGTTGGGAAAAAGGTAAATGTACAGTAACACTGGGTTTGACCAGTTGACTGCACAAAACCAAACACTCCTTAATGGGTGTTCTGTGGTGGTTTTCAAATGGAAATGGCCTTTTTAACTTATGGTGTTAATTAAAAAGGTTTTACTAACTTAATTAAGCACTGATTAACAACTTTTAAGACAAAATTAAGCTAGATAATAAGCTATGCTACTTAAGGCTATTTTTGGCTTTTATAAATTTTTTAAGGGAAATAAAGACATTGACTGCTTTTAACTGATAAAAGTGATGAAATACACTAGGAAACTAATAATAAGCAAGAATTAACAATAATAAGCTACTAATAAGCAGTTACACAGTAAACTAGAATTTAATGCAAACAATGAGAAAAAGCTTACAACTTAGAAAGAGCTTATGAAAAGATGAACAAGGACCAGAAACCACTCCTAGCTTGTTGTCAACAAGCTAGAAACCAGAAAAGCCATCCAGATTAGCTTCTACCCCCAGAACTGCTTATTATGAGCTTTTGTTGACTTTCTTTGACTTTTTCTTCTTTCTTGAATTAGAGCAGAATTAAACTAACATAAGCTCACAGTAAGCTATAATTAGCTTATATAAGCTTATGTAAACAGATAATAAACTTTTCCAATTAACATTTAACTTAATACGAATTACAGTAGAACTTGAAATTGTAAAGTAACTGAAATTTAAGACAAGATGTATTAAAATAAGATCAAAATGACTGAAATTAACTTGAATTAAGACTGGAAAGTGGAAATTACAATAATGAAAGACAATTACAATAAAAACGATTTAATAAAAACTAACTACTCCTTTATTTCCTATTACATTGATCTATATATACTAAATAATGCTGGGAAACCCTTAGCCGACATCCTTGATCACTTCTGCACCCTTGGATTGCTTCTAATCAATCTGAGCCCTTCAAATGAAAATTGGCGCCAAAATAGAGATAGTGGATTCGAGCAGGTTTTTAGCATTTAATGCATTTTGTGGAGGTGGAGAAGAAGCTTTAAATGCTTCTTGTTTTGTTAGGTAAGTGGGGTAGGAGGGGGGTGGTATTGCAGGAAACTATGGGTGATGGTGGTTTTGGCGGGGTTGTGAGGAAGAAGAGAAGTCAAACCGAAGTTTGACTCTGGGATATTTAGCAAAGGGTTGGGTCGGGTTGGTTTAATAAAAGGGAGTTGGGCTGGTGTGGTGGATTGGGCTGGGTGGTTGTGTAGTGGGTTGGGTTAGGATTAGATATAATTGGGTTTTATTTTTTAGTTTAGGGTCCGGTTAGGTTTGTAGTTAAATCACAAGGACCATAGTTGTAATTACTGAATTCTTGAAGGGTTGAGTAGACAATTTTCCAAAGTTATCAAAAGAGTTTATTTTGCCAATTATAAATAGCACAAGGGTAATATTTGATAAATTCCAATTTTTAAATACCCGAGGACTAGTTTTGCCAATTTTGAAACTTGAGGGGTAAAAGTTGCCATTTTTAGAAAACTTTCATCCAGGGATTAAAAGTGACATGTTTGATATCCCAAGGACTAAAGTTGACTTTTCTTTCATTTTAAACCTTCAGGGACTAATTCTGCCAATTTATGAAACTTCAGGGACTGAAAGTGACAATTATGCAAACTTTGTTCGTTTTTCACTTGTTTTCAATCTTTTTGTTCCTGAGTCATATAAAAACACATTTTATGATATTTTCAGTATTTTGAAGCATATCTGCATGTTTTTAAATGTTTTTGTAGATAAAATGTGACAGAAATGATGAGTATTTAGACACTCATCATATATCTTTGAATTAAACTTTGAGATTTTTAGATGAATGTGATCGATACTCGATAATTCGGCCAAATTTGTTGAAGCCTCTGAATGTTGCAGATTCTTTTAGCTTATCAGCTATTTTCAAGCCACATTGACTAATTAACTAAAAGAGTTATTTTAGTTTATCAGCTGTTGGGTCATCTTTTAACAAAAAATAACCAGTCCAAAGTTTCTTGCATAGGGCACGATTAGTCACACAAAGCTAACAAGATGTTTGATTGGAGTGGTAACTTTATCAAGTGTAAACCTGTCTTATAGGTTAATCGCAAAGTAGGGTGATTCGAAATGATGCTGCTCTCCACGGTTTGGTACACAATACATCCGCGCTTTCAACTTCGGCAGTGATTACCGAGTCAAGTATTTATCAAGATTAACTTTTACCTTGCCAAAATAAATCACAATCTCTGTATGCTTAATAAGCCATAAAATGTTGCCTCTGTATATCACGTTGACGCAACGGCCAGATGAAACCAGGGTACCAGTTACGCCACCAGCACATGCAAGATGGTTGCCAGTACAAAAGTAATAAAATACAGATAGGGCAGACATGTGACATCTTTCTTTGGCCAGTTATTTTTATACATGATTGAACTATATTACATGTATTACTTTCCCTGGCAGGCAACATCTGAATGTGTCAACATAGAAGAGTATTGAATATTATGCTACGAGAAAGAAAAACGAAGGGCATAAAGAATTGGAAGATGCGAATTCCAAGGTTAACTCTCGAATCCGAATACCAATTCTCCATTTGTTCCACTTAAGTTTCATATGCTTAGTTACTAATGATGTTATATGGGATAATGAACAGGGATACAATCATAGTGGTATGATGCAAGATGACATTTTTGAATATCAAGAAGGTGGTCGAATGGCAAAAAAAGGCGGATCCAAACATCAAGGAGGAGGGGCGGTTTAGGTATAATGCACCCACCTAGTGAAACATTGATGAAAATAAGGGCAGAACGTGAGAGATATGTCAACAGATATGGGTAGTGGGTGCGAGGCAGAACAACAACACCACAAGTATCTGCAGCAGGTCGTCAACTAGAAGACCCTTATTGCGTCACATGGGATGCTGCAATAGATATCTTTTTTGTGTCGTCGAAAATGCTGTCAACTAATAAGTGGATCTGTAGCTCCTCTTTTAAATCAACTGAAATACAACTAAATGATAACTGATGGTCAAGTTAGCGTTTAAAATCTATCATCTTCTTATGGACTAGAAAACCCGCCTTTTTTTATTGCCCCAGGTCAGGTCTAGCATGGTCGTTTTTTTCTTATATTTTTGTTTACATGCGTTGTCTTAATCTACCTGGATCATGTATCTATTTGACCATCATTCAAAGCTATAGTTTTATGGTAGATACTATAACACAACCCTTTTATGTAGGCATCTTAACCAGGGCCACTATTAATCTACCTGGATCATGTATCTATTTGACCATCATTCAATGCTATAGTTTTATGGTAGATACTATAACACAACTCATGGTCGTTTGCCACTGAACAGCTTCATTTGAACTGTACTGACGCCCGTGTGGCCTATGAATTTGGAAACGTGAATTTTAAAAAAGTGTACCTACTGCCGAATATGGTTGTAATTTGAATGACCGTGTGCTTTCTGAACGACGATGCAGGTATTCCCAGGAACCTTGCACTAACCAAAGCGACCGCTGTTGATTATTGCTGCAGAAACCAAATGGCGAAAAAGGCTACAACAGCCTAATTTGACGGCTGTAAGTCCAAGTGTGAGAGGGATGTGCACAGGACTAGCAATTTGCGGGAAAATGCGGCCGCTGAACTGCTCTAAAAGATATTCCAAGTGGTAAGTCTATATTCTTCTTGCCCCTTTGCTCTCAATTTAAGATACATGTCATTTTCATTTAATGTTTGATCGACTTTTTGAAAAAAAGTATACTAAATTTACGCATAGTCATCAGTTTTCCTTTTTCATGTTATTGTAGAACTTTCTAATCAATTCGTGGATACAAAGTAGTGAATTTTATAGGGTTTTTTTCTTTTTTTTTTTTTTTTTTTTTTTTTTTAATTTTTAATATTGGGTTTAAAAAATGGTCGCAGATAGTAATGAAAGGAATCATTTTTATCAAGTTTTGGGGTTAAAGGAGTGCGGCGCAGACTTGTGGTGTCATTTAGGACTGTCATTCAGGTGGAATGTTGTCAGGAGTGTGGTTCAGAGGTTGCGTCTCAGAGGCTTATCGTTTTCAGCAAATAAGCACTCTGTAGTCTTACTTTTACATGGTCTGTTTGAGAAAAATTGAGAGCAGTAAGATAGTCGAGATATGTGAAAGGTAAATTTTAGTGTCATCTATGATAATTTATTATAACGGCACCTTATTTGCTTATGTTTAAATTTTTACATGGTCTGTTTGCATATAACTGCTTATTGGTACTCAATTTGGAACTGCAGATTTTTGTGGGAGAGATTTAATTAGTGATTAGTCCACAAGCAAGCAATGCAATGCAAGTCTGTTACCGCAGCTACGATCCATAAGTAAGAGTTCAGCTTCATTTTGTAACTCGGGTGCTTATACAAGTCCTGAGACACTTGATTATGGGGTTGGTAATAATATAGGAACATAGAAATACATATTGTAAATATATTTCTTATATAATATCTCACATGGAAATACATATTGTAAATATATTTCTTATATAATATCTCACCTGTAACTATTATACAACTTTTTTTGATCTATGTTACTTATATACATTTGATCTTTATGATAGTTGATCAGGACGAAAATGATCATTCTCAACATTATGCTTTGAAAAATACCTTTGATAAAAAAACATTATAAACTAAATACGACAAAAAGCCAGTCGCCGCCATTCTAGTTTATAAGAAGATGGAAAAGAAATATGGACTAAAGTCACTAAACAAGGAATCTTTATGGGCTGTAAATTAATGGACCAATAGAACGGACTAGGCCCATGCATACAGCCTGTTGACAAGACCATTGACAACGAAGGCCAACACGACATTTTCACACTTTTACGACAAAAATACTTCGTTTAATTTCAACAAACAAAAATCGTTTATGTCACTATTTATTTTGTTTTGGTTCGGATTTCTTATATTCTTGTTCATTTTCTGAAAACAAAACAGAAAAGGATTTTTGTCGCAAAATCTTTACTTTATCTCAAATTTGTTGTTTAACTAGTTTATCACGTGTTTATAAATTGTAAATTTTTTGATAGATAGTTGTAGCATAGTTCATTGAGACAACGTGACATGCTCTTCAAAAGAATCAAATTCGCGGTGAAACCCTGATCGCGTGGATCTCTTTCGGATATCTTCTGACCTTTTCAAAAGGACTTAGGCCTAGGCAGTGAGCGTGTGTTTGAGTGACTTTATCAATGAGTTGTGATTAAAACATGACCTATTTCTCTAAAGCTATTCTTGGCCAGCCAACAAAATGTTACAGTGGAGGCCGGATGGGTGATACCAATAAAGCAACGCCCCAACATATCTATAATCTGATGATCGGCTCAATTCTATGATTTTATGTTCATTTCATATTGGACCATGTTGGAATATGATTATATACATTCTCATTTGTTATACTATAATGAGACTCCTAAAATGAAAAATACAACGACACTTTAAGCTTTTAGGGCATAAATATTTGTGGTCCAAGATGTGGTTAAATCTTTACCCGAGTCAATGCATACATGTAGGGCATAAACTTCGTTGTCTTTCTAAAAAAGACAATGAAAATAAGCACACTAGCGTAAAGAAAATAGAGTTTGTCTAGATAGATGAAGACATACCCTTCATGTGATCGTGTCTTATGCAAATCAAATAGATACCCAGAATCTACGTATCCAACTAACCCAAATTTTGAATTTGGTTTATTTTGGAAACAATCCCATATCACGAGTACCATATAAAGATAAAGCAATAAATGTTTGATTTTGTTCCAATATTGTGCATGTTTCTTCGAAATTTTTTCTTGCTAATACATCTATAGCAAACGCAATATCTGGTCGTGTTTTGTTACCTAGATACACTAAACTATGAAAGTCCCAATGCACTCAAATATGGTGCTTCAGGACCAACAATTCCTACATCATTTTCTTTGATGTGTTCGATGACATATAATACGGATATCATGCCTATTGGGCCTAGACCGTACTATACACATTTGGGCCCCGACCCAACAAAACCGACAAGCAAGTGCACCGTACGTCACCAAGCAAAACAATAAGTAAGATACGGTCCGGATGCACGAAGAAGCACGCATATCATCTGAATGATACTTCCGCAGTAGTCCAAGCGGACCAACCAATGGCCGCGGAAGATGATCTGTGTCCGCAATCACGATTAAGTTACGGACCTTTGACTGACAAGGTTCTCACTCTGGCCACTAATAAAAATAAGCGAAATACTAGGAAACCCTAGTACCCGACTGGCCTATAAAAGGCAACCTTTCAACACATTTGCGAGGTATGACTTTCTCACACATACCAATACACACATATTCTCTGACATGCATGATTACTTACTCACACGTCGGAGCTTAATCGTGGGGTCCGTCCCCACGGTAAGACTAACGATTTACTTTCATTTATGCAGGGAATCATTTCATCACTTAGATTAGAGCAAGCTTAACCCATAATCGGCCCATCAAAGTAGCCCAATACGCAATCCGAACCCAAGCTTAACCCATAAGCGGCCCATCAAAGTAGCCCAATACGCAATCCTAACCCAAATCTATACCCCTCACATATTTTGCACTAACAAGTTGGCGCCATCCGTGGGACCCATACGCAACTGCGTTCTTGAAAAATACTCATCATGAGCACTTATTCAGTCCCCACCCCTTCCGGGGCCACGTCCACCGTGCGGAGTACGGTAGGAAGGGAAAAATAGAAAGCACTGGAAGATCAAGGTAGACTCGCATCCGACGCAGCTCTCCGAGAGAACTGTGACGAGCACTACCACCAGTTGTTGCCAAATATAGGTGAGAAAGTTCATCAAAAGAAGATGCAGCAGAAGAAACTCAAGGGAATACAAACCCGTTTAAACTTTGAGGAAGTTTCGCAACATGCTAAATCTGGAACATCTAGCAGAAAAGGGAACCTTAAGAGGAAAATCAACGCTGAGCAACTCCGAAGCGTGTCCGGAAGCCCTAATCCAAGGGGCAGCCAATCAAGATTACCAGAGGAAAGAAGTCTCGAAAGAGAAACGCTATTCGGAAGACTGGAAAAAGGAGTGTTTAACAAACTGGGAGATAAAGAAAGGAGCACACCCGTGCATCTACTGGATTCCAGGAAACAGTCCTACCGAAGTGAGAGACGAAGAACAGAAAGCTGTTACCGAATCTTCTATTCAGGAGGAGCAGAATTCACTCTCAGAAGGCATTATAGGGTATCCTCTCAAATGATGGGCGAGCCGTCCGAGAGCAAATACAGTGGCGGCAGATATTGGAAACCAAGGTCAAAAAAGCAAAGGTCAAGTATCGAGGAGGATGACCTAGCACGGCCATGGGTGTGCAAAGAGGTTGATCCATTCACTCCTCACATCCGCTATTTTGACCTACCAAAAAGAACCCACATGCCAAGTCATGTCAAAACGTATGACAGAAGTGAAGACCCGAAAAATCACCTTAAGATTTTCCAAGCGGCATCCCGAGTAGAGCTCTGGGCTATGCCAACCCAGTGCCACATGTTCAAGTCCACTGTCGCTGGACCCGCTAGGGCCTGGTTTGATAGCCTCCCTCCGGAATCCGTAAATAGCTACAGTGAGCTGATGAAAACATTCCTAAAGGACTTCCTTCAGCAGAAGAAGTATATCAAAAATCCTGTGGAACTCCATCATACTAAAAAGAGAAAGGAGGAGTCCATGAAAGATTTTGTGCGAAGATTCAAGACAGAAAGCAGAGATACTAAGGGAGCACCGGAAGCCGTAAAAATCTCAGAGTTCATGCACGAAATAACCAACCCAGAGTTTACAAAGCGCTTGCATGACAGAATCCCAAAATCAATAGGCGAAATGATGAAGGTAACCGCATCTTCCCTTAAAGGAAAAGTAGCGGTTTAAAATCAGGAGCAAGATAAATCACTTCCGCCATGGAAGCCACAGGATAGCAGACAAAAATAAAATTTTAAGAAATGGGCATGCAAGAGTCCGCATAGAATGGGAAGAAAACCAGACTGGTACACTCCCCTTCCTAAATCCCCAAAAGAGATTTTGGTTCTAGAGAAGGCAAAATTCAAAGTTCCACCTCCAATGACAACCCCGGTTGAAAAAAGGAATAACAACAAGTTTTGTGAATTCCGTGGAGAGGTAGGGCATCGTACAGATGAATGCATGCACTTGAAATAACAAATTGTCGCATACAATCAAGGAGAGCGTTTGGAAAGGACAAGTCATTAGCAACTCTAGTAGCACAGACCTGGCAAAAAGCAACTAAATAAAAATCATACAAAGCTTCTCTCCAGACCCAAAAATATTATTTCCACCTTTGGAAATTATAGGCCCAGTGATTATTAGGGTAGAAATCGAAGGCCATTTCATACACCGCATGAACGTGGGCAGAAGTTCAGACTTTAAAAATACTGAACGACCATTACTTTAAAAGGGTCTGACAGGAGATAAAAAACCAAATGCTGGTAAAAATCGGAGGTAATGAACACTTTAATTCCGCATGGATGAAATTCATAGCACCACGGAAATATAAAAAGGCCGATATTAGAAAAGTACAAGCAGTCGCATCAACAGCTCGTGGAATGCTTAAGTTTCGAGTAGAAGAAGGGATGCTTACACCGCAAGGAGGTCAGACCATCCTGCTTGAAAGCGTGACCACCTTCGGACCGGAAGGGCCATCTTCCGGTATTACTCGACCAACGGAGGAACGCATCAAGATAGCAATATACCCAGAACATCCGGAAGAAATGGTAGCTCTAGGGTCCACCATGATGAAGGGAGGCCGGAAGAAACTATGAAGGGTGAACTCCAGTCAGGCAAAAGAAAAGAAGCCAGACGCAAAAAAAAAAAATAAAAAAAAATAATAATAAAAATAAAAAAAGGAACAAAAAGATACAAGAAGTGGAAAAGCCTGTTGACGCCGGCATCACGAAAGGAGTACATCACCAAAACTGGTCGGCTAGTCCGGTAATGGTGAACACAGTAAACACCAATGGAACGACAACATATCTGCGGCCTATTAGAGCATAATCCATCCGTGGCCATTAACGCACAAGAGAGAGTGATTTCCGCTAAGTTGCGAAAGCAAAAGGTGTGCTCGAACAGATGAAAAAGCTAAGAGCGGAACTCCCAACAATAGCAGCACCAATGGAGAAAGAGGAACTCATTATCTATCTTGCAGCTGCAAAAGAAGCGGTAAGCACAATACTTATGACTGAAAGGGAAGCTAAATTCCAATTTACTTCGTCAACCGTGCCTGGAGAGGCTCGGAAATAAATCACACACCCGTGAAGAAGCTGGGGTTAGCCCTGGTACACACCAATAAGCGACTAAGAAAATATTTCCAAACACATGGTGAATGATCAACCCGATAAGGAAAGCTTCCAGAAACATGGATCCCACTCACGAGCGGAGTATCTCGTATATGTATTTTCGGAGATAAAACAATACTTATTGATTCGGAAGGAATGAACTCAGTCTCTGCAAAAGAGGGAAAACCACTTTCGCATAAAGGAGATAGTTCAAAAAGGCTCGCTAACAATAAGCCACCAAGCGATTCTTACAAAAAGCTCAAAACATCGTCCGGTTCACTTAAAAGACATACTCTATAAATGACGCGGGCCAGCGGCCCGGATCACTGGCAAACAGTGTTAAGCGGGAAAACTCTTGGAAAGACAAATTCGTGTTTCTTCCCAAGACGCTGAAATAACCGATCAGTATACTTTATGTCAAATCCGATAAGCCAGAAAGATACTCCAGCTACAAGCCTAGGCACGTGCCTATCTGCCAAAAATTCAGGCAAAGTCACTATTTATATGTGAAGATACAGTAAATCCTCTCCTATAAAAGGTCGTTACAAAAGAAGGGGAATGCAACCAATCCCACAAAAACGAAAAGGATATTCAACACAAACATAATACAAAGTAGCATAGTGATCGTATCCACGATATCCGTTTAAAAGAAGTTGAAGATGTTATCAATTTGTTATAAAAGGTTCTTGAGTAATGATATAAAGTTGTTCATCATGTATGATAATCAAGATCTTGACTTAATGACAAAATGCCATTGGTATATGATTATTTCCTAAATACTCAGGGTCCATTCAAGTGTTTACCCACATATTGCATGGACTAGTAAGCAGTGCAAGAATCGAGGGGATCATCTCATGATCCAGATCAGTTCTTAAATGACTACTAATATCAGTTAGTCGTTCTTATATAACGACTAATAACCCTAAACCATAATGCTCTACAAATCCCATTCATCCAAGCACCCTTCCATAACATCCTCGAGCGTCTTTTTTAGCAATATGGTGAGTTGGTGACATTCAAACCGTTCTTGTGCAAAAAGACGTCTCATCTGCCCACCCTCAATCCTTCCATTGCAAGCATTCATAGCACCACTAGCTTGGACCAGGAAAAAGCTTACCTGGACCATGATGTCCAGAGTAACAGTTCTCATTATTAAAGGTCGCATAGATGGCGAGAGCCTCACCGCCAGTTAGGCTCTCATTGGCCATCAAAGTGGTAAAAAGCAGAAATGTTTAATGGTTGATCGCGGTAATAACCATGGGAAGGAAGGCAGGGGTAATCAGGTCACGGAAGGGAAAGATAGAATGGGGAAGAGCATACGTTCCTAGGGATAAGTACAAATTGTACATCAGGGGCAATTCATTGCATTAAGCTGTCCCTGATTAACAAAAACTTCCCTACAACGTCAAGCAAAAAAGGATGAAAACGATGCCTTCATCTCTGTTGATGCCCAGCTGGCAAGCCGGAAGACGCGTTGGGTTAAATATAGCTACTTGATGACTGGTAAGGCGATTCCACTCAGCCTTATCGTCACTTAGACCAACAAGAGAAAATGATTCGAGATCCTAATTCTTTGAACAATCTTGATCCGCAATCTGGACTTGCTACCGCAAGGGAATCAGCTTGTAGAAACTAGAAGGGGGGGGGGGTTGAATAGTTTCATCGTTTAGAATTACGTTTTAAAAGATTTTTAGTTCTTTTAAGTTCTTTTTGAAAATCCGTTAGATTCAATAGTTATGTGAGATCTATAAACACAATATTAATATGTAAAGTAAGTAAAGTAAAGACAAGAGATAGAGGAAGAACACAACCACACAGAGACGCTGAGATTTATAGTAGTTCGGCACGAAGCTCACTCTTCGCCCTACTCCACTCCCCGAGTACCACACTCGAGAGTTCACAATCACTATGTCAACACACTCCCTTCAGGCGAAGCAAACCGTACACAAAGCTTACACCAAGTTTAACGACACTAAGCGGAATGTCGGGTCCTAATCCTTGTTAGAACCAATCTACACAAAGCCCACTTGGCTACACGAACAAGCACTCTTGTCCACTTGGATTTACACACAATCCAAGTCTTCACACGGATGATCTCCCCGTCCAAATCTTCACACGGACGATCACTCCGTCCACTTGAATCTACACCCGATCCAAGTCTTCACGAACCTTCACTAGGTCCTAGTCTTCACTTCACGGACTCACACCAATTCCAAGTCTTCACACACACTGACTTACACAAGGTCCTAATCTAGATACAACACTTCACAGACTTACACTTTGTTCGTATTTCACCTAACACACCTAATCACGACTCACACACAAGTCGGTTACATAAATTAACAATATATACGACTTAGAGAGCTTGGGGAAAGAAGAGAATCGTAACACGAGTTACTTTTGTGTGTGATGACTCTAACACTTCGTTTCTTGACGAATACGAGCGTTCTTCTCTTGCACTTTGATATTGAGGGTAACGGGATCACTTATAAACACATACCGACACGTTATAGTGATCAAAGAAAGGAGGAAGAAAGAACAGAATGTTTTTGTGCAAAGAGGGTTGGTTTTTCTGAGAGAACAGTGCAGTATTTATAGGCACCAGGAGGAGCGAGGGACGGTCCTTTAAATACTGGACGGTCCCATATATTTAAGGGACTGTCGCCATGTTTACGGGACCATCCTACATACACTCTTATTTTTGTCCTGATGTGGTGAAAGTTTACCTGGAGAAAAACTTATCTGGTTTTAGGTGGGAAAACTAGCTGTTGGAAAATTTGAAATTCAAATTTATTTTCTTTAATAAAATATTTCTTTTTAATTACAAAAATACTTTTGTAAAAATGTCTTGTCACATAAGAATGTGAAGTTTTGGGAAAATAATATCTTTGATCACGTTAGTAATGTCGGTATTGTGTATGTTCATACCTGAAGTAATGTTGTAGTTGATACGTTGTCGAAACGATTATCCTCGGTTAAAAACTTATCAAATGTAGTTTTTGTAGGACCTTAGATCTAACCTTATCACACTATATTAAGCTCGTATGGCACGTATGGTGACTTGAGAAGGAAGTATGTATGCGTATAACTAGAGAGAAGGTAGAGAAATGAAGAGAGAATTCTTATTAAAGAAACACATACAATACACACTCAAGCACACCACACAAATGAGGTGTGTGGTGTCTTTTATACATCAAGTAAGACGCCTCATGGGCTTTCTGTGGGCCATGTATGGATTGGGTTGGATTACATCATAACTTAGTAAACTAGCATAACATAACTACTAACCTATTAGCTTAGCCCAATCCACGAGCCCATTGACTATTCTACTATATTTTCAATAACACGTTTACAAAGTTCCTATGACTAGAATGACCGCCACTTTTCTTTAATGCTGACAATCTCCCCCTAAGGGGTGGTCATTCAGATGATGCTCCACGTGATTAGGTATTTAGTCTTCTGGGTCTTGAACTTTGTGTGTTGACGTAGAATAGTCTTGATTCTTTGTTCCTTCATGCTTTGTGATCTTTGAGATAATGTCTATTGATCTTTCTTGCCTTTGATCAGCATCTTCACAAGTTTACCGTGTCGTCTCTTCCAACATACTCATACTTCTTGATAAGACTTTGAACTCCATACTTATGTCTTCCTCAATTGATTCATGAACTTGTTCTTTACTTCTTGATTAGCTCTTTGACTTTGACGTAACTCATTTTCTTTAACTTGATCTCTTTGTCTAGAACGTTCTTCACTTGAGCTTGTTGAGGATGAACTTCATAAGTATGAGTATGAGGTGATGTAGATGTTGAAATATATGATGATGGTAAATAGCCTTTCCTCCAAGGGGACTTTCATTAGTACATGCATAAAAATAGTTTGTAATAAAGCATCCGGCACTTATAGGTTCGGACTTCGAGATCGTTAACAGCATAGTGTGAAAACTTTCTTTAATCCTTGCCAAGGCCATTCCTGTACCGGATACCCCCAAGAGGGCTTACACAGATATACCGAAGTACATCAACGATTCAGGGTGAGCCAATGAAGTATACCGAAGTATCACTCCATGACTGTAGACCGTTTGAAACAAGTAACCATCACAATAGATAAGGCAAGATCCGTAGATCTCATAAAGACATTTGACAACTTGTGTTCCTTTTTGGCGAACACAAGTGTATGTTTTGGAAATTGTGTCCTAAGAGATATTTTAATGAATCTCATGGCTCAAGACTCGATTATGTGCGTTTTGGTTTTAGTCGTCGGAGGCATGGAGCAGAGTGCCACCTTTTCAATATCAACACATCTCGGAGTGAGAGGCCGATAGATTATGTAAGGTTCTCCGTGAGAATTGAAACAAATATCTTTTAAGATATGCCTGAGTGGCTAGGAGGGGTTGTGCAGCGCGTCACTGGGTCCATGACATCTTGTCTTCAATACCAGTATCATCTTTGTGATAACCGATAACAGATGTATTGACCCGGTTTCTGCCCTAAGTTTTCATGGAGGGCTATTTCTTTTCACCCTTTGATAAACTTTTCTTTTTAATTCTTCAACCCCTTCTTTCTCCTTTCTCATTAAATCATTTTTTAAATCATACCTAAGGACTTCTAATTCTAATCTATTGGAATTGTCCTTGGGAAGATCCCTCTGGCTCTGGCGGATCATAGGACATAAACCTAACCATAATCACCTTATAACTCCATGATTATCCTAGATTCATTGATCACTTGCCATAAAACCTTTTGTGAAAATCTCTCAAAGTGTTTATGATTATAAAACACATTTTTGTTAACACTTCGAGAGTTTTGCATTTTTCAGAAATACTCCCCCTACACATGTGCTTGAACATTTTTTAAGATATGTTTGCACATGTTGGGTAGAGTTTACACTTTTGAATTGATCGATTTTCAGTGAACATGACCGATTCGAGATACGCTTACATAACTAGTTAGACTAGCTTGAAATTATTACCCGTCCTGGTTAAGTTCAAAGAAAGTCTATCGAGACGGTACACTCTACTTAGACAATTCCTATTTGAGACACGCTTACATCACTGGTTAGACCAGCTTGAAGTTATTACCCGTCCAGGACAAGTCTTTTCGACTACTGACAATTAAGCTTCGTCAATTCGTTGGTTATATCTGAATCGAGCTCTTTTGAGATTCAACTAGGATCTTTAAACATTTTGATCACATTTTAATCACGTCTACTCCCCCTCAAAAATAGCATATCGTGATATTTTTGAAATCAAATGATTAAGAGAAAATTTTTTGGAGAGATAGACGGGTTTGTTTTTGCATGAAGTCGGAACATTTTGATTTTGATTTTTATACTCCCCCTTAAAGAAAGCATGTTTTTAAACATAGAGTTTAAAATCAATTTTAAGGGTTTGGAGGGAGCTATCTTTTTAAAATGCGAGTTACATACTGAAATGTACACAAGTATTTTTGTAAAAACGAGTTTTTGTGTGAAATCTTTTCGTTTGTTTAGACTCGAACTTTTTTAAAATGATTTCATTTTTGAAATTACGATTCCTGATCTGAAATAATCAGAAGACATCATTTAAGTCCGGGTTTCGTATTGAAGTATACGAAAACTTTTTTTTTTTTTGAGAAAATTTGAGAAACGACATGTTTTGGAAAATATTTTAGAGATCTCTCACTCAAGCATCTGTACATATCCGTCTCATTGTTGAATGACATTTCTAGAAATGTAAAGCATATCGATTATATGAGAGACATGTCGTGAGAAGAATATTGTTGGTTTTTTTATTTTATATTGTTTTTGTATTTTTGAAAAAATTTCTATTTTTATATTTTGTTTTGTATTTGGTTTTTCAAAAATATTCACAGCGAATTGTGCTCAGGAGTTAGGTTTTTCAAAAACATCTACGACCATCGAAGCTGACGCACCAACGTCCTCAGGAGTTAGGTTTCGCATGCCAATTCGTCGAACTAAAGCGTCAAACCTTTCTTTTGGAAGGGCTTTAGTAAATAGATCAGCGAGTTGGTAATCTGTCTTTACGAAAAATAATTCAACAGTACCCTCTTCTACATGCTCTTTGATGAAGTGATAGCGGACTCTAATATGCTTGGTCTTAGAGTGTTGTACTGGATTGCATGAGATGGCTATGACACTTTTTGAATCGCAATACAAAGGTATTTTGTCAAAAGTAAAGCCATAATCTGTGAGTTGTGTCCTCATCCATAGAACTTGGGCACAACACGCAGATAGAGTCACATACTCGGCCTCTGCAGTTGATAATGCAGTACAATCTTGTTTCCGTGACGACCAACCTACTAGCTTTTCACCTAAAAATTGTGCTCCACCTGATGTACTTTTTGCTGTTACTTGACAACCTGCATGGTCGGCATCTGAAAATGTTATTAGTTTAAACTCGGAATCTATCGGATACCAAAGTCCCATGTTAATGGTTCTTCGTAGGTACCGAAAGATCCATTTAACCTCTTGGAGGTGAAGTTCGGTAGGCCTTGCCTGAAACCGTGCTAATAAGCAAACAGCAAAATGAATATCGGGTCGACTAGCAGTAAGGTACATGAGAGAACAAATCATGCTCCGATATTTCTTCGGATCGATGGGTTTCCCAAATAAATCAGCACCGATTTTTGGTGAAGTGACCATTGGTGTACCAACAGAGTCACAATTTTCCATACCATGTTTTTTCAAAATCTCAATTGTATATTTAGCTTGATTAATAAAAATACCATGAGGGGATTGGTGTATTTGTAAACCAAGAAAGAATTTAAGTTCCCCCATCATGGACATTTCAAATTTGCTTTTCATGAGATTTTCAAAATGTTTTGAATGATTCGGATTAGTGGACCCAAAAATAATGTCGTCCACATAAATCTGAACAATGAAAATGTCATCTTTGTATTTTCTTGTAAACAAGGTAGAATCAACAGTTCCTTTGGTGCAATTATTTTTTATCAGGAAAGATGATAGTTCATCATACCACGCTCTTTGAGCTTGTTTTAAACCATAAATGGCTTTCTTTAGCTTGTAGACATAGTCTGGATGTTCTTTGTCAACGAATCCTTCTGGCTGACACACATACACTTCTTCTTTCAGAGTTCCATTCAATAATGTCATTTTGATGTCCATCTGATATACTGTGATATTTTTGTGAGCTACATAGGCTAAGAAAATCCTGACTGCCTCAAGTCTGGATACTAGCGCGAATGATTCTTTGAAATCTATCCCTTCTTCCTGTCTGAATCCTTTAGCCACGAGACGAGCTTTGTTGTGAATTACAGTCATTTCTTCATCCTTTTTGTTCTTCCATAACCATTTGAGATCAATGACAAGTTTTTCAATTGGTCTTGGAACTAATTCCTAACTATCATGTAACTGGTATTGAAGAATTTCCTCCTGCATCGCTTCAATCCATGCATTTTCTGCCATCGCCTCCCGAATGTTCTTTGGTTCTTTTAGGCTTATTGAGCAAATGTAGATGCACATGTCGGGGTCGGTGGCGAGTTGTCTTCTCGTCTGAACTGGCCTTGAAGGTTCACCAATAACTTGTTCAGTTGGATGGTCTTTTGTCCATTGGAGTGTAGAAGGGTACCTTGGGTTTAACGTATGTGTGTTAGATGGTTCTTGTAACCTTGAAGATGATTCAGCCGAATCCGTAGCAAACGGGTTTTCGAATACTTCTTCTTCTAACGCAACATCGTTTTGGTTCAGTGTTGTTTCTTCTTGAAGTGGTGTACTTTGGTTATGCTCATCAACTCTTGGTTGAACAATTTCAAATACTGGAGTTGCTGGAGTAGATGTAGATGATGTTGAGGGAGTTGGTGCGTCAGCTTCGATTGTCGTAGATGCATCTTGTGGTGGTGGTTGTGGTTGATGGTTTTGAGCGGGTGCAGCGAAATGTTGTGGTGATGCATTTGTCGAAGTTCCACCATAGTATTCATCAAACATTAACTCGAAGAAATTTTCCAGTTCTTGTTTTGAATGTTTGTCAGTGGTTGTTGATTGAGCTCCTTGAGGTACGAGTCCTGAACTAATGTGTCCAGAAGTCTGCGGGTCCTAATCTGTTTTGATTAGAAGCCATCGGGTTAAGCGCGGGTTCTAGAGCGAGTCTCTCAGAAGCCATTTGTGAAATTTTGTCAAACTTCACATTCATCGTCTCCATTATCCTTTTTGTCCTTCTATTATACACCCTGAATGCCCTCGAGTTTTCTAAGTATCCAATGAAGATTCCAATATCACCCTTAGCTTTTAGCTTCCCTAGATCTTCTATGTCGTTCTTTGGATAGCACAAAGCGCCAAACACGTGAAGGTAAGAGATATCGGGTTTTCTGTTGTTCACTAGTTCATATGGTGTTTTATTGAATCATGGGTGGATTAGGGAACGGTTCTGAGTGAAACAAGCAGTGGCAACAGCATTGGCCCATAAGAATAACGGTGCACTAGAATAAATCAGCATTGTGCGAGCAGCTTCCACAAGAGTTCTATTTCTTCTTTCAACTACCCCATTCTGTTGTAGAGTTCTAACAACAGATGTCTGATGTGTGATTCCAGCATCTTCAAAATAAGTTCTTAACTCCTGATTTGTGAATTATGTGCCATTGTCTGTTCTTACAATCCTTACTGGAGCTTGAAGTAGGACTTGAATATGCTTTAAAAAGGTGATGATGATGCCTGGAGCTTCATCTTTTGACCTGAGAAACTTTACCCATGTATATCTTGAATAATCATCGACGATAGCAAGAATATTGTTGAACCTAAAGACCTTGATAGATCTTCGTGAGCTCGTGGATCGTTAGTAATGTTTATGTAATCACAAACACACTAAAAGAAAGTCTAAGTTACTTGTATTCTATAGCGGAAAACAAACACAAGTAAGAACACGATTACTAAGAACGATTTGATCCTCTATGGATCTTTTGATTAACACTAAAATTGTTTTTCTAAACTCGTACATAATACATAATGATGCGTTCCTTTTATAGACAAGGAACCCTAAACAACCCTAAACCGTTTCACAAGAAACGTATATTCTAAAAACTATCTAAGATATGCAATATCACTTTCTAAATAAACTCATGCATATCCTAACTAATAACAAAATACGCGGAAACTATCCATCAGCAGAAACACATTCCGCAGAATCTATACTTCCGTAGTAACATTCTTCAGCAGAATCATAAAGCTTCAGCAGTAACCATCAGCATAATTCTTCCTTAGCAGAATTCCCAACAATCCTCCCCTAATCTTGAATTTGACATGGTTAAGTTCAAGATTCTTGATAGATCTTTAACACTTCAGAATAAGAGGATTGAATTTCGAACATCAGCAGCAAGGAACCAAATGAACCACATCTCTATGAATGGTAGAACTTGAAACTTCAGGTCTTTGCAGCAAACAAATGACAATTTGTACATCAAAACATATTAGTTTCATACTATTCTCATCACATCCAGGTGTGTTAACTCCTGTGAGAGGTGAATCATTGAAAATAATGGATTTGATGTCTCTTTACCAATAGCCATCACTACTGGAGTAGCCAAATGTTTAAGTTCGAAAACTATGGTACACTGATAACCATCTGATTTATTAGCAAATCAGCAACTATAAACGGATTTGAGATGTCTTTACCTGTAGCCGTTTGCTCAGGACTAGCCAATTCTTTGGTTTCAACTGAACCTTGGTGAATTGAATACCAAATATGGATACCAAATGTCTTTACCACAAACCATACTTTTGTGGACTAGCCAATTCTTTGGATCCCAGAAAGGGTTACATCCATGGTGAATTGATGACCATTTCAACTCTCAGCAATGAAGCATGGGTGAGTTGAATACCCTATAGCTTTGAGCAAGCTATTATAGCTATCAACAGATTTGATGTGTCTTTACCAAAGCTGTACCCTTTGGACTAGCCAACTCTTGGATGGACACAAGTCACATCTGGTGAGTTGATAACCATCAACAGAGTTATACAACAAACCTGCAGAAAAGTTAGTACACAAATATACAAGATTTTTTTTTTATTTTTTTTTTTTTTTATTTTTTACTAAGAAATAAATGAAATAAAGAAAATAACTTCAAACTACAAGAATAATACAATATACCAGAATCAATGAGAAGCTTTATGTTGTAGAAGCTTAGCCTTGATTAACCCAACCAATTGTTCAGCATGTGTCCTGTCATTAGCAACTGGATTTGGAGGAACTTCCAATTTCCTTAGAAGCATACGATGCATCAGTGTCATGGACAATGGATAATGTTGATCAGAAAACATACACACTCTTATCCCAGACTCAGTCTCCACCACATGTACATTGGGAATGGGGTAAAATCTCCAAGCATCAACTTTCCACCTATGAGAATTCTTCCAAATTGAATATCCTTTCCCATGTGGAGTTTGAGAGTCAAAGAGAACTTGAAGATCTCCCAATAGATATAAGCCAGCACCTTGTGGTGTATGTGTAGCATAATACTCAGTGACCAATTTGTGAAGAGTCTGCAGATCTTGCCTATCCACCAAATGAAGAATTTCTTGCAAGAAAGTGAAATTCTTATAGGATTGATCTTGCCTATAGATAGTGTTAATTTGTCCATCTGTTATAGTCCATCTGATCAACACATTGTATGAACCTTCAGGAAAAGTTTCAGAAGAACCCTCTTGAATAAATGTATCATCAGTAGCTTCTAGGTTCACTTTCTCAGAAGAACTACCCTTGTGTGCTCTGAGGACTTGCTTAGCCAATCTGACTGATCTTCTACTTGCAACATGTTTGCTTATATGTGCCATCCTCTTCTTCCTCCTTCCAGGTATGTAAATCCCCATAGAAACATCTTCAGTAGCAATAGAAGAAGTATCTTCAGTAGGAAGAGAAGAAATTGGATTAGAAGAACTTGGAACAAAACCCCCTTCTACATGTAACATCTCAGCCTTTTCTCTATCTTGTTTACCCTCAGCAGCTGCCTGTTCAGCTTGTTTAACCTTTTCTGCATTATAGTTTGACAATGGTGAATCTTCATGATCAGCAGATGTTGCAGCAAAAGGTTCAGCAGAATTAGGTGGAGCTTCAGAAGAAACAGGAATCCCAGATGATTGTCTCTCAGAAGCTTCATCAGCAGAAATGGTAGGAGCAACAATAGGCTCAGCAGATTGTGTGCTTTCAGGAGTTTCTTCAGCAATAATAGTAGAAGTACTCAAATGTACTTTTTCTCCAGTAGAGGAAGTACCTATCTCCATTTGCTTGAGTCTTTTGGTACTTGGAGCTTCCATACTATCAGCAGTCCTCTTATGTGAAATAGATGGTGGGTGTATGAGCTTCATAATCTGATTATATATTCTATTCAAGTCAGAATCAGACAAAGCCCAAACTTGCTTCTTTGACAAACCAGAGCTATATACAGAAGTATACTGATTATAGACCACATTCCTCTTATATGTCCTCTTTTGTGCCTCAGTCTTGGGTCTATCTCTCTTAGCTTTTGCTTTCTGAGCAGCAATAACCTTCCTCTTTTCAGCTGCAGCTTGTTTTCTTTGGTTACCAAGAGCCATCATCTGTGCAGCAAAGTTGTCACTATCAAAATTAGCTCCCAGTATGCTTTGAGCTAAAGTAGGATTGGAAGCTGCTTGGAGAGTGTAAGAATCCCATTGTTCATCAGTAAAATGAACTGATTGAGCATCCAATTCCCTTTGTCTGTCAGCTGATAAATTTGAGGTGAACTGGGCTTCCATCTTTCTTGCCAAAGCTTGACTTTTCATCATATCTTCATATTGTTTCCATATTCTAGTTTGCTCTTTCCTTTCTTGATCAGTCACAAGATCCGGACCTAGATCATCATCATCCAAACCTTCTTTCTCATGACTAGCAGAAACTTCAGCAGGAACATGAGGAGCAGGATCACCAGTAGAAACACCATGAGGAATATTAACAGTTGGAACTGTGGTAACATCCTCCAAAGGAATCTCAGAAGAAGCATCAGCAGCAAGATTGTGAGAAGAGCCTTCAGCTGCATTAGGAGAACTCTCTGCATCAGGATTCAAGATAAAAGTTCTTCCAGCAACAAACAATGCAGCAGGTGTTGGAACATTAGCTTGAATGTTATCATCATCAATGTTAGCTTGATCAACATTCATACTTGACTTCTCAGAAGTCCCAGCTACATCCTTGCTCAAGTATTGTCTCCTCCTTCTCTGTCTAGAAAACTGAATAGGCTCCTTTGATTTTGATGATTCAGCAGCTTTAGGTGAAGAGGTAGAAGTCTGCTGAGCAGCTTCAGCCAATAAATCAAGATGATCCCAATAACTATCCTCCTGCTCATCATCAGATGCAAACACAAACTTCCTCTTCTTTTTCTGCCCAAGTTGATCTTCTAATTCTTGAACCCTTCTTTTCAGCACCACAATCTCATCACCAAGTGAGGATTTAGTATCTGCAAGCTCCTTCTTCAACTTCTCAATTTCTTGATCATTCCTGTGGAGCAAATTATACAGAGAAGTGAGAGTAATGGGGTCCTCTGCTTCACCAGCAGATTTCTCAGTGGAATTGAGAGCTTCATTGGACCTTTCAGGAGTAACATGGGCATACTCAAAATTATGAAAACTATCATCAATGGGCTCATTATCAGGACTAGGTGTAGGTGGTCTGGTAGTCTCATGTTCTAATGGTGTAGGTACTTGAGTGTCAAGAGACTGAATTGTCTCTGCAACCTCAGTAACTGGCTCATTAAGAGCAACATGAGTTTGTGTTGGAATAGGACTGGGTGAAACATGTACAGGAGAAGGTGTTGGTTGGTCAGGAGAAACATTAGATGCTTCAGCAGTCATAGAGGGACCCTCATCCCTTTCCACCGATGGATTACCATCAGCAGTATTGCTTGGGATTGATGAAATACCATCATCAGCAGCAATGGGAGAGGGTGGAGCACTAGCAGCATTTTCCTCAGCAGCATCATCATTGCCATGGGGCAACATAGCTGGTAATAAAGGGTAATGTGCTCCATCATAATGAGTTTTCATTGAAGAAAACAGCTTAGCACTAAGGTATCCTATGGGATAGTGGGTTCTATCTTGGGTGGTTAGTGGTAAAATAATTTGTAGAAACCTAGGGTACATAAGAAACTTATGCTTTTTCTTTTGTATATTTTCTACCATATTATCAAAAATAAACTTAGAAAAATTATAAGATAAACCCTTTGATAAGCATACTATACCACAACCCAATTGGGTAGAGAACTGATCCCATCCACCTGACTTGTTACTGATGCACTGAAGCAATGTGTGCACCAAAAATCTCCACTTTGGGCAAAACTTGTTCTTGAGCCACATGACAGTATTCGTACTTTGATAACCAACTTCCCTTAGCCCAGCAAGAATCTCAGCAGTATTGGTGTGATAAACACCATCTTCATCATCAAGTTGTAACCTTGTCCTTATCAGCGACTCGGTCACCACATATTCGACTTCATCAATCTTAGCAACAATCTCTGTGTCCGATCGTTTTGTAGCAGATGCCCAAAATTGTTTGACTAGGGACTCATGCACTATATTTGGATACTGAGTTAGTGCAAAATGTATCTTGGACCTCTTCAAGAAATCCACCATCGGTGCATAAAGCTCATGTCCCTTTGCGCTTCCCAGAAAAGCAACTTTATTATGATCTTTCTTGAATTGAAGTTCTTCCATTGAGAATCGAAAGAATGGTGAAAAAGGGTTTGAATTGTTTGAAGAGAGAATAAGTAATGGGTTTAAGTTGAGCGAAGATTGTGTGAAATAGGTTAAAAATAGAAGTTACCCAATTTGGTCAATAAAATCGGAGAAGTTACCCAATTTGTTGACCCGATCTGACGTGGCAAGTAACTTCAATTCTTCAAAATTCACTCTTCAGCAGAAATGATGGTCAATCTGCTGAAGTGAGAAGTCAATCGGCAGAATCAACTCTAGAGTAATAATGTCTTCAGTAAAGATCTTGAGTTTTAATTTGCCACCCAACCCGCATTAATTAGCATTAACACTTGACTTCGCCTATAAAATAACCCCAAATCACAATCCGCACAAATCCATTAACCCTAACTTACCATCAAACCCTCATCCAATCAAGATCACTCATCAACACAATGAATAACCAACCAGAAGTCATTGATCTAACTTCTGAATCATCAGCAGATTCAGGAGATAACAGTCCCCATTCACCACAAACACACCAAGCGCCCCAATCAACATCACGACCTAACCGTAGCAGGTATGGTCTTACTAAAGAACAAGCCCGCAAAAGAAAGCATGACGTTGGCTCTTCAAGTAGACCCAATAATCCACCATCATCATCATCATCATCTGAGGATAGTCGACCTCTATTTCGATATCCTCACCAAGATGAGCCGCGCACTTTGAAGTCCCCTTTTCTCCCTTCATCAGAAGATGACAGTGTGGTAGATCCAAATGATTCACCTAGGGGCTCTGATGACTTCACAGAGCAACTTGAGCCAATCTTCAATAGATTGGTGAGAGAGGAAGAGGAGAGGTGATGCGTGGTTTTGCAACCTTACAACAGGTTTTACCTCTCGAGGGATCTCAAGAGGCTTACAACCCCACCAGGCAGTGTACCTGACCGATGTAGTATAGTGTAGTGGTAAGTACGGGGGATTGATCGTTCTCCACAGGGAATAGTGTTCGTTAGGTATGAAAAACTACTCTAATAGGTCTAAGGGTGAGAGAAGATTCTTTTTTATGTTTTTATATTTTTTTATGAAAGCAAGTAAAATCTCGGGTTTGAAAGAGTGGGCGGAATTAGTTGCTAATCAACTAACCCAAATAACTACAAATGCAAATAAAATAAAATAACAGAAAATGAAAAGGTGGTGAAACTTATGTGGAGAGGAATGTGTTTACTTAGATTTCCTTACTCCCTAACTATCTTTTACCGGTTGATTAGTGTGTATTAATTGCGTGGATGACGGGTGTATTCCTTAATACCAATCGTGGGGTGGCGTACGTACTTCCCCAACTCTACAAGCTCCTACTTCACTCCTATGTCGAGCCGGCTAGGAAGCTCCTAACATGGGATCACTAGAATTCGCTTGTGCATTAAATACAACCATAAAAACCTTTAGTACGCATTGGTTCATGTTTCTTAAGACGTTCAAGCAAGTTACCGAATAGGAAGTTAGCCAGTTTTCTTAAGCCTAACATAGATGAACAATCATCCAATACAACTAATAACACACTAATAACCAATAATCAATAGCTAGGTTTCATTAGATCTAAGCAAACACAAGATAAATCTAGCCTAGCATGTTAAACAAAAGACAAGAACAAGATAGAATCAAACAACACATAGACATATTGAATGATTAATTGATAACTTATCTTCAATGTAACATGGAAGATCTCAAGGCAAAAAGCCTTGAAAAAGCTGCTAAAATCGTCTTAGGGTTTTCACACACAAAGTTCCCCAATAAGTTCCACACTAATGACAAAAAATTGCAAAACTATATATAGACTTTCAGATCTGACGGCGTCACGTTATGGAGTGTGACGCCGTCACCTCGCCGCTTTTAGGGTTCCCGGATGGCCTTCTTGACGCCGTCCCTCTTTAGCTCTCCAAAATCCGTTCTGGCTTATCAAGGCTTGACGCCGTCAGACTTAGGGGTGACGCCGTCCCTCTTTAAATTAAGCCGTGACGACCTTGATCACATTAAAGCGTGACGCCGTCAGAATTCCATGCAAATTTCTCTGGCTTATCATGAGTAATTTTCACATCCACCTTTTTCTTGCCAAGCCATGACGCCGTCCAGGGATAATCCTGACGCCGTCAAAGGTAACTTTTAGCCGATTTTGAGACTTTGTCGTTTTCTTCACTTTTATGCTCCAAAAACGTCCAAAATGCCTCCTTTTCTAGATTTCTCCTCAAAAGTACCTAAAATGACAAAAGGAACGATTTAGGGCAATATTTGATCAAATAAATACAATTTAGGGCTTAAATGACCCCTTAAAAGCGGTACACTTTTCGCTTCATCAAGAGGGAAGCAGCACCAACCAGGGAAGAGATTCCCCAACCTTCACAATCCCAACCAAGGCCACACACCAGAAATCCACCACTCCCAGTAACAAGGGAGGTGGTTATTAGTCTTCCTGCTCCAAGGACTGGTGTTTCATACCATAGAGACACAGGAAAGGGCAAGGGTGCAGAGGTTACTAGAAAGGGAAAGGGTAAAATGGAATAGGTGATGATGAGATGTTGCCAAGGACCAAAGATATAAAACTAGGTTCTTCAGCATCTTCAATCATGTCTGTTAGTCTTCCTGGTGCATCAGTAGATGATAGGAACTAGTGTCTGTGTAGGTTATCTTGTTTAGGATTGGTCTTGTTGAAATTGAAGTTGTTTGTAAGCTGTAATTTCTTTTGAATGAATGAACAACTTTTCTTTGATTATTACTTGAACTATGCTTCAGTACTTCCATTCAGCAGAAACACTCTTTAAGCTTACTTGTCCATGTCCCATAAAAGTAATCTTGATTAACCTCAACTAAGTATCAGCAATATCAAGGCAATCTGCAAAACAGACACATAACAGCAAACAAACCAAACCATACAAACTAAAAATACATTAGTGGATTAGTGTGTTAGCAAACATAATCAATAATGTACAAAATATTACAAACTTTACAACCACAATCCTCCCCTGAGGCATATGCCTCCCCTGAGGCCTATGCCTCCCCTCAAACATAGCATTTAAGGGTTAACCATCCCAATATGGACCACTAAGTGTTGAAACCTAGGTCCATCAAAAGCTTTAGTCAGTAAATCAGCCACATTATCATCTGTGTGGATTTTAATCACCTTAATCAAATGTTTTTCATATGCATCTCTTATAAAATGGTGCCTTATTTCAATATGCTTAGTTCTATTATGAAAAACTGGATTTTTAACTATGCATATGGTACTTTGGTTATCAATAAAAATTGTGGTGTTCATGAAATTAAACCCATAATCCAAAAATTGATTTTGTATCCAAAGAACCTGTCCACAACAATTGGCAGCAACAACATACTCTGCTTCAGTAGATGAGGTAGCAACAATGGTTTGTTTCTTGCATTGCCAAGAAATCAATCTTCTTCCAAGAAATTGGCAACCTCCAGTTGTGGATCTCCTATCCAGGTTTGCACCAGCATAATCACTATCACTATAAGCTTCCAACTTGAAAGGAGACTCTTTTGGGTACCAAAGACCTAACTTGGGTTGGCCTTTGAGATACTTAAAGATCTTCTTGACTGCATTTAGGTGGGAAGTGAGTGGTGTGACCTGATGTCTAGAACAAGCACTCACAGCAAATGTGATGTCTGGCCTTGAAGTTGTCAAGTACATCAATGAACCAATCATGGACCTGTATAGGTGAACATTCACTACAGGATCTGGTTCAAGATTATGCTTTGGTTTGGGAGCTTCATAAGGAGTAGTGGCAGTTCTGACATTTTCCATATCAAACTTCTTCAAGATATCTTGCACATATTTATCCTGACTTATAAAGATACCATCTTGTTTCTGCTGAACTTGTAGACCCAAAAAGAAAGTTAGCTCCCCCATAGCACTCATCTGGAACTCTCCCTTCATTAATTCCTCAAACTCCCTGCACCATGCTTCTTTAGTGGAGCCAAAGATAATGTCATCCACATAGACTTGTACAAGTATGATGTCCCTGGAATTTTTCTTAATGAAGAGTGTTTTGTCTATAGCACCTCTTCTGTATCCATGCTTCAGCAGAAATGCTGAAAGCCTAGCATACCAAGCTCTTGGTGCCTGATGAAGGCCATAGAGAGCTTTGACAACCCTGTAAACATGCTTTGGATTATCTGGGTCCTCAAAACCTTTGGGTTGAGATACATAAACCTCCTCATCAATTTCTCCATATAGAAAAGCACCTTTGACATCCATCTGATAGACCATAAAACCCATGTAAGATGCATAGGCCAAGAAGATTCTAATGGCCTCAACCCTAGCTACAGGAGCAAATACTTCAGTATAATCAATGCCCTCCTCTTGTCTGAATCCTTGTGCCACCAATCTTGCTTTGTTTTTAACCACAATACCCCTGGCATCTCTTTTATTTTTCAAAATCCACTTGGTACCAATGGCAATCTTCCCTTCAGGTAGTGGTACCAATATCCAAACCTTCTGATTTTTGAATTGTAGCATCTCTTCTTGCATTGCTTCAAGCCAGCTGGAGTCTTCAAGAGCTTGACTAACACTTGTTGGTTCCACTTGAGAAAGATAACAAGCAAACAGACAATGCTTAAAGTCTGTGTGATTGTCCCTTTGCTGAGATGAGACATAAGAAAGAAAAGCCACTTGACCATACTTAGAACCTTTCACAGCACTTCTAGTTCTAACAGGTGCTTGAGGATCACCAAGAATGTTGGATTGAGGATGAGCAGTGTGTATCCTTTTGGTTGCATTGGGGTTGACTTCAATTGTGGTGTCAAGATTGGTCACATTTGGTCCAAATCCACTGTCATAGGAGGCTGAGTTGAAGATACCAGCTTTGGGTGAGTGATTTCCAAGATCAGAAGGACCTGGAAAGCGAGTATAAGGTTCCTCAAAGTCTGTGGACACACTAATAGTCATGGAAGAACCTTCAGAAGACCCATCAGCAGATTTGGCAACATCAGCAGAAACATTTGAAGGATCAGCAGAATCCTGGTTTCCACTGAAGGGTTGTGCTGACTCCACATCAATTCTTTCAGCTTCTTGATTGGCTGCAAACTCTTGCTTCTTGAGTCTAGCAAGGTCCTCTGCATATTGTGACATATCTTCAATCTCATCAGAAGTATCTCCTTCAAAATGGTTAGGAGGAAAAGAAGGTACAACAATAGTATGTTCATCATGCTCAGACTCACTTCCTGAGTCATCTTCCAGGGTACCTGCATTGTTAGTGGGAGACTCTTGTGTACCTGCAGATTATTCAGCAACATATCTAGTATAGCCCAAGTAATCAGTTAGGTAATCCAGGTCAAAATACCAAGGATGACCTTGACCTTGAACATGAGGCTTATTCTCTAGGTATCTCAGATTAAGGGTCTCCTCTATCTTTTTAGAACTTAAATTATATACCCTATAAGCCTTACTATGAGCTGAATATCCCACAATAAACCCCTCATCTGCCTTCTCATCAAACTTTCCTAGAGGGTTACTAGTGTTCAAAATGGTCACCTGACAACCAAAAGGTTTAAGGTAATGAATATCAGGAACTTTCCCAGTGAGAAGTTCATAAGGTGTCTTGATATGAGGTCTAGTAATGGATACCCTGTTCAAAACATAACAAGCAGTGCTTACTGCTTCAGTCCAGAACATAGTGGGTAATTTAGAGTCTGCAAGCATGGATCTTGCTGCCTCTATTAAGGTCCTATTCTTTCTTTCTGCAACCCCATTTTGCTGTGGGGTTCTTGGAGTGCTATAGTCCCTTTTTATCCCCTTAGACTGACAAAGTTCTATTAAAACAACATTTTTGAACTCTGTCCCATTATCACACCTAATCCCTTTAACCTTTTTATTTAGCTGGTTTTCAACAAGGGTAATGTACTCTTTTAAGATTGGATATGTTTCATCTTTAGTTCTCAAAAAGAATACCCAACAAAACCTGCTATAGTCATCAGTGATCACCAGGCAGAAGGATTTGTGATCAATACTCCTGACTTGAGCTGGACCAAAAAGATCCATGTGCAGCAACTGAAGAGGTTCTGAGATAGTGCTCACAGCTGTAATGGCTTTGTATGAAGCTCTGTGTTGCTTCCCCTTGTTGCAGGCAACACAATTGTGTTCATTGGTGAAGACTTTGGAGGGAAGCCCATGAACTAGACCAAGCTTAGAGAGTTTGTTAATGGTCTTGAAATTAACATGAGCCATCCTTCTATGCCACTTAGTTGACTCATCCAGGGATGCTTTAGCCACCAAGCATGTCAGATCACCTTCAGGTTGGACTTCATTCAAGTTGAATGTGTATAAATTGTATCTTCTGGGAACTCTCAGCAGAATTGTGGTATCTTCTGGAAGCTTGAAGTCTTTAGAGAGTACAAGACATTCATCCTCTGAGAAGAAGACCTTGTTCTTGGTATCACATAATTGAGATACTGAGAACAAGTTGAAGTGTTGCAGTTCCTTCACATAGAGCACATTTGCAAAGTCCAAGTGAGGTGTTCTGATGGTTCCATACCCAGTGATTTTGCCATCTCCTCCACCAAAAGTCACATTGCCTCCTCCTTGAATGGGTACAAAATCATGCATCATGTCCCTGTTTCCTGACATACTTCTGGAACAACCACTATCTACAATGCCAACATCTTTACTTTTCAAAGGATGATCCTACATATACAACAAAATTATACAAATGTTAGTACACTTTGGAGACTCAAGTCATTACTGACTTGAGCCTACCTTGTGGATCATAAGAATTAGGCCATGTAGATTGATAAGATCCACCATTGTTCTTGGACCTTTTATGAATATTAGTTCCTTTGTGAGTCCAAAAACAACCTGCTGAGGGCTTAACAGCAGTATCCCAATATCCCATACCCATATACATTGGGTCAATAAAGCCAGGCCAATAACCATTCTGAAAATAAGAACTAGTGGGTTGCACAAATGGTCTAGCAACATATCTTCTCCTAGCAGACTGAAAATTTCTATCAGCAGAATGTCTATCAGGAGAATGTCTATCAGTAGAATTGCTGGCCCTATGAGTTGCCTGTGGAACATATGGTGGTATATCCTGAACATTTTTCCACATTAGTCTAGGTTTAGTCTGACCAACACCCATTCTTTGCTCATGAAAATTACAATCCTTAATTAGATGAGATTTACTTCCACACACAAAACATTTCTTCTTTTTAGAAGATTTATTAAAAGAAAAAGATGTTCCATTACATGTAGAATTATTCAAACCACTAACATTAATAGGATTGTTTTTGACAGAATTAGAAACATTGTTTTGCAAAGAATTAAAAGACAAGTCTTCAGAAGAAACTGTCTTGGACGTCACATCCTCAGCAGCAATTCTAACAGACTTGTAGGGTGTCTTGGGTGTAGGCTTGGGAGAGGTCTTTGTAGGGTCTGACTTTTCACTCGAATCACAACTGGTATATGTGGTAGACCCTTGGTCAGAGGACTTGTCACTGTCAGAACAAGAGACAAAGTCAGCAGAATTAGAGTCAGGGTCTGGCAAGTCACTTGACTTTTTGCCATAAAGATGGTGTGATCCATCAAAGTCTGAGGTGGTGGTGCTAGATGGCATGTGTTCTCCCCTAATAGGTCCAGGCACAGCATGTAATTCTCCTTCCTTGACAAACTTAACAGGAACTTGATAGTCTACAGGTTCAGGGTCAAATACACTATACTCATTAGGGTCATAGAATTGATCTTTCCCTATGTAGTCACCAAACCCTAAACCAATTTTAGTTTTTACAGACATAGAACTATTAACTAACCTGTTTAGATTTTTAGATGAATCTTTCCATTTATCAAACCTAGCCAAGCTATTATCTAGTTTAGTCTGCACTTCCTGTTTTTCTAACACTACCTCTGCTTTTTCTTTCTCAGTACGCTTTAAATCAATTTTAGCACAATGTAAATCTCTCTCTAACACCCCTATCTTTTCATCATAAGCGACCTCATTCTTCTGAAACCAAACTTTTTGTCTTTCTAGAGTTTTTAAAGAGTGTTTATAAGCCTTAACCTCTATATAACATTCATTATATTTGGGTTTCAATTCATCATATTCCTTTTTAAGTTCATTATACCTTTCACTACAACCAAATATACAATTTTGTAGATGAGATATGCCCATAAAGGCAGTCTGACTATGCTTATCCTCTGAAGAACAGCTAGCCAGCAATCCATTCACATCAGCATTATCATCATTCTCAGGTTCATGCACCTTCCAGTTGATATGTTCATCCAGAGTGACCAAGGCTTTGGAGTTTTCAGCATTCACTTGATTCTTCTGATAGCTTGAATACCGAACTTCATCACCAGTCTTCCTATCCTTGCACTCTCTATAGAAGTGACCCAACTGACCACATGAATAGCACTTGATCTTCCTTCTATCAAACCTAGCTGGATCTCGTCCCTGAAACCCGAACTTTCTTCCAGACTTCTTTTCAAACCTCTTGACATTTAAAGTAAGCATGGCCACCTGCCATTTTAAATTCATCTCTTCCAAATCAAGAGGATCCACCTGATCAAAATCCTCAAAAGCAAGATGCTGCTGATGTTCATAATCAGCAACAAAAGAGTGGAGTATATCCTCCATTACACCACTGGATTGTGGTTGAGAGTAGGAAGATGTTACTGAGGAGCTTGAACTTGAAGCCTGAGTCTGCTTGTTGGAGGTGGTGCTCACAAAAGCTGAATAAGTAGGGTTTGATGAACGAATGGGGCTTCTAACATCAGGCTCAAGAGTTTTAAGCTTGTTGTAGAGATCATCAAAAGAAAGCATATCAAGACCACCTTTTGTTTTGAGTGCAATGCTCACTTGTAGCCATGAGGGAGGTAAAGATCGCAGGAACTTTGCATTGCAGTCCTCATTATCTGGTCTGGCCTTCAGCTGATTCATCTGGCTCAAAATTTTATGGAACCTATCATACCCCTTGTGAATACCTTCCTCTTCAGTTATTTGGAACTCTTGAAACTGCTGTTTCAACATTGACTTCCTCATCCTTCTTGACTCATCGTTCCCACCAAACCTAGCCTTGATTGCCATCCAGATATCTTTTGCTTCCTCCATGTAGTGAAAGTCTCCCATGTGATCATCTGGAATAGCCTGAAGGAGAATAGTTCTCACTTTATTTCCTGAAGGAGTGCTTCTTCAAACTGTTTCCTTTACGGACAATTTCCCAAAGATTCCAATCAATATTGGTGATCCAGTTCTGCATCTTCATCGCCCATAATTCATATTCTTCCTTCTTAAGGTAAGGAAACTTTGCATTGCTGTTGGTGAGATTGAGTTGTTGCATAGATGTGGTGTTTTGGTTGTTGTTGTTGTTGTTGCTGTTAACTTCTGATTCATCGTCTGATCCAGGCATTGTTATTGTTATTGGGTGTGAGAGGGTGTAAACGTGAAGATGTTCTTAGTAACACAGAGACTCTCACGAGGCTCTGATACCACTTGTTGAACCTTAAGACCTTGATAGATCTTCGTGAGCTCGTGGATCGTTAGTAATGTTTATGTAATCACAAACATACTACAAGAAAGTCTAAGTTACTTGTATTCTATAGCGGAAAACAAACACAAGTAAGAACACGATTACTAAGAACGATTTGATCCTCTATGGATCTTTTGATTAACACTAAAATTGTTTTTCTAAACTAGTACATAATACATAATGATGCGTTCCTTTTATAGACAAGGAACCCTAAACAACCCTAAACCGTTTCACAAGAAACGTATAATCTAAAAACTATCTAAGATATGCAATATCACTTTCTAAATAAACTCATGCATATCCTAACTAATAACAAAATACGTGGAAACTATCCATCAGCAGAAACACATTCCGCAGAATCTATACTTCCGCAGTAACATTCTTCAGCAGAATCATAAAGCTTCAGCAGTGACCATCAGCAGTAACCATCAGCATAATTCTTCCTTAGCAGAATTCCCAACAAATATACTTCTTCCCATTTATGCTTTCAGCTCTCATTGGGCCACATAAATCCTTGTGCAACATATGTAACTTTGCTTCCAAACTGGGTACGGTTTTAGGTTTATATGATGCCCTTTTGCTTTTTCCTTGTTCGCATGATGGACATATGTGATCCTTGGTGTATTTGAACTTAGGAAGTCCGTTGACGATTATGTCTTTGGCTAGTTTGTTAATGGTGTCGAAATTGAGATAGGATAATCTTCTATGCCACAGCCAGGACTTTGTTCCGCATGCTCTTGTCATAAGACAAATTGGTGATGAAGAGGCCATTTGGTTGATGTCGATAGCATATAGGTTGGTGCCACAATTCCCAGTTAAGAGATCATCGCCAACCAAATTTCTAACAAAGCACGTGTTTCTCCTAAATGCAACCTCTAAATCTGCATCACAAAACTGTCCGACTGAAAACAAATTGTGTCCCAACCCTTCGATGTAGTAAACTCAAGTGAATAAATAATTCCCAAATTGAAGATCTCCATAACCCAGAATAGCTGCTACATGATCATTTCCAAAGCGTACAGTTCCCATGAATTTCCAGACGAAATTGATCAGCAGCTTTAGATTCCCTGTCATGTGCTTGGAGCAACCCGATTCGACGATCCAAAGACATATTTCGATAACCTGCGAAGAACAGAAGAGTTTGTATTTGGAAACCGTTTAACATTTGGGTCCATGGGGTTAGGGGTAACATCCGAATCACACTCATAGAAAGTTTCTAGTGGTTCAATTTGAACAGCTGTCAATTTTCCATTCTGGAGTATGAACTCTCTACCCGTTGGTTTTCATACACAATACTTAAGATAGTTCCTAGGCATATGACTACTAGTGGTTGACCTAAATCGTGCAATTAGTCTTTCTATAGATCTAGATCTAGCACTAGTTCCTTTTGGAACGTTCTTCTGTTCAGGCGTTACATACACATTTTTAGAAACATAATCATCACACACATCATTAGATAAACATTTCTTACTTATTAAACAAACAGAGTCATTACATGCATTAGAAACAGTACTTTTGACATTACATTTAGATGACATATGTCTCTTATTACAAAGCGATAAATTCCTAGGGTGTTCTTCTACTTCTTCAACTTTATTCTGGCATCTACTCTTAGAGACAGGCGAGACTCTATTGTTCCTTGTATTGCTCCTAGGCTGTGGTCTGCTGCTCCTAGAAGTGCTTTCTAATCCTGTAGAAGGTAAGGCACACGCATTAGGATTTATATTGTTGTCCTTAGAAGTTCTTTTAGCATTCCTAGACTTGTTTGGATTAACTTTTATGCTCTTGTCATTTTTCCCATATGTTTTAGATGTGGAGGCAGACGCAATAGTTAGACTAATCCTATAAAGGCCAGGTGCTATCACTGTTGGTGTATCGACAACCGCTTTTCCTTTATCAACAATATTTTCTTTTTCATTTTGCTTGGGCAAGGGTGATGGAGTGACTGGTTTTGTCAAATCATTTTTCACATCGACTTTTGGAACAAATTTAGAAATCGACATTTTTGGTTTAACAACCGGTTTTGAAGTATTTGGTTTGTCCGAAGTCGATGGTTTTGCAAACTTAGTATCCACACCCTTCCCTTTTTGACTTTCTAGTTGAGCCCTCAAAAGATCATTTTGCTCTTTCATGTCTTTCTAGGCACGCTCATAAGACAGTTTGTCATACTTGCATTCCTCGGTTTTTCGATCAAGTTGTTTAAAATTTGACACGTTTTCTTTTTCAAGATTAATAAGAGCATTTTCATATTTTGAAACAATTGCAGAGGTCTCAGCTCGCAGTCTTTCATCGTCTTCAACAGAATATGTTTGTAAAATGATGGACATAATATCGGTCGACATAACTGCTTCGAAGAGAGAGTCATTTAGGTTTTCCAAAACTTTGATGTTTTCAATATTATCATTAGCTTCCTTCACCAGGGATTTGTGGTCCTTGACAAAGTCGGTTGTTTCTTTCAAAAATGCTTGTTCAAAATGAATTACTCTCGCATGGGTGTTATTTAGTGGAGTAGTAATTTCTGTTTCAAACACCTTTTTCATTTCTGCATACTGATAGTAGTTTTGGATGCAACAATTTTTTGAAGTGTTTCAATTCTCATTTTTAACATCATCTAAATATCCTCTATCAGCACTTGTGTTAAAAGGATTGTTTGAGGACATTTGCTCCAAGTTTGAAAGAGTTTTAGAAACAACTTTTTGTTTTGCAACTGGTGTCGTAACAACTGGTTTTTTGGAAAACTTTGGTGTTTGTTTTTGTGGAACAAAAGGAATTCCAGAAAGTTTGTTAAGTTTATTGTAATCAATTGGTTTTATCTCTGGGTTCTTTTCTTTCATTTTAATTCGAATCTCTTCAACAAGCGCAATCATTTCGTCAGTATCCCGAACCGCGGGAGGATCATGTTTAGCATATATTATATTTCCATTGTACAAAATATTCTGTTCTTTCTGAGCTTTCTTGAGAGTATAAGGATTTTCACAACCGATAGCCATTTTCTTCATAGTATGTAAAAACGGATTTGGATCTTTAATAAGCATATGAATGGTTTGACTCGAATGACCCGTTTTCACAAGCAAATCTTCCAACTTTTTGATTGTTTCTTGTTTCTCAATGATTTCATCAAGAAGATCGTTTTCTCGTTTTGAAAAATCTGCTTTCAATTGTTTCTCTTCTTTTTCAAGATCAGAACAAGTTGATTTTTGTTTAGAAAGTTTGTTTTTCAAATAAGAAATTTTCGCGTTTAAAGATTTTATTTTCATGTGTGAATTAACATGAAGTGTGTCAAAACTTGATTTGCGGTTGTTTTTCTCTTAAAACGGAATTTTGATAACCAATTTCTAATTCTAGATGTCATTTTTTATGAAACTCAAAAGCTTTTTCGTTTTCCTTATACCTCTCAAGCTCAGCGGTCATTTTCTCATTCGCGGCCTTAACATCGTGATTGACCTTTTTAACTTTCCCAATTTCAATACTACAATTGTTCAATAATGATTCAAATAGAGCACGTGTTTCCTCATCATTATCAGCATGCTGTGAAACTAAGCCTCCACTATGATTCATAACTGGAGTTGCCAAATTAATATTGCTACTACTCGGCGTGTCCAGGTATGTATCATAAGTGGGTGCTGGAGTCGCAGAATGCTGTTCCTCATGAGGAGACATATCAAATATATCATTATTGTGGCATGTATTGAATAATGGTACCTCAGATACTGCATTGGTGTCATAAATAGGAGGTGTGTCATAATCCGTGTCGTACTTAGCCTCCTGAAGATTTGCCATAAATATACAGTTTGCATCAATGTCCTCTCGGTCTTCCATGTCATCCATGAGAGCCATAAAATCATTTTCCTCATCATTTCACTGAAACCCTGCTTCTTCCTTATGTGCCAACAGCAATGCTTTTTGCAGATAAGCTGGATCTTTCTTTTTCGGCTTAGTAGGACAGTTCCTTGCAATATGACCTACACCCTGACAGTTGAAACACTTTATCAGATTTCCCTGATTCATATTTCCATAATTCCCAGCAACTGGAGCTGCAACATTACTAATCTGATTACCCACTGTCTGATTCCCAACATTCTGACCCCTCTTATTTCCCACAAATTGACCCATCTGATTCCCTGCATACTGACCCAACTGATTTCCTGCATTCTGCATATTCTGATTACCTATCTGAAATCTAGTAGCATATCCCTGCTGATTCCCAATAACTCCAACCATTTGTCCTCCTTGACCCATATTGAAACTAGGCTGTGCAATCTACCTGTTGCGAGTATTCGATGAAATCATTTGGTTGTTGTTGGTTAGTGTAGAATAGCGTCCTTGGAATGCATTTGTCAAATAAGCAAATGCTTGTGTCAAAGCAGCAGTAGACTCATCATTGTCAGTGAACTCTGGTTCTTGGAATTGTGGATATTGTTGTTGTGGAATAACATGTTGTTGTTGTGGGTAGAATTGTTGTTGTGGGATTACAGCAGTTTGTTGTTGTGGAATGTATTGTTGTTGCATGTAGTTCTGAGTGGAAGATAATGATGGTTGATGTTGTGTGTTCACTGGTAAAGGTGTTGGTGTTTGAGCACTGAATGCAAGAGGATCACGATTCTTTGCCAATCTTTCTTTCCTTACTTCATTAGCCTCAGCTTGGTTTTGCTTCAGAAAATCATAGAGCTGATCATAATTCACCTGACGTAGATCCTTGGTTTGGTTGACAATAGTGACATATCGTCCCCATTCTTCTTGAAGATTGTTGATGAACTTGATGTTGCTCGCGATTGGTCTTGGTGTCAACTTGTTTCTGATTAGCTCATTCATTAAAGTGCAGAACCTGGTATAGTAGGATTCAATGGATTCTCCAGGAGTGGATGTAAACTTCTCCCATTCAGTTAGTAGCTTGTTTTCTACATCTTGTTGCCCAATTTTTGTTCCATGACATAGCCTTCTAACTCGTTCCCACATCTCATAGGCAGTTTCACAGCTGTCGACAGCAGCAAAGATCTCTCGTGGTAATCCTAGTTGGATTAAGTGCATTGCCATATCATCAGCTACGATCTGCTTCCTGTCTTCTTCTGTGTATTCTGCTTCTGTTTGTTCACGAAAGAATGGTAGAATAGGAGGTGTTCCATTTGGATCTCCAGGGTCTTGAATTTGTCGAGGCTTGAAGGGTCCATTCTTAATAGATTGGAGCAGGAGTTTACCATCAGGCTTGGTTTTGATGTAACGAAGCATGCGGCTTGTCCATGGAAGATACCCACCTTTTTCAAGCATAGGAGGACGATTTTCCGCACCGGCTGCATGAATGTCTTGTTGAGTTGCCATTAATGAAGGTATGTATGATAAAGTTGATCTTGGATCGTTTCAACGATATAGGAGTTGTGTTTGTTGTTCGTTAAGGTAAATTGTTGTAGGGAAAATTTGGTCTAAAAACTTAAAAACATTGATAACTTCTTTTCAAAGTGGATTTGGGCCTCGAAGGTTGTGTTGAATGAACTATAGTTTCTTCAACGTGTCATTCTCCTCGTTCTCACGTTCGTTTTGATAGGTTATGGGATGAAGACGGAGTTACGGTTCAAAAGTTATAGCCGTTTGAAGTTTTGTCGTAAAAAGTCAAACAAAAGTCAACCTTAAAGGTTCAATTCCGATGGATATGGTTCAATTCCGATGGATTTGGTTCAATTCCGATGGATTTGGTGCAATTCCGATGGATTTTGTTCAATTCCGATGGATTTGGTTCAATTCCGATGGATGTGGTTCAATTCCGATGAATACTGTTCACTTTGGTCCAATTTCGATGAATCCTTGCAATTCTGATGAAAGTTGCAAATTTCGATGAGTTATGCAATTTCGATGAAATTTGCAATTCCGGTGAAAGTTGCGATTTCGATGAAAGTTGCAATTTCGATATAATCTATCTAATTTGTACAAATTAGAAGATTTTTCCTTAGTCAAAGTATTCCACAAACTTATACAAGCAAGGGAATACTGAGTAATCGTTGGATCATGAAGTAAACTTGTCTTTGATGAATTTCGATAACCAATTCCAATGAATCCAATTCCGATGAGCCAATTTCGATGAACCAATTCCGATAAACCCTTAAAAATTCAATTCCGATAAACCTTTAAAAATTGCAATTCCGATGGACGAACTGATTTTTTATGGATTAATATTACGACTAAAAACAAACTTCTAAACCATTTCTATCGACCAAAAACCTTCAAAAACACTTAAATAACAATAAAGTTTAGACCTTTAACGTTTATAACCAAATTTGAAGAATTTCGATAAGTAGCCAAACCTTTCTAAATCGATACAAAACAAGTTTTTTGATGTTTTTGATGCGATTTTTTTGCCATAACTCACTAATAAGAAGTAGATCTATAAGAAAAACAACAACTTTAACCTAGAAAACGTAAAAATCAAAGTTTTTAGATGAAAAGATAACATTTTTATAAAGAAAAACGCAACTTTTTACAATACTTTGATAAAAAAACGAAACACAAACACTCCTAAATCCTTGTTAGGCAACTGATACCACTTGTAGGACCTTAGATCTAAACTTATCACACTATATTAAGCTCGTATAGCACGTATGGTGACTTGAGAAGGAAGTATGTATGCATATAACTAGAGAGAAGGTAGAGAGATGAAGAGAGAATTCTTATTAAAGAAACACATACAATACACACTCAAGCACCCCACACAAATGAGGTGTGCGGTGTCTTTTATACATCAAGTAAGATGCCTCATGGGCTTTCTATGGGCCTCGTATGGATTGGGTTGGATTACATCATAACTTAGTAAACTAGCATAACATAACTACTAACCTATTAGCTTAGCCCAATCCACGAGCCCATTGACTATTCTACTATATTTTCAATAACACATTTACAAAGTTCATATGACTAGAATAACCGCCACTTTTCCTTAATGCTAACAGTTTTACGTATCGTGTTTTTATATTTTGTGATTATCAAAACGTATAGAGACCGAATAATGCAAATAACGTTTTTGACATTATTTGTATTAACAATCTCTCCCTTTTTGATGATTACAAAATATAAACCCATGTTAGGTAAAATTATATTGTTAATAAGTTTTTAATAAGTTTTTGTTTACTTTTCCCCCTTTTTGTAGAATCAAAAAGGCTTCGTTGATGTATAGAGAGGAAAGAAATCGACATTGTTCATAAAAAAGGCTTTGTCGATAAGAAACGTAAAATCATTTTAACGAGATAGATAAAATATGTAAACGCTTTGAGGCAAAAGCTTACTAACTCATTTCATTAAACAAACCTTAAACATATTTAGTTAAACAAGATTACATAAAAGCCAAAACCATTTTATAAAAACACTTAAGTAAAATAGTTACTTACATTTTTATAAAATACATGTTACTTGTAAATTAACTAGGAAAAGACTTAGACTATCCATGACCCAAAAACCAAGTCCATAACCCATAACCTATGGAGCTTGATCCATAACGCATAACCCATTTGCATGACATCATGCATTACTTCATAATGGGTAAAACCCATGACCCATGACCCAAAGTCCATAACCCATAACCCAAAGTCCATGACCCATGACCCATGACCTAAGATGTCTTGGACATCATTCATGACATCACTTGACCCATGGACCTTGACCCATAACCCAAAACCCATAATTGTAACCCAAAATCCGAACTGGTACTACCAGATAATCGGATCCCTTGGATTACACTGTCCGGATCCCTTTGGGAAGGGATCTGTCGGATCTGGGTGAACAGTGGACAATTTGCCTATAAATAGTGAGCCATTTCTCTCTTATCCCTCACCCCTTTTATATATTCCTTCTCTCTATGTTCTAAACTCTCTAACCAGAGATCCAAGGATCATCCTATGTAGTCGTTCTTTGTGATCCTCTAGGTTCCTTCTAAAAGGCGAGATCACGACCTCTCGAAGACTTGCAAGCTCGTGATATGAGTTGCTATGATTCTTCTTCTCCAAGATCACAGAAGTGCATCTTGTTCTTTCTTCTTCTCAAAAGGGTGTTGTAGATGTGGTGAGTCGTTAGGTGTTAAAGGACGTTGGATCCTTTAGTCTTGTTGTACTAGGTGTGTTGGTTTCGTCCGCCGTGCTAAGGACCCGGTATCTAGCCCTGTACCGTATAAAGTATAGGCGATGAAGGTTTGGCTTTACCTCATTGAAAAGCCCGGTATCTAGCTTCGTACCGGATAAAGTGTAAGCGACGTTGTGAAGGTGATCTCTCCCGAACGGTCAGGTTTTATCACACAAGCCAACCACTTGTGAATGGTCAACCGTAATAAAAGAGCCCTAGACAGCCCGGGAGAAAAATGCAATTTAAATCCATGGGAGTATAGAAGTACATCCCCGGGTCGTTATGTCCCAACGAGGTGTGTAAAATGTAATACAACGAATGTGTGTGTTGAAATGATATTGAATATAAAAAACATGGGAATCTGACTGACTAACACTGGAATGTGAATAGTAATAGCTCTGTCACAGCTATATCAGTAAGAAACGTGCAATCAGAAACCCTAAAATGTAAAAGGATTTACAAACATACGTTTAGATTCAAATAAACGTAAACGTACAAAACGAAATAAAACAAACATTCCCAAAGAGGGAATTTGCATGCCTTAACGGCTTAAATGCAAATTAAATAAAAATAAAATGAATAACTATATTTACAAAGCTATTATTATAATAATAAGAAAATCTAAAAACCTAAAACGTAAGTTCTATCTAAAAAATGTCAAAGGAAACTAAAAACGCGCGAATTAATTAAAACTAACGTAAGTGCACAAGTTAAAACGTAAATTTTATGAAATATAAACACTATGGGTACAATTATAATTTTTACAGATTCTATATGATAAAAGAAAATTTTAGAAAAAAGATTTATATTTTTTAGACAATTATTTAATTTACTATGATTTAATTACTATTTTACAAATAAAAATACAAAATAAATACTAAACGTATTCTAAAAAATCTGAAATTTTTTACTTAATTACTTTACAACATTACTGATTTACTAAAATTATAGTGTTGGTAGTAGCTTATACGGATAAGCTACAAATAAGCTAATTAGTAAATAAGCTTAAACTGAAAAAAAACGTGGTTAAATAGAATTGGGTCAAAAGTTCTAACGGAACTGGTGCCCCAGAGCAGTTGGAAGGGGGTGTGGGCTATGCATGTTATACTAGCGAGAGGTCCAAGGTTCGAATCCCACACCCCACATTTTTGCTAAACTTTATTTTTTTTTGACTTTTTATTTTTTCTATTTACTTTTTAACTATTTCTAAGCAACTTTAATAAAGACACAACTTTTATAATAAGCTAAATAAGCTAGTTTAGACTGCTTATTCACAACAGTTAGCTATTTATTAGTTTTTAGAACTAGTTTTAACTAATTAAGCTATTAAGCTATTAATTAAGCTAAAAGGAAAAGGAAAAAGTTAAAATGGATTAATCTAAGTGTAATTAAGCTAAAAAATTTGGAAAAAGCTAGAATGATAAGCTGTTAAGCTCAAAATAAGCTGAGATCAGATGGGGTTTGGACATGTCTGCTGATCTCCCCTGGTGCAGGGGAGAATCAGCCTTATTCAAGGGCTGAAAAAGCTATGAAAAGCTTATCTAAAAATATTGAAAATAATTCCTAAGATAGATGAGCTGGTGAACTTTTATAATCCAGAAAACTAGCTTATGAGGGTTTATAATGATGAAACTAAAAATCATACAATTTTTCCAAAAACCACAAAATCTGAAAATGTGTCTGTTTTGGTCTGAGTTGAGTGCAAACTTGTGTAGACTAAACAAGGCTAACTTAGGCTATTTGGTATAAACTTATATGACCAAAAGGGACTTAGGAATGAAAAGAAAAAAGGCCAAATCAGCTTGTGGCTGAATTTGGCTTATTTGAGCTAATTGAGGGCTGCAATGACCACAACCCATATATAAGTACTAATTCTATCTAATTAGCTAAATGAGACTTAAAAATAGCTTATTATAAGCAACTATTATAAAGACAACTTTTTCAAAACTTAGCAATAAGCTCTGTAAGAGCTTATTAGCTTTAACAGTAAGTTGCTTATAAGCCAAAAATTAAGCTTCTAAATAGAAGCTATCACTTATTGGCAAAGTGGTTCTTTTTGTATTTTTCTTTTACTCTAATACTAATATTATACAAGTATAATGAAAATAAAAGTTAAGAAACCTACAAATAAGCTGATTCGTGGGCTTTGTGTCTTATCAGTTAAGCTAAAAAGCTCACAGACAGCCATAACCCAAAACAAGCTTGAAAAAGCTGTATAATGGAAAATAAAGATAAAATAACATGCACACAAGTCCAAAGGACACATATTTAACAAATGTGTACAATAAGCAGTGTATAAGCTTAAGGTTTAGACAGTTGAGCTTATAAGGCTCAACTTGGATGGAATGAAGGCATAAGCCTGGTATAAGCTTCATACATGCAAACAAAAGAAAAATAATATGTATACTAGTGATATGCACAAGTTGTACAAGCATGTGGACTGGATTCAACCCATAAGCTCATGATAAGCCAATAAGCAAATCCAATTCACACACAGTCCCAAACTCAGCCTGCAACTTTTTTGAATGGCAAATTTAGCTGACAGGATAAGCTTTAAAAGCCAAAATAAGAATGGAAGTAGCAAGATGGCTTGGTTGGCTTTTCAAAAAGCCAAAGCTCAACCTTTATGGTCCACAATTGAGCTTTTGAGAAGCTTATGAAAAACCTCCCAAGTGACTGCATATGCTGGAAGACCAGTACACACATTCAAATGGGACAAACAAAAAGCCACTTGCAGCCCTTATAAATAAGCTGCAAGCTTGGAATTAAGCATTGGATCTTATGGATGGGTGGTTAAGCTTCATAAAAAACTAAACCACACAAGCTTATGATCACAAATGAGCTTATTAGGAGCTGAGGGAAATGGTGCAAATTCAAACATTTCTGAGTGAATTGTTAAGAGTGGGCAAACAACAAGCTCCTATTTAACTTATCTAATAAGCTTAAGAGAGCTCAACTAGCACTGAGCCATTGAGTGAGATAAGTTAGCTTCTCATGAAACCAAAAATCACAAGCTCAAGCTCTGTGAGGAACTTTTCATGAGCTTTTGAAAATCAACTCACCTCACTGTTTGCTTCAGTGAGTGAGTAAGATGGGACAAAAAAGTGAGGGTGATTAAGCTATCCTAATAAGCTACTAATGGAAAAACAAGTATGCACATAACAACTAGGCTAGGTGGGCTACACAAAACATTAATTCACATAAGCTATAGCTACTTAATGAACATTGTGCAAGCAATTGAAAAACGGGTAATTTGCCCTGCACAGGGGACTTATGCAGAAATTTTATTGACTTTTTCTTTTTATGATCTAAGTTGACTTAAATGAACTTAGGATCTAAATCTACTTATTAAATATATTATACTAAGCCATAATAAGATGAAATTAAGCTAGATTAACTACTTATGCACTACTGTGATGAAATTGGGCTACTAAATCTTAACAGACAACAAAAAAAAAGAAGATTAAAAGATACTTTTGACTATCTACTAGTAACAACTGAATTTGATGAATTGACTGAGTTATTAGACCATTAGATATGTACATCAAACAAGAAAAACATCCCTAACAACCCTAAACACAGTTAGACAGCAAATCCATTACTGAAACTCAAATATGGTCACAGTGGACACTGAGGTGGATTTGAGATGAATTCAACCATCCACACATTACCACTGAGCTTAAAAGGTTGTCAAGCCCTCAAATGGCCTAATGGATCATGTATAAACAGAAATAAACAACTCAAACAACCTCAGGACCCTAAATCATAGCAAATCCAAACAGTCCTTATAAATTCACTTGTCACATGAATTTCTAAGTATTCAATGAATTTGCATATGAAACTGATTCCAAACTATATATTATCACATATGAAGATCATTTGAGCAAAAAACTTCAAGAACACAAGCATCAAACACAGACTTGTCACATATGCATTCAACACAGTGGACTTCAATTTTTGGCACAAAGCAATCCAATGAACAAACTACCTATATTACACTCTAATAACACTTAATATCAACAAAGAAACATGAAAATGCAAAGATCACAGCATATACAGAACTGAAACAACAAAATGCAAAAAATGGTGAAAAGGGTAAAAATGGGCTTACAAGTGATTCCTGCTTGAAACTGAGAACCAAGGACAATGAACACTGCCTATAGCCTCCCATGAGACTTCTAAACCAAAGCCATCCAGAATTCACTTTGCTCCTAGCTTGTTTCATCAGGAACACTTCATTATTTATGGTTTTTCATTGTTTTCTTAATTTTCTATCTACTTATGAATTTTAAAGGATCATAACTGTCTTGATATATCTAAAAGCTTGAAAGCTATGTCAGGAGCTTGTGTGAGCTAGTAGAGTCCATTTAACAATCATAATCAACAAGAATGTAAAAACATGATAACTAATGTGGTACGAATTGAATCATAACATGAAACTTAAAAACTTGAAATTATCATTAACTACTGGAATTAAGGTTTAGTTTTAACATTGTCAGTGTAAAACTAACACTTGAAAGCAATAAAATTACAACTACTGAACCATGGCCAATCCAATGGTATTTACACTACTTGACAATGGCTAACCCAAAGTAACCTCTTCTCTTTGCCTCTTCTTTGATATTTATAGTCATTTGGACTCCTTGTCGACCTCTGAGTGAATCCCACTTCTATTCTTGACCATTGATTGAGTAGAAATCATCCTAGCCCTCAAATAAGCTTTTGGCGCCAAAAGTCCATTTGATAGCTTGTAGCTGTTTTATTTTAATTAATGCATATTGGATGTTTGTAGAGGTGGAGGGGGACAAGTTTGGATATTTTAGAAGCAATTTGGTGAGAGTTGCAGTTAAAACCATGGGCAGTGGTGGTATTGAGGTAAAAGTAATGGAGAAGCATTTATTGTGGTTGTGGGCTATTTGTGAGGTGGAAAGGTGAGGTGATGTTATTGGGGTGAGGTGGAAGGGTGGTGGTGAAACCAGGCAAGGTGGAGGGGTAGTTTTGGTTTTGGCGGGGATGTGAGGAAGAAGAAGAAAAAGGGTGGGTTTGACCGGGTCAAACCTGGTATTTTATTATAAAGGTTGGTTTTGGTCAGGGGGTTCAAATGGGGTATCAGGGGGTTCATTTTGGTTTCATGGGGTTCATTTTGGTTTCAGGGGGTTTAGTTTATGGATTTATTAATAAAAAGGGTATGGTTTGGTTTTTTATTGTACAAGGACCCTTTTTGTAATTTCTGAATTGTTGAAGGGTGTGAGTTGTCACTTTTCAAACTTCCTTCAAGGGACTAAACCTGCCAATAAACAATAACACAAGGACCAAATTTGATAATTTTAACATTTTAAAACTTTAAGGACCATTTGTGTTAATTTTGGATTTTGAGGGATAAAAGTTGCCAATTTTTAGAAAACTTTCATCCAGGGATCATTTGTGAACAAGTTTGACTTCCCAAGGACTAAAGTTGATTTTTCTTCCTTTTAAAACTTTCAGGGACTAGTTTTGCCAAATTATGAAACTTCAGGGACTGAAAATGACAATTGTGTAAACTTTGTGTGTTTTTCACTTGTTTTTCAATCTTTTGTACCCGAATCACATAAAAACACATTTTCATGATATTTGCACCATTTTGTGAGTCATTTGTGTGTTTTTGGTCGTTTTGTGGGTTTAATCAATACTAAATATATGTGTAGTTAGACACATATCAGAAGGCTTCTCCGCCAAGTGAAAGGAGTTTGTGTTGTGAAGTGTTTACGAACTCTCGAGTAGGTGACTCGGGGAGTGGAGTAGGGCAAGGAAGGTGACCTTGTAGCTGAACCACTATAAATACTTGTGTTATGGTTGTGTCTCTCTATCTCTCTCTCGTAGCTTAGTTTTATATGCTTTAATACTATTAATATCCAACACGTCAAAACTACATTGACATAAGTCGATCTATAAGTTTGAAAAAGAGTTTTTAATCGGTAAAACTATTCAGCCCCCCTTCTGGTTTTCTATAATTGGCATCAGAGCTTCGTTATTAAGTTTCTTAGTGTATATTGTACTTTAAAAACTTGATACCCGATCCGTGTATGTTTTGAAAACTACAAAGAAGGAAAAACTTTTGTATAAACGAGAAACTATGTTTTACTAAGTAAAACATGTTTAGATATTGATAGTTTTAATAGCATTACTTTCAATAATCATTCTTATAAGATACTTAACTCAAACTATTTTTTTAAGTATCTTCATGATAGGAAAACTCTTAATATCTCTTAATCCAAAGAAAGATCAAAGTTGACATATTACAAAGATGTGTTACAATTTTAAAGATGTAATAAACCCTTCAAAGACATGTGCCTTTCCCAATATATTTATTGCCTATACGTGCCAACATGTTCATAAGTACATAAGAAATTTCTTCTATTTTACTAGGATTAACTTCTTTAAATACTTCAATGTGTCAAAAATTATCTAAAAAGTCCAAACCAAGATGTATAGTATACATTATTAAACACAACATTCAAAAATCCCTCTTCACACTTTCCCACATCACTCGACGCTCTGCTACAGTAAAACATCACTTCAAAATCTTTTATTTAATCTAATCTTTCTCATTATAATCCTCATCACAATTCAAAATTCAAATTAACCTTCTTCTCCAAAAACACTCTCAAACAAAGAAATCAAAAATGGTGTATTACACGTTGATCCTCATCATAATCTCACTCGTGATGCTTCTTTATCCCATCCTCAAGTTCTCTCATGGCGACGTTTTCTTTATTTTGTACTTTTACGTGTTGTTTATTTATCCAATCCTTTGTATTGCCTTGTGCATTGAAGTTAATGGAATATAAGTATCTTCTTTCTTTATTTTATTTTTCTTCATTCAAATAATTATTTAACTCATGTCTCGTTATATTTATGTATATCTTAAAATCACCAAGTATCTCATTATAAACTTGTAACAACAAACTTTGATATCACAAGCAATTAGGATCAAAACTCTACGTCAAAAATCAATCATACCAATCTGTGAAATAACTGAACAGCCGGATCCCTTGGCTATAAGGTGCCGGATCCCTTTTTCAAAGGATCCGGCGGAACCGGCATATCAGCGAAACAGATTACATGTTGATGATCACTGTACACTCCTACTTTACCTTTCTCCTCACAAACTCGACCTAAAACCACTATCAAACCCTCCTGGAGATCCATCATCATTTCCCGCTTCAAATTAACCATCTCCGTAAGTATTAATACCACTACATTGTAATTTATGTAATTCTAAGTGTTTTGTTCTTAACTTTTGATCTAAATGGGTTTATCAAAAATTAACACTTAATTATCATCACATTGTAAATATTAAAACAAGCATTGAGAAGTTAAACATTATAATCTTCAAGTAATTTTGAAACTTTAAAGGAACTATCAAATTGTGTAAAATTGGCATTGTTAATACAAGTGACAAAATTGTTGAGGTTTGCATTATACAAGTTTCTAAATCCATTTAATCAAAATTGTGATACAAAACACTTGGAAATAATTTCTCATATATATATATATATATATATATATATATATATATATATATATATATATATATATATATATATATATATATATATATATATATACACACAAGCTTCTTAACCCGCCTGATGGGCGGGTTCGCTTCATAATAATATTAATAATAATTGTACGTAAAGTAATATTGAAAATCACGTAAAATAATAAAAACATACAATGAGACAGACAATTAGAAAAACTAAACAGTCATTTTCAGCAAAAATAAAATGTTGTGTATACAAAACAATGTTGCGTATTCATGACCGGATCTAAACACAAGCCTTGTGTTAGATAGATACTTTGAATGATGTTAATTAGCACGCGGAATTTACTAGCAAACACTTAGAAGATTTTATATGTATGTTCAATGAATTAAACAGTGTTTATGAATGAACAAGAGACAAACAATTTACTTCAACGATTCTATATTATTGATTAATAATACGAGTACTCTTCCTAGTACTAGGGTTTACAACCTTGAATATTTTCTATCACAATCGTATTGTATTATAACTAAACCTTAACCTAGGCAATCCTTTTATACACCAAGGATTCCTTTACAAGATAACTATAATCTATAATAATAGGATATACACAAAATCCTTTCTATACTTATCCATTACACGTTTACAAAAATCGTAAGCAGTACTAACAATGTATTGTGAGCAGTACTAACTGACTTAGTACTGTCAGTCTTGTCTATTGTCTCTTCAGCAGTACTAACCTATGTGTTAACAGTTTGTACTGTTAGTTTAATTCCCAACAATCCTCCCCTAAATTTATGATTTCTCTTCAAATCACTAAGTTTCTTCGAATTAAACATCATCTCCTATGATGGGGGGATTCTTCCAAACATCACCAAGTAATTCTCTTTGTTTGGGCTTTCCTTTGTTCAGCAGTATAAAAAATCTTTCTGACTAGTTTATCAGCCATCTCTGATTCACATTCAATCTCCAATTTTGAACACAACAATGTCAATAGAGTTGCAGTCTTGAGAGGATAATCTTTCTCCACCAGCATATAAATTTCAATCCCTTCCTTGGTAGAAACTCTGTGCACTCCACATGTATCAAACAGCTTCCATGAAACATCTTTGATCTGTGCTTTAAACCTTCATATAGCTTCTCCACCATCAGGATCAAAAATCCTCTTCAACTGTACCCATAATTCTTTATCTTTGTCTTCAATTGGATCTGTAATTCTGAATCTTGCTTGCACCAAATTCCACAACTGATTAAGATCTTCTCTATCAAAACCTTTAAGTAAATCTTCAAACAGTTTGTACTTCTCAGTTCTTCCACCAATTCTCATGATTTCCCATCCTTTCATTCTCCCTTCTGTGAATACCTTCCAGTCAATGATTGGATATTTTGCTTGTATTGGTGTGATGTGTGTGGATTCTGGCATTATTACTAACATACTCTTGAGATGTTCATCTGTCAATCCAGTCTTTTGTTTCTTTGCTGCATCAGATTCTAACACCTCTGAATCTCTTTTCTTTCCTTTTGTGAAATCTCTAGTGATTGGTCTGTTTAGTCTAGCATAAGCAGCATAATATGCTTCCTCAATTTCTTCATCTGATCTTCCTTTGAAATAATTCTGCTTCCAGTTTGCTTGGTTCTTCAAGTAACTTTTCATGAAGCTGATCTGTTCTTTCTTTGTAGGCATCTTTGTCTTGTACCCTTTCTTTTGTCTTTCTCTGATTTTCTCCATGAGATCACTCCATGCTACTTCTCTGTTCTTTGATAGAATGAAACTTGTGAGCTTTTCTGACTTTTCTTCTGCACTTAAGCTTTCATCTCTAAGAAACTGCACTGCTTGTGCTCTCACAATCAAATCTGAATCTATCAAATATTGTAGCTATTCGTTGAATTGTTCTTGATCAACCTCAGCATTTGAAGCAATCTTTTCTAATCTTGTCTTCTCCATAAACTCAACTACATCTGCTTCAGACATTTTTTTAGCAAATTCTGCATCAAGATCAATCTGCATCTGTTCTTGAGCTTCTTCATCCATTTGAATTTTCTTTGCTACCTCAGCATCATGATCTATTTGCATCTGAGTTCTTGGCTTCATCTTTTTCATCTGTGGCTCACCTTTTTCAATCAGAATTGCTTTGCCCTTGTCTTTAGCAGTTTGTGCTGTTTCAGCAGTTTGAACTGTTTCTTTTGGCACTTCAACAGTTTGAACTACTACTTGTTCTGTTTCAGCAGTTTTAACTATTTCTTCAACTATATCAGCAGTACCATGTTCTTCATCTTAAACACCCATATCTACATCTTCATTTAATCCACTGATACCTTCTTCATGCCTCCCCTGAGTTTCTGATCTTATTTCCCTTTGTTCTTTCTCAGATATCCTCCCCTGTTTGGGAGAATCACCACCATCATCATCTGAACCATCTGAATAATCATCATCTGAAGAATCTTCATCCAGTATAGCTTTAGCTCTTTTCCTCTTGAGATGATCTTCCAGCTTCTTCACTCTACGAGTCAACCTTGTGTGGACTTTGGCAAAATTTTCTTTGTGACTTTTAAGATCCTCCTCCAAATATTCTACCTTGGCAGTTAACTTGGTACATAAAGCCGTCAATTCATTTTGTCTAGAACTACCCTCATCACTTCTTACTGTGTTACCTGTTAGGAGCGGTGAATCATGGGGCAAGGGTCCCGTTTCAAGTCTAGTTAGACTAAGTTTAGACCTTCTCCTATATGTTGTGATGATTGGGGGTGTTTGGGTTATCTCAAGAACATGAAAGGGTGTGTGATGGCGATCAGTTGGGTTGACTGACCCTTCACCCTGATCAATTTGAAGCATTTCAGGAAATAGTGGTATTACTACTCCATTAAACAATCTACTAGCCATAGCCATATTTTGAAAAACTTTCTGTTGTAAGCTAGGAGTAGGAAAAACATCTTTTGGTTTCTTGAGCAAATTCTTTTTCTTATTCAGAAAAGTTTAAACAAATCTAGGATACATAAGAAATTTCATTTTGCTATTAACATTGGCAGCCATACTCTCAAATATGAACTTTGAAAAATTAAAAACCTTATTTGTTGACAGACAGATGAGAGCAATAGCAATATTGCTACTAAATTGCTCCCATGCTGTTCTTTTGGGACTTAAGCAATGTAAGAGAGTATGTATAAGAAATCTCCATTGTGGGGAAAAACATCCCTTTTGAAAAGTAAGTTTTTGATTGGATGTATCATACCCCATTCTAGTAAGTTCTTGCCAAATCTCAGTGTTTAGCATATTGTTAATACCATCTGAATCTTCCAACTTAAGATGTCTCCTAAGTGTAGATTCGGTAAGAGCAAAAGATATGCCATCCACTTTAGAATAGATTTCTATGTCTCCATCCTCACTAGTTATGACAGTTGCAGTCTGCCAAAACTGTGTGATGTGAGAGACAAATAGAGTAGGAGAGACAGTTAAAGCATACCTTATGTGAGAGTGGTTGAGGAAATCCACAATCTCATAAAATTTCGGTCCATGTCCTTCCTCTGCTTTCTCTAGAAAAGCAACCTGGTTGTGCGTCTTGATAAAATCCAAATTAGCCATTTTCAGTTATGATTTATGAAAGTGTATATCAGTAAGATGATCGTGTAGAGTTTAATTGATGAACTTTGCAGCCAATTGAGTTTTATAGATACTGTTAGGGTTTTGCGAATCTTGCGTAAGGGATAAATTATCTTGGGAAAGAAAATAAGTATATTTATGGTAAAAAGATAATTATCCTCTAGAAAAATCCCCTATAAGTATTGTAAGTGAACAGTTTTTACCCAATGGCTAGAAAATCTGTTACTGACACATTTTTTACAACGGCTAGTTGAGCAGTACTAAGTTTACACTGGCAGTATAAACTTTGCACTAGTTGTACTAATTTTTGAGAAAAATTTTACTGAGCAGTATGAATTGGTAAAGAGTTTAAAATAACATTGCTCATGCATAGTTTTTAGCAAACTATCAGCTATCAACGGATTTGATGAGTCTTTACCAATAGCCGTTTGCTTTGGACTAGCCAACTCTTCACTGTTAGATATGGTGAGTTGATAACCATACAATTTTTGGTAAATTGTCAACCATGAACGGATTTGATTAGTCTTTACCAGAAACCGTTTGCTCTTGACTAGTTGGTTCTTATGTGGGTTAGACATGGTGAACCAATAACCATTTTTTGTGTGCACAGATAACACACTGAGCTTCCAAATCACCACATAGTCCAAAACATAAAGTATTCAATCCACAAACTCCAATAATCCTTACCTGCAAGTGTTGGTCCAAGAACAAGAAAACAAGGTGCAAAGCACTTGTCTCATAATTTAAAAGCACATGACTAACATTGCATATAAAAGGAAAATTAATTTCCTTGAGGTACCCAAGCCATTACAGACTTAGGCTTGCCCCTTGCATTAATATAATTAAACCTTTTTAAAACAGTTGGAGTACTATTTGATTGAAGTGGTCTCCAAACCCATGATGCAGATGCATTAATACCATTACCCATATTTCCCTTAGCAGTGTTTTTAAAACTTCTAGTGTTAACTGCTTGCCTAGCAGTATGTGCTGATGGGTTTGCAATTGCAACCTTAGGTTTTCAAACTTGTTTATTTATCACCGCATTGTTTTGAAATGGTCTTTTAACAGTTGTTGGTGCTGATTTGAAAAGAGTTTTTGCACCTTGAACTGTTGGTCTTGGGTAAAAAGGTCTATTTGGTCTGACAGTATGAACTGCTGGTCTAGCAGTAGGAACTGCTTGTCTAATAGTATGAACTGTTCTTGGTCCAGACCTTAACAGAACTGATCTAGGTATCATTCTAGCATTTGTAGGGTGAGTGGGAGGTCTTACTGAGTTCACCCTAGGAGTTGTATACCTAGTTACCCTTTTGTTACAATAAGCAGCCAGATGGTCAAAGCTACCACATGAGTAACAAGCTTTCCTATAACAGACAAAGTCATCACCTAGTTGGTGAGACTTGAGGTTGTTCCAATTCCTTTGGTTACCTCTGGGCTTGTTTGTGGTTCTATACATTTCTGCATACCTAACTGTTGGTCTAAAAGGTTTTGCCTTAGATCTAGGCTTAACAGTCTCAGTCTTAACCATCTTAGGTACATTTGTTTTCTCAACCTTAACAGCATCAGGCTTAACCTTATCCTGATCACTCTCATCATCAAAAGCAGTCTAATCTTCTATGGTTGGAGCATCTGATTCCTTACTTGAGGACCTATCAGAGGACACCTTGTCCTCAGACAGTGATTTATCACTTGCACTCTCATACACAGGTTTATCAACTACATTCTCCTTAGGTTGAGGACCATATTTAAGCTCAGGTAGTTGAAATTCAGGAAGTCCTGTGTGTTCTAGGTCAATGCCTAGAGGTGTTGGAATTCCCCTATAAGGAGGTGGAACAGACTTATAACCTAGGCCTGACTTAGCTTTATTGAGGATCTAACGCTCAATTATCTTACTCACACCCTTAGATGCATACTCTAATGTGTCTACATTCATCTGAATGTTTTCCTTTGCCTGCTTTATCTTTTCCAATTCATTTTTCAACACACTAATTTCAGCATCCCTAAACATTATATCTCTCTTAAGTACAGCTACAGTATCACTAAAAGTAGACTCATTTTCCTTATAGCGAACTATCTGTTCTTCTAATACAGCCAAACCCCTCTTATGATTTGCTAAATTAAAAGCAGTCTGGTTTAACTCTATTCTCTGATTATCATATTGTTTTCTAAGTGTTTCTAATTCTTTTAAAGCATCACATGATTTAGAACATTTAGAAACTTGTACCTCAGAGTCTGAGAAAGCCATAAGTGCCATCTTTGTAGGTGCTTCTGCTTCCTCCTCTGCAATGTAGCTCCAGTCAAACCCTAAGCCATCAATGGCAACCATAGCCTTTGAGCTTGAGTCTGTAACTTCCACAACCCTTGTCTTGCTTCCAAAGCCTCTGCTCTTGCCATCTTGTTGTCTTGGCATTCTGCACTCCCTTGAATAATGACCTTTCTTGTGGCAATTATAACATTCAACCTTTGACTTGTCATATCCAGCAACATCATTGATGTTTATGATTATCTTCTTGCTAGTCTTCTTCAAGAACCTCCTAGCTCTCAAGCTGAAAAGAGAGAGCTGCCACTTGATATCCATCTCTTCAATGTCATCTTCATCAATCTCTTGAAGATCTGCATGAGTCAACATACTTCCATTGTGCTGAGTAGTCAAGAAAGCACAATAAGTATTCTCATCCAAAAGTCTATTAGTACAGCTTGAGGTACTAGCAGTACCAATATTTGAATTAGCAGTTCCAATTGCTCCAGCAACTTGAACTTCTTCTTCTGGACTAGAGATACTGGGAGTTGACACAAAGACCAAATTCCCAGAGCTTGAGCTTGATCCAGCAGACTTCTTCACATCGTGTTCTACTATCTTAAAGTTGCTATAGAGATCCATCAGACTCATTGTATCAATGTCTGGCTTGTTATTCCAGACAACCACATGCATAGCCAATTCTGATGGTAGACTCCTTAGGAATTTTGAGTTGAGATCTTCCTGAGGCATCTCAATTCCTAGAACAGCAAGTTGACTCACTAGCTTTTGAAGCCTATTAAACATATGATCTAGTGACTCATTGCTTGTTGCAGTGAAGTTCTCAAACTGTTGCTTGAGAAGGGTCTTCTAAGTTTTCTTGGTAGCTTCATTCCCACCATATCTTGCAACAATAACTTCAAAAAGAGTTTTGGCACACTTGTACTTACTGAAGTTCAGTAATTGATCATTGGGGATAGTTATCAGCAGCATGCTTCTTGCCTTAACATCATTCTTGTGCTGAGCCTTCTCTTCAGTAGTCAATGGCTTGGTCTGCACCGTTGTTTTAGTCTTGCCCTCAACAACAGTTGTAGTGGTTGTAGGCTTAAAATAGCTTCCATCTTCTATGATCTCCCAGAGTGCATAATCCTGCACTTGAAAGAATTGTTCAACCCTTAGTCTCCACATATCGAACTCATTGGGTTTAAGCATTGGTAATTTAGTAGCAATATTGGTTTAGGTTTTCGTCTCCATGTCCATCTTCTTCTTAATCAAATTCGTCTGGATCTTCTAAATCAAAGTATCAGAAACCTGTCTCTGATACCACTTGACCGGATCTAAACACACGCCTTGTGTTAGATAGATACTTTGAATGATGTTAACTATCACACGGAATTTACTAGAAAACACTTAGAAGATTTTGTATGTATGATCAATGAATGAAACAGTGTTTATGAATGAACAAGAGACAAACAATTTACTTCAACGATTCAATATTATTGATTAATAATACGGGTACTCTTGCTAGTACTAGGGTTTATAACCTTGAATCTTTTCTATCACAATCGTATTGTATTATATCTAAACCTTAACCTAGGCAATCCTTTTATACACCAAGGATTCCTTTACAAGATAACTATAATCTATAATAATAGGATATACACAAAATCCTTTCTATAATTATCCATTACACGTTTACAAAAATCATAAGCATTACTAACTATGTATTGTGAGCAGTACTAACTGACTTAGTACTGTCAGTCTTGTCTTTTGTCTCCTCAGCAGTATTAACCTATGTGCTAACAGTTTGTACTGTTAGTTTAATTCCCAACAATTCAAATCCGACATAAGACTTCTTTGTATACTACATTTGCGTCCAACATAAGACTTCTTTGTAGATACATCATATAAGATACATAAATGGAAGAAAAAAATAAAATTGCGTAATTATTGAAATGAAACACATTGGAAATAAAAAAATTGTCATGAACAAACATTAGGAAAGCATTAAAAGAAATTGTCTTGAACAAACACATGGTAAATGCAAGTGAGTACTCCTTCTCAATCTTGTTTTCAAACATTTTTTTATTGGACAGTTATGCGAATCCTCATTTTGTAAGCCTTAAAGAAACTTTGAGGTGCACTAAGAGTGGTCGTTTGAGATAAAGTCTGCATTTTATAATTATTTAGGTCGTATCCATAATAGTCTTGATACCTACAACACATGATGATTTAATTATTCAGGTCGTATCCATAATAGTCTTGATACCTACGACTCACGATAATTCCGTTTTCTAGCCTCAAGGCCCACCCCGATGGGGCGGCTAGCTTTAAGAATTTGTTTAAACATGAAAGAAAATATAAGATCCATAATCAAATAACGTTAAAGAAATAGAATGTTGAAATAAAACGTACAAAATATTAAAGTTTCTTTATTGTGTACAAAAAGATAATAAAATAAAACTTATAATCTCTAAAGAACTTCGTGGTATACAACATCGGTCGTAGAGTTGATGTGGTTTCCGTCTTTATCACAACACAACACTTTTAAACCTTTATTGCTTTTTACTCTTGAAACGGCTACATAAAGTTGACCATGTGGAAAGACATTTCGTTCAAGATAAAGACCAACCTTAGACAAAGTTTGGCCTTGATTTTTGTTTATTGTCATGGCAAAACTGACGGAAATAGGGAGTTGTCTCCTTTTATGTTGAAATGGCATCATCTTGTCAGATGGACTTGCTATGCCGGTATACCCCTGTAGGTCAATGTTTTTAACCTTGCTATGCCGCAAATCCAAACACCACATGACAATTTTGCCTGCACACCCAACAAACACATTTTATTTTATAGGCATGATATATAAAAGAAACATATAGCTATAAGGTGTATATAAACCATAAATAGATATTTAGATTTGAAAGAGAAAGGGCGACATATAAACTTACATAAATATAGATTTCAATCTAACTATATATAAAGAATAAGTTGCAAGTTGAGCATTAATTGAACATGTGCATTCATGGTATAAGCTAAACAAGCAAATCTAATATGGTCAATTGGTCATTAACGGGTTTATACTAAATAAGCTGGAATTAATAATGAAAATGAAAAGACATCTTATTTTCAAAGAATGTAACTGCTTACGGAAATGTGAAAAGACATTAGAGTTCTATAAAGCAACACATCAGCCCCATCACAGACATATCTATCTCTAAAAAATTACACACACAGTGCCCCTCTTTGCTGCCACTAAAACCGCCGCCACCATAACCAACATCTCTCTCGGTTGTTATAGTTGGCTAGGTGGTTTTGGTAGGTGGCTTTTTGGTTGGTTTTGGTGTGTTTGTTCTTTTCATTTAGATCTATCTGGTGATTTTTAAGAAAAATGGAGGTGTCGTGGCGGCTTAGATGGCTTCAGTGGTTTCCGTAGTGTGTGTCTTCCGTTTGTGGTTAAGATCTTTTGAGATCTGATTGGGCCTCAAATCTGTAACAAATCCTCATCAGTCCTGTTGGGTTTAAAAGAAGCTGCTGCTACTTTGAAGATAATGTTGCTTTGTATGTTATACTGCTGCTCATGGAACTTAAGGAAAATACACTAAGTATGATTCTGCTGCTAAGCTTAATAATTCTACTGCTAGTGTATACATTCTGCTGCTAGAAGAAAACTGATGAATGGTGAAATAAGCTAAGTGTCATTCTACTGCTAGCCTAAGAAGATTCTGCTGCTAGAGTAATGATTCTGCTGCTTATTAGATATGTATAGTTTGTTAAGATAATTTTGGTAAAGATACGATTTGATATTATCATGTATAGAAAGTTTTGTAACCGACTAGGACTCCTTAAGTCTATAAAAGGAGGATCTAGGGTTAGGGTTTAGAGTTGCTAGTACACGATTGTTAGCATACGTATTGTATTCACTTCAAGGTTCATTGTAACCCTGTTACTTTTGAGTAACCGTATTTAATATATTGAGGTGATAGTTGAGAGAATTATTGTGTGTTAATTCTTCTTAAGATTAATTACTAAATTCTGCGTAGTGATTAATAGCTTGTTCAAGAACAGTCTCTATACCTATTGTCTTAGATCTACATCTAGGATAATTAACAAGATCGATTAAGCTCAACCGGGATCAACAAGTGGTATCAGAGCTTGTGATCTAGAGACTGCTATCAAGAAGAATTTCGTATAATCAGATCTGTTCATCATCTTCATAAGCAATGGATTCCGATACTACTCATATGGTGACTGCTTCAAAGGTACCAATGCTGAAGGCTGGTGAGTATGAACTCTGGAAGATGAGGATTGAGCAATACATGAAGATGCTTGATTTCTCCATGTGGGAAGTCATTCAGAATGGAGACACTCTTCCTGCTAAGACTGCTGATGGGAAAGATGTACCTATTAAAACTAATGAGGAGAAGGCACAAAGGAAGCTGGAAATCAATCAAAACTCACAATATGCTGTTGATGGGTATTCCCAATGAATACCAATTGAGTTTTGGTAACACTCAGTCTGCTAAAGAATTGATGGATGCTGTTGAACTCAGATTTGGTGGGAATGAGGCCACCAAAAAGTCTAGGAAGAATCTGCTCAAGCATCAATTTGAAACATTTACTGCTTCAAGTTCAGAAAACATTGATGCTACCTATGATAGACTTCAGAGGTTGGTGAGTCAATTACAACTTATGAAGGTCTCAATTCTTCAAGAAGACATCAATCTCAAGTTTTTGAGGAGCTTACCATCTGAATGGAATACTCACACAGTGGTCTGGAGGAACAAGGCAGACTTTGAAACAATGACTTTGGATGATTTGTACAACAACTTAAAGGTATATGAATCTGAAGTCAAAGGTACATCCAGCTCATCTTCTAGTTCAAGCAACCTTGCTTTTATGTCTTCTAACAACAAGGGATCTGGAAGCTCTCATGACAACCATTCTGCTGCTGCTCATGTTGTTTCTGCTGTTGGGGCACCTGTTTCTGCTGCTAGTTCAAATACTGATAACATCAGTGATGCAGCTATATGTGCATTTTTGGCTGATCTCACTACAAGCACAACTGTTACTGATCAGGATCTGGAGCAGATAGACCCTGATGATCTAGAAGAGATTGACTTGAAATGGCAGATGGCCATGCTTACTATGAGGGCAAGGAGATTTCTTAAGAAAACTGGAAGAGCACTCAAGTACAGACAAACCAATGTGGGATTTGATAAGTCAAAAATTGAGTGCTATAATTGTCAGAGAAAGGGACACTTTGCTAGGGAGTGTAGAGCACCAAAGAAGAACAAAGAGCCTGCAAGGATAGTTCCCATTAAAGAAACCAAGACTACTGTTGCTCTGGTTTCATGTGATGGCTCAGGTGACTATGACTGGAGTGACCAAGCAGAGGATGGACCAAATGCTGCTTTCATGGCTGAAGAAGAAAAGAAGGGACACAATTTTGCTCTAATGGCCTATGCTTCTTCATCCTCTGGTTCAGACTCTGAGGTATCCAATGAGTCATCTTGTTCTTTTAAATCATGCCTAGATACTGTTGAGGAATTAAAATCTAGGAATGAAAGTTTAAGAATAGAAGTAGATAAGTTAAAACTTGACAATTTAGGTTATGAATATGGCCTAAAATCAGTAGAAGCAAAACTTGACTTTCCTAAACAAAATGAAGTAGAGTATGTTGATAAGATTAATGGTCTAGAAGTTGAAATTATTAAGAAAAATGCTGAAATTAGTGTTCTTAATAAAAGAGTGGAAGAGGCTGAGAAGGCTAGAGATGTAGCCTTATCTGCAAAAGAAAAATATGTCATTTTGGTTGAAAAACAACAGCTTGCAACTGACCTTATCAACAAGTCTATTGGAAGTCAAATACTTAGAAGAGGGAGTGGTTTAGGATTTGCTGAAGTACCACCCCCAGTCAAAAGTGCTTTTGCACCTCCCAAAAAGGAATTGTCATTCTTAACTGAGGTAGAAGCAAAACCTGTAGGTGAGTCAAGTAATGAAAAACCTGATAGAACAAATGCACCTAAGGTAGAAAAGAAGTCTGATACCTTGATCATTGAAGATTGGGTGTCAGATAGTGAGGATGATGAGACTGATTCAACACCCAAAACTGAGAAGAGAGAAATTTTTAGGACTGTTGAACCAAAAGTCACACAGGTTAACACAGCTGAAACTAAAGCTAAAAATGTTGAATTTGTAAAACCTGTGCTAGGAAGTAGAATCTCTAGGAAAGTGGATGAGTATGATGATAAACCTAGAGGTTATCATAGAAAGACAAATGACTTGCCTAGAGGAAACCAGAGAAACTTGCACCAGCTGATCTCACACAAGTTAGGTAGTGACTTTGAACTGGTTAAGAAGGCATGTCACAGTTTTGGTAGTTTTGAGCACTTGCAAGAAGATTGTTATTACTCAATACCTGTTAGAACTAGTGCTCAAAAACTTGTTTGGAACCAACATACAAGGGTGAACCATAGGAACTTTTCTAGAAAAACTCACCCACATCCCAAAAGAAATATGGTTCCTAGGGAACTTTTGTTAAGAGATGGTGTTTCTAGGACTATTTCAGCTGTTGCACCATCAAGGCCCATTCCAAAGAAAACAGAGTTTTCTACTGCTAAGGCAAAAGCAGTTTCTGTTGCTAAGCTAAAAGTGGTTACTGATACTGTTGTGGGCACCCATTTCTATGTTGTTAAGGCCTCAGCTTGCTGGGTCTGGAAACCTAAAACCAGACACAGCAGTGCATCAATGAACTTCAAGAAATTTGATTACTTTGATGCACAAGGCAGATCCAAGTCAGTAATGGCTTGGGTCCCAAAGAGAAACTAATTCTCTTACTTTATGTGCAGGGCAATCTACAGGATGAGCTAAAGGATAAATGCATTTTTGATAGTGGATGCTCTTCACATATGACTAGAGACCAAAGCAACTTGGAAAATTTTGAAGCTTTGGATGTTGGCTATGTTGCCTTTGGGAATGACCCCAAAGGAGGTAAAATTGTTAGGAAAGGTACTATTAAAACAGGCACCTTGGATTTTGAAAAAGTGTATTTGGTCAATGGACTTAAGTTCAATCTTTTTAGTGTCTCACAAATGTGTGATAAAAGGAATTTTGTTCTTTTTACAGACACTGAGTGTCTTGTCTTATCTCCTGACTACAAGCTGCCTGATGATAAATTAGTGCAACTTAGAGTCCCTAGAAAAGACAATATATATAGTGTGGACATAAAGAACATTCTTCCCAAAAGAGATTTAACTTGTCTGTTTGCCAAAGCCACAATTGATGAATCCAAACTTTGGCATAGAAGATTGGGCCATTTAAATTTCAAAACAATAAATAAATTGGTTAAGGGCAACCTTGTTAGAGGTTTACCTTCAAAAATTTTTGAAAACCCTGAAACCTGTGTTGCTTGTCAGATGGGAAAGCAACACAGAGCTTCTTGTAAGTCCAAAGTGATGAACTCTATTTTTGAGCCCTTGCATATGTTACATATGGATCTGTTTGGTCCAACTTTTGTGAAAAGCTTGAATAAGAAAATGTATTGCTTTGTGGTCACTGATGATTTTAGCAGATTTACTTGGGTTTTCTTCTTAGGAACTAAAGATGAGACATCTAGCATTCTTAAGGCTTTCATAACAAGAGTAGAAAACCTAGTTAATCACAAAGTTAAGATAATCAGATGTGACAATGGAACTGAATTTAAAAATAATGTGATGAATCAGTTCTGTGTTGAAAAAGGTATCTTAAGACAGTTTAGTGTGGCTAGAACTCCTCAACAAATGGTGTGGCTGAGAGGAGGAATAGGACATTAATTGAGGCTGCTAGGACAATGTTGTCAGAGTCAAAATTACCCACTACTTTTTGGGCTGAAGCAGTTAACACTGCTTGCTTTGTGCAAAATAGGAATAAGGTGGTGAAGCCTCATAACAAGACCCCTTATGAATTATTTCATGGTAGAAAACCTATGATAGATTTCTTGAAACCATTTGGGTGTCCTGTTACTATCTAAAATACCTTGATTCACTAGGCAAGTTTGATAAGAAGGCAGACCAAGGTTTCTTCGTTGGATACTCTACAAATAGTAAGGCTTTTAGGGTATTTAATCAAAGAACTAGGCATGTGGAAGAAAACTTACATGTTAGGTTTAGTGAAACCACGCCTAGTGTTGCTGGAAAAGGACCTGAATGGCTGTTTGATATTGATTCCCTAACCAAGAGTATGAATTATCAAATAGTGATTGCAGGTAAAACTAACATGTCTGCAGGTACACAAGCTAACTCTAATGCAGGTACACAAGCTAAGAAGGATGAATCTGCTCAGGAGTTTGTCTTGATTGAGAAATGGAAGCTTAATCAACTTATCACACCAAAAGAAAAAGAGGGCAAGAGTTCAAATGATGATGCTGTTTATGAAGAAGTACCAAAGGATGATGCAGAAGGTGGTGATAAACCTTCAAATGATGGCAAGAATGATGATGATGTAAGGAATGAAAGGTCAGCAGATCAAGGAAGCCAAGGAACTAAAGCTAGCAGCAGTACTTCTCATTCTGCTGCTAAGCCAAAATATCCTGCTGCTATGCCCAACAGTAGTACAGAACATTCTGCTGCTAAGCATAGTGGTTCTGCTGCTATACCCAAGTCTTTTACTGCTGACAAAGATGGAAATTTCTTTGATGATTCTTCTGCTGAGTTGCCTGAATTAGAGGAAGTGTATGAAGACACTCATGATGAAGTTGTGGATGTATTTGGAGCTGGAGCTGATTTGTCAAATATGGAGACTCATATATCTGTTAGTCCTACTCCAACAACAAGGATACATAAGAATCATCCAAAAGAGCAGATAATTGGTGATGTTCAATCTGCTGTTCAGACCAGAAGTAAAACAAAGCGGTTGAGTGATTTGCTTCATCAAGGATTATTTGCTCAATCACTACATCAGAGGAATAGCCACAAAGATCTACAAAATTGTAAGTTTGCTTGTTTTCTGTCACAAGTGGAACCCAAGAATGCTCATAAAGCTATGCAAGATTCAAGTTGGGTTGAAGCTATGCAAGAGGAGTTGTTGCAGTTCAAGCTTCAAGAAGTCTGGACATTAGTTGATTTGCCTAATGGGAAGAGGGCAATTGGTACAAAATTGGTGTTCAGATGCAAGAGAGATGAAAGAGGAATTGTGATCAGAAACAAGGCAAGATTGGTGGCTCAGGGATACACTCAGGAAGAGGGCATTAATTATGATGAGTTGTTTGCTCTAGTAGCAAGAATAGAGGCTATCAGACTATTCTTGGCTTATGCTTCATTCAAGAACTTCCCAGTGTATCAGATGGATGTGAAAAGTGCTTTCTTGTATGGAAAGATTGATGAAGAAGTTTATGTGATGCAACCACCTGGTTTTGAAGACCCTGATTATCCAGATAGGGTTTATAAGGTGGAGAAAACACTATATGGTCTACATCAGGCTCCAAGGGCTTGGTATGACACCTTGTCCAAGTATTTGTTATCTAATGGATTCAACAGGGGAACCATTGATAAGACATTGTTCATTAAGAAAGACAAAAAGGATATCCTACTAGTCCAAGTTTATGTAGATGATATCATTTTTGGGTCTACAAACAAGGTGTTATGTGAAGAATTTGAGAAGCTCATGCATAGTAAATTTGAGATGAGTTCTATGGGGGAACTCACTTTCTTTTTGGGGCTTCAAGTTAAACAGATGAAAGATGGGATTTTCATCAGCCAAGACAAATATGTGGCTGAAATTTTGAAGAAATTTAGCTTTACTGATGGAAAACCAGCTAAGAAAACAATGGAGACCAACAACCCTTTGCTCAAGGATGAAGATGGGGAAGAAGTTGATGTTCATCTGTATAGATCAATGATTGGTTCGGTCTAAGCTGACCTACGTCCACGGGGGCAACTGGGGGTATTCTTTTATTGAGTGATAATAATTACAAGGTACAAGAGATATATTTATAGGCACTAATTAGGGTTTAAACCCTCTACTAATCTTGTTGAAAAAGATAATTAACCTGGGCTTAAAACAATTGGGCCTATAGTGGGCTGAAGACAACATCTCCAACAATCTCCCACTTGGTGTCTTCGGACCACGAACTGCACCATCTCTTCTGTACTTCTGTAAATAAGATCTCCCCTTGATCTTCATTGCACCTCCAGTTACCCCGATCTCCTCAACATTATTCCTGGAGACCAACTGAAGCCCCGCATAGCTTCAGCTTATCCAACGTTACACAATTGTTGAACATGTCCGCTGGATTCTTAGCACCTGAGATATTCTTCAAGTTGATAGTGCCATCAGCAACTAAATCTCTCACAAAGTGATATCTTATCCCAATGTGCTTCGTCTTCTGGTGATACACAGGATTCTTAGCAAGTTTCACTGCACTTTCATTGTCACAGTGCAGTAAGTACTCAGTCTGCTTCTTCCCTAATTCTTCCAGAAAAGCTTTCAACCAAACTAGCTCCTTACTGGCTTCAGCCATAGCCATGTATTCTGCTTCCGTTGTGGATAAAGCCACACTTTTCTGGAGCCTGGACATCCAACTGACTGCAGTTCCTCCCACTGTGAAAACAAAACCTGTGGTGCTTTTAAATGTCTCTTTGCAGCCACCCAGGTCAGCATCTGTATAACCTCTGAGAATTGAATCCTTCCCTTCGAAACATAACCCCATCTTTGATGTTCCCTTCAAATAACGAAGCACCCATTTAACTGCTTCCCAATGTTTTCTTCCCGGATTCGACATAAACCGACTGACAACTCTGACTGCGTGTGCTATATCAGGTCTTGTGCACACCATAGCATACATCAGACTACCTACTGCAGATGCATAAGGAACTCTAGCCATATCAGCTTTTTCTTCTTCTGTTCTGGGACACTGATCTTTGGTAAGCTTGAGGTGACTCCCCAAGGGCGTGTTTCTCGACTTGGTCTTCTCGTTGTTAATACGGAATTTCTCTAACACTTTCCTAATGTACTTTTCCTGGGATAGTGTCAGAGATCCATCCTTTTTGCTCCTGGTGATACTCATCCCGAGTATCTGTCTAGCTGCACCCAAATCCTTCATCTTAAATTCTTTGGACATCTGTTTCTTCAACTTGCTAATTTCATTCATATCTGATCCTGCAATCAACATATCATCTACATACAGAAGTAGAATGATATAAGAATTCTTGAACTTCTTCAGATAGCAGCAGTGATCAGCTTCACATCTCTTGTAACCGGTTCTCACCATGAAATCATCAAACTTCAAGTACCACTGCCTTGGCGCTTGTTTCAGACCATATAAACTCTTCTTCAGTTTGCACACCCAATTCTCTTTTCCAGTAACTTGAAATCCCTCAGGCTGTGCCATGTAAATATCTTTATCAAGGTCACCATGTAGAAATGCTGTCTTCACATCTAGCTGCTCTAGATGCAAGTTTTCTGCTGCTACAATACTAAGAACTAACCTGATGGTGGTCATCTTCACCACTGGAGAGAAGATCTCATCATAATCAACCCCCTTCTTTTGCTGAAACCCCTTGACCACTAAACGGGCTTTATACCGTTTAGACCCATCATGTTCATCTTTGACCCTGAAAACCCATTTATTCTAAAGAGCTTTCTTGTCTTACGGAAGCTTAACAAGAACCCAAGTCTTGTTCTTTTCAAGTGAACTTATTTCTTCTTTCATAGCTCGCTCCCACTGGGACGAGTCCTTCATCTTGACTGCTTCAGAATAGCTCTCTGGTTCACCATTTTCTGTCAAGAGAATATAATTAACTGAAGGGCCGGTTCGACTGGGATTGTACCTGTCCGGCGGTTTAGAAACTCTGGTGGATCTCCTGACCCAAGTATCAGACTGGTCAGGCTACTGTGGAGACTGTTCATCTTCAGACACTGAACTCCCACTGTTAGAAACTCCCACTGACTCTTCATTCTCACCATCTTGAGTCTTTGGTTCTGTGTCATCTTCAAAAACTATTACTGGCTCTGTAACAGACTTGTTCTTCTGATTTTCAACACTAAACTCAACTGTTTCTTTCTGAACCTTTGACTTTTCCAAGTTTCTATCTTTGTACAACTCTTCTTCATTGAACTCAGTGTGCTTGCTTCTGACTACCTTTCTGCTTTCAAAATCCCAAAGCCTGTAGCCCATTTTATCACCCCCATATCCAATGAAAATATGCTTCTTTGCTTTAGCATCCAACTTGTCACCTTCAGGGTTGATATCATAAGCACTGCACCCGAATATTTTCAGGTGATCATACTCAACTGCTTTGCCCTTCCATTCTTCTTGAGGAATCTTGAAACCCAACGGTACTGAAGGCCCACGATTGATAAGATAGGCTGCTGTGTTAATTGCATCAGCCCAGAACATCTTTGGGAGCCCTGCATTCAACCTCATACTTCTGGCTCTTTCACATAATGTTCTATTCATCCTCTCTGCAATTCCATTCTGTTGCGGAGTTCCTGGAACTGTCTTTATCATCTTGATCCCTCTATCAGCACAATAATCAGTAAACTCCTTGCTGATGTATTCACCACCGTTGTCAGACTTCAAGCATTTCACCTTCAAATCAGTTTCAAGTTCAACAGCAGATTTCCATTTCTTAAAAGTATCGAAAACTTCATATTTATGTTTAAGAAAATAAACCCATACCTTGCGTGTTGAATCATCTATGAAGGTCACAAAGTAGCGAGAACCTCCAACTGAAGCTACTGATGTCGGTCCATAAACATCTGAGTGAATAAGCTCCAACTTCTGAGCTTTCGGTGCTCTCCCAGTCTTCACAAAAGTCACCTTCTTTTTCTTGCCTAGGATGCACGGTTCACAAAATTCTGACTCGACCTTCTTCAATTCTGGAAGTTTTCCCTTGCTAACAAGCATCTTCATTCCCTTTTCACTCATGTGCCCGAGTCTTTGATGCCATAACTTTGATTGACTCTCGTCACTAGACATTGCATTCACCCCATCAGCTGGTACTTCAACCATGTACAAAGTACCTCTCTTCTTACCTTTAGCAACTACCATACTGCCCTTGACAACTCTCCATTGTCCTTTGCCAAAATGAACATCATATCCCTGATCATCAAGTTGACCGATGGATATTAGCATCCTCTTCAAACCAGGAATGACCCGAACATCCTTCAAGGTCCAAACAGTCCCCAATGATGTCTTCAAGTCTATATCTCCCATTCCTGTAACATCAAGACTGTGATTATTAGCCAAACGAACTTTACCAAAGTTACCTGTTCGTAGATTCTTCATCTTCTTCGTGCTAGAAGTGGCATGAAACGATGCCCCTGAATCCATAATCCAGTCTTCAACAGAATTTTCGACACAACATATAAGGGCATCCTCTGAATCTGAGGCTGTGGCAGCATTCACCTCCTGTTTCTCTCTAGCAGGTTCAGTACACTAATTTCTGAAATGCCCGAACTCCTTACAGTTCCAACACTGTATATCTTTCCTTGGCTTTCCAGGTCTCGACTTGCTCCTACATTTTGACTTTGATCCACCCTTGTTTCCTCCTCTGTTATTACTCCTCCCTCTTTCTTCAGTACTGAGCAACGAGCTTGATTCTCCATTGTTCCGTCTCCTGGAGTCCTCATTCAGTAACGAATCACGAACTTCACTAAAACTAAGAGTCTCAACTAACCCTGTGAGTGCTGTGATTGTGCCTGACCAGCTGTCAGGTAATGAGGATAACAATAGACAAGCCTGCAATTCATCATCTATCTTAAAGTTCACAGAAGACAAACGTGTCAAATGTGATTTAAACAAATTAATATGCTCAGTTATAGAACTTCCCTCTTTCATTCTGATGTTGACTAACTCCCGTATCAGAAACACCTTGTTTGCAGGAGACGGCTTCTCGTACATGTTGGACAAGGCTTCCATAATCCCACGCGCTGTGGTTTGTTCCAGAATGTTGTAAGCTACATTAATCGAGAGAGTAAGCCGAATCATTGACTGTGCTTTCTTGTCAATATTTTTCCATGCAGCAGTTATGGTTTCCGGGGGAGGTTCCAGTGCAGAATCTAACTCCTTCTGTATAATCAAATCCTTTATTTGCATCTTCCACCAACCAAAATTTTTCCCATCAAATTTTTCTATCCTGACTTTTCCTTCTTTAGACATCATGGCTGTATGGCGGAACCCTAGACTGGGTTGTTGAAGGCGGCTGAGATGGAGGAAGTAGGTGGTGGTAGAAGGAGATTGACTGGAGAGAGGGTGGTCGTGGCTGGAGACGGATGAAGAGGCGGCGCTGGAACCCTAGATGGGTGTCAGCCGACGGTGAGGGTCAGGGGTGGAAGGTGGTGACGGTTGGTTAGGGTTCTATAGGTACGTGTGTTCTTCTCTTCTTTGATCAAGAGCCTGAGCTGTGATACCAGTTGTTAGGAACTAGAACACACATACACACACGAACACAAGATATAACGTGGTTCGGTCTAACCTGACCTACGTCCACGGGGGCAACTGGGGGTATTCTTTTATTGAGTGATAATAATTACAAGGTACAAGAGATATATTTATAGGCACTAATTAGGGTTTAAACCCTCTACTAATCTTGTTGAACAAGATAATTAACCTAGGCTTAAAACGATTGGGCCTATAGTGGGCTGAAGACAACATCTCCAACAATAGATGGAACTTCAAAAACATATGGATGAAGAAGTTGCCAGAGAATTAAAAGCAAAATGGGATGAAGAGGAACTTGTAAGGGTCAAGCAAGAACAGGCTGACAGAGAGATAGCTATGAAAGCTCAAAAGGATGAAAGTGAAAGATATACTCCTGAAGAACAACAATGTGCTATTGATGATTTGCTAGGTGATTTTAGAAAGAGACAGAGTCAAAAGAAAAGTGGTCATAAAAAGAAGAAGCCTTCAAGAGCTGATTTGATAAGTTACATGAAAAACTATCTGAAGAACCAAGCATATTGGAAAACTAGTTCTTTCAGAGGAATGACTCATGCTGATATTGAAAAAGCATATTTTGAAGCTTATGCATGGATACATAGACCAGTTGATCCAAAGTTCATCATTGATACAGGCCTCAGTAAGTCTGAAAAAGAAAACTTGGATAGTGAGAAGGTAGTAGAGTCAGAAAAGGAGAAAGAAAAGGAAGTAGCAGAGGAGAAAAAGAGTGAGGAAAAAGATATAAAGAATGAATCTACTATTGGTGTGAACAGGTAAGGAAAAAGGATGAAAATGAGGGCTAGAAAGAAGAAAAGGACCAATCCAATAAAGTTTAGTGATTCAGAGAGTAGTTCTGAGAAGGTAACTGCAGATGATATGAAAAGGATCATGGAGTTTACAATTCATAAACCACAACAAGAACCTGAGATGACCAATGCAGTTCCCTTAACAACTAAATATCCAATCATCTCTTATACACACACAATCAGAGATGGAAGTGAAGCATACTGGGAGTTCAAGAGATCAAATGGCTTATGTTATGGCTTTGTTAGATTCTCTCAGATGTTACATTATATGGATAGAGATGATGTGGTACAAGTTTGGAGGCTCTATAAGGAAAACTATGGTGATACAAGACCATATGTGATCTCTGAAAGGCTACACTATTACTTTTTGAAGAACATGTTTGAGCCAGATGAGAGAGATATTGAATGGAAGGATTTGCTAAGCTCTACCAAGGTTCATAAGTGGTATCTGTATCAATCTTGTGGAGTACATGAATTGGTTGGTCGAGGTGTGAGTGTATACATGTTTGTGGAAAAAGACTACCCCTTGAACAACAATACTGCTATTCTTACTCAGATGCTACAACCTGGTAAGTTGAAGTTACAGAGAGCATTTCTTTCAGATCATCAAGCTTATGAGTTAGTAGAGAAGTATAAAAAGGTGTTGAAATCTAAGTCTTCAAAGCAGTAGAAAGTGTTTGGAAGCATCCTCTTTGTGTATATCTGTGCTTAGAAGAAAACTTGTATATTTTGGGAGAAAATATCAAGTTTAGGGGAGGATTGTTGGGTTTAAAAAAAGCTGCTGCTACTTTGAAGATAATGCTGCTTTGTATGTTATACTGCTGCTCATGGAACTTAAGGAAAATACACTAAGTATGATTCTGCTGCTAAGCTTAATAATTCTACTGCTAGTGTATACATTCTGCTGCTAGAAGAAAACTGATGAATGGTGAAATAAGCTAAGTGTCATTCTACTGCTAGCCTAAGAAGATTCTGCTGCTAGAGTAATGATTCTGCTGCTTATTAGATATGTATAGTTTGTTAAGATAATTTTGGTAAAGATACGATTTGATATTATCTTGTATAGAAAGTTTTGTAACCGACTAGGACTCCTTAAGTATATAAAAGGAGGATCTAGGGTTAGGGTTTAGAGTTGCTAGTACACGATTGTTAGCATACGTATTGTATTCACTTCAAGGTTCATTGTAACCCTGTTACTTTTGAGTAACCGTATTTAATATATTGAGGTGATAGTTGAGAGAATTATTGTGTGTTAATTCTTCTTAAGATTAATTACTAAATTCCGCGTAGTGATTAATAGCTTGTTCAAGAACAGTCTCTATACCTATTGTCTTAGATCTACATCTAGGATAATTAACAAGATCGATTAAGCTCAACTGGGATCAACAAGTCCAAATTCAAAGAGTAAGAAAGAAAACAAAACAAAATGAAAGGAAAAGAATAACAGATAATAACAGATTCTTACAACTAAACATACCCGCAAACTCCAACATCAAGTCAACTACCACAAGAACAAATCCGCCCTAAAGCCTATCATCAACACCAACACACTCTATCCTATCCCATCCCCAAACACAAACAAGACTCAAAAAGAAACTAAATATCCAAGATCTCAGAATCGTTCAAACATATGCTAAGATCTTTCAAGATCTTAAAGGTTTGACACATATCCCATTATAGATCATAAACCAAACACAAAAAACAAAAAACAAATACCTACCGTAACTCCATGGATCATCGTTTAGAGCACTTAGGGATTAACAATAACAAAGACAATAAGATGCACAACAGAATAAGTAAAACATCATTATTATTGAATAAGGTTTCTCGTCATCATCATATCAACAATATACACGACAACTAATTGCCCCAATACTACTTGATCAAGTGTAGTATGGTTACTCAACAATAACAGGAATCATAAGATTCTTGAGGCTAAACAAAACTCTAACCCTAGGAGTTTTACACAAAACCTACGCCTAGGTTACACACACACCCCTTTGGTGTTTTACATCTTGACACACATTAAAACTAATAACATGCATCTCTTTATATACTAGAGAATTAGGTTTACAAAGGATATATTCCTAATATTTAAAAGATCTTCAGTAATCTTTATCTATTTGAAGTGTTTCATCTTTTGTCTTCTTAAGTCCTTCATCTTTCATATGTTTTGTCTTATCAACTCAAATATATGACCCAACATCACCTGAATCAAGTTCATGAGAACTTGAGTCATTAGATATTGTCATGGATTGGGTCTTACTTATGGTACCACTGGCCTGTCCAGCTTCTAAGCCAGAGACAGTAGTGCTAGCCCTCACCATTATATCACCCTCTACATTGACAGCCTCATCTGCTACATAGGTATAAGTAGGAGATCTGGGCTGAGGACCCACAGATTCCTATCTGATTCTCCTCCTATATGTTTGTGTGATTTAAGGTTGTGAGGAAGATGGAGCACTGATGGGTGTGTGATGGGACTCAACTGCGATTTTTGATCCTTTACCCTAAATATTTTGATCCTGAATAAGCATTTCTAAATACAATGGTACTTCAATCCCATTATAACCCTTAGAACTCATCCTCATATTACTAAAAAGCTTTTGAGTAAGGATAGGAGTTTTATAAACAGTTTTGTGAGATAGAAGCAGATTCTTATGCTTGTTCAAAAACAGTTGAATAAATCTTGGATATATTAAAAACTTGTATTTTCTATCCAAGTTTTTCACCATACTATCAGAAATCAATTTAGAAAAGTTAAAAGTCCTTTTTGTGGCTAAACAAATAAGAGCAGTGCTAATGAATTGCTCCCAATAAGTTTTCTTTGGACTTAAACAATGTAAGATGGTATGAATGAAAAATCTCCATTGAGGGGCAAAGTGTCCTTTTTGAAAATTTAGTTTATCAGAATTTGACACATACCCCATCCTGGAAAGAGTTTCAAAAATTTCAGTATTAGGCAAAAAACTAATACCATCATCATCTGCTAGTTTGAGATGTCTCCTAACATATGACTCAGTAATAGTTATAGTTTTGCCATCAACTGTAGCAGTTAATTCTTGTTCTCCATTATCAAGTGTATTGACAGTAGCAGTCTGCCAAAACTTTCTGATTAGAGAACTATAAATAGTAGGATTTTCTGTGGGAGCATACCTGATGAGGCTAGCATTAAGAAAATCCACTATCTGATGATATCTGTGACTTCCCTCTAGTTTCTCCAAGTAAGTAACCATGTTATGTTTATCACAAAATTCCAAATTCTCCAAAGAAATTGAGAAAAATTTGATTAGAGTACTGGGTTATGGTCGTTTAGAAGAGAATGTGTGTTTGGTAAAGAAAATTGAGATTTTATAGAGAACACTTAGATTTTCTATTGGACCGACTTAAGAAATTTGTTTCTTTAGCGTGAAGAAATCTTTTAAGCTAAAGAAATTATGTGAATTATCCAATTTAGGAACCCTATAAGCAAGGTAAGTAACTAAAATATTTCAACGGCTATATTTAAAAAACGGTTACTCCTAAATAGCACTAACGGTTACCCAGCAGTATTAAGTTTTAGCCTAGCAGTATAAACTTTTGATTAGCAGTACTAACTTTTTACAAAAACTTTTTCTCAGCATTAATAACTCAATTTTCTTTCAAAAACAATAATGCGCTCAAACTTTTTGAAGGGATTAAGTGTAAAGGAAGACACTTAATCATTTTCGGTTGCATTTAACCTCTGGTTGTGTGAAAACAAATGTTTTCAGTATAAATACTGCCTGTGATCAGATAGACTCATTAAAAGAGCCTTCTTGACAGGGTTTCCAGCTCATGGCAGGTGTTACCTCTAACACAAATGTATTATATTCACGTTTGCTCGTTGTTCTCTATACCAGATGTCCTTGGACTAACACACTATCAAATGATAGAATGGTAAAGAGTGAGTTAGCTTAATAACTATCTGACTAACTAAAGACCATCAATTCATGTTCAAAATACCACCTGATAAACATAGGTTGATTTCAAGAAAAAGATTTTAAAGAACCTCCCAACTCAGGTGTAGAACCCTTGTCAAGTGATCCCCAAATCCTTTCTATCATGAATCCATCATTTACAAACAATCCACCACTTTTGCTTCTCAAACAACACCAATTCCAATCATATTACTTGCTTATCCTGCAAATGTTAGTCTAAAACCAAGAAAACACAATCCAGAGCATTTTCTTCATAACAGTATCAATTTTGACTAACAGTTTTAACTTAGCAGTACTAATTTTGCACTAGCAGTATTAACATATAACAGTACTAATCATTTACAAAACTTTACAAAGACACAAAGAGATTAAAACTTTATGGATTTAGCATTCCAATACTTGCCACCAAGTACTGAAACCTTCCAACATCAATACCTTTTGTAAGTAAATCTGCAAAATTGTTATCTGTGTGAATTTTAACAGCTTGAATTAACTTTTTATCGTTGCAGTCTCTTATAAAATGATGTCTAATCTCAATGTGTTTTGTTTTATAGTGTAAAACAGGATTCTTAATAATACATATAGTACTATTATTATCAATAAAAATCATGGTGTGCATAAAATTATGCCCATAGTCCAGCATTTGATTCTGAATCCAGAGTACTTGTCTACAGCAACTAGCAGCAGCCACATATTCAGCCTCAGTTGTAGAATTTGCAACCACGGTTTGCTTTTTACACTTCCATGATATCAACCTGCATCCTAGGAACTGACAACCTCCTGTTGTTGACTTCCTATCTAAACTTGCACTAGTATAGTCACTATCACTATATGCCACCAGAGTAAAGGGATAATCTCTAGAATACCAAAGGCCTAAATTAGGTTGGCCTTTTAGGTACCTAAAAATCCTTTTTATAGCACATAAGTGTGAAGCCTTAGGTGTGACTTGAAATCTGGCACATGCACATACAGCAAACATAATGTCTGGTTTAGATGATGTAAGATACATCAATGATCCAATCATTGACCTGTAGAGATGAACATCAACATCATCACCATCTAAGTCTTTGAGCAAAGGCTTGTCTGGATCCATTGGGGTGCTAGCTGTCTTGACATCTATGTACCCAAATTTATTCAGAATATCAGCTACATATTTATCTTGACTGATAAATATACCATCTTTCTTCTGCTTGACTTGCAACCCTAAGAAGAAATTGAGTTCTCCCATAGAACTCATCTGAAACTTGTCATGCATCAGTTTCTCAAACTTAGTACACATCTCCTTCTTTTTAGAGCCAAAAATGATGTCATCAACATAGACCTAGACAAGCAAAATATTTCCTTTTTGCCTCTTGATAAACAATGTCTGATCTATCTTACCTCTGTGAAACCCATTGTCGAATAAATACTTGGCCAAGGTTTCATACTAGGCTCTTGGAGCTTGATGCAAACCATAAAGTGCCATCACCACCTTGTAGACTTTGTCTGGATAGTCAGGATCTTCAAACCCTGGTGGTTGAGTAACATAAACCTCTTCATCAATTGTACCATAAAGGAAAGCACTCTTCACATCCATCTGATACACCATGAATCCCATAAAAGAAGCATAAGCCAAAAACAGCCTTATTGCCTCAATTCTTGCTACAGGGACAAAAAATTCATCATACTCTATGCCTTCTTCTTGAGTATAACCCTGTGCAACTAACCTTGCTTTATCCTAATCGCAATTCCTCTCTCATCTTTCTTATTCCTGAACACCCATTTTGTACCAATTGCCCACTTACCATTAGGCAAATCTACTAGAAACCCAAACCTTTTGTAGCTTAAACTGTAAAAGCTCTTCCTGCATTGCTTCTACCTAGGATGGGTCACTAAGGGCTTTGGAAATTCTTTTGGGTTCTTCCTGGGATAGGAAACAAGCAAACAAACAAGTATGAAGGTCTTCATGAGTTTTCCCTTCATAAACAGCACTGATAAAACCTTGTTCATTTGTAGCATGTGTCATTCTCCATATCATTACACCAGACTGCACATCACCAATCACATGATCAAGTGAATGATATTTGTGAATTCTTGTATGTGGAGTTGAAGGAGCTTGATATGTAATAGGAATGTTGTTCATATCCACTCCTATGTCATCATCAGAATCAGTAGAAACTGTTGGCCCAGCAGTATTAACATTTGGCCCAGCAGTATTAACATTTGGCCCAGCAGTATTAACATTTGGCCCAGCAGTATTATCATTTGGCCCAGCAGTATCATCATCTGCCCCAGCAGTATTAACATTTGGCCCAGCAGTATTAACATTTGGCCTAGCAGTACTAACATCATTAGTACTGTTTTCAGGATTCTCTTGATCATCAACTCCACTTTCTTTATTTCCACCTTCAACGCCCTTCTTTTCAGCATCATTAGAAGGTTGTGGTTCATCATTGCTAACATCCTTTAAAGATGAATCAAACAGTGAACCATCTTTCCACAGTGGCATCATAAGGTAGTCTTGGCTAGATCCTGTCTCCATGCTAGATTGACCTGCATCAAAACTATCTTTTGAACCTGCCAAATCATTAGAGTTTGTACTTGTAAAAATTGGTACATAATTCATTGATTATGTTAGCATATCAATATCAAACAGCCACTCAGGTCCATCTCTTGCAACACTAGACTTATTCTCCAAGAACTCAACATGCAAGTTTTCTTCAACCTTCCCAGTTTTAATGTTGTATACCCTAAAAGCCTTACTATTTATAGAGTTCCCAACAAAGAATCTCTCATCAGATTTTCCATCAAACTTGCCCAAATGATCTAAAGTATTAAGAATGGTAACATGACATCCAAATGGTCTCATGAAGCTTAGAGCTAGTTTTCTACCTCTAAATAGTTCATAAGGAGTCTTGTTATGATGCTTCACTACTAAAACCCTGTTCTGCACATAGCAAGCAGTATTAACTACTTCATCCCAAAATGTAGTAGGTAACTTAGAGTCAGCTAACATGGTTCTAACAGCCTCAATTAGTGTCCTATTTCTCCTTTCAGCAACACCATTTTGCTGAGGAGTTCTAGTTACACTAAATTCCCTCTTAATACCTTTTTTATCACAAAACTCATTCATAACTCTATTCTTAAACTCTGTTCCGTTGTCACACCTGATTATTTTACTTTCTTATCAGCTAGATTTTCTATCTCAGTAATAAAGCTCTTAAGGATGCCACTAGTCTCATCCTTGGTAGCTAAAAAGAAAACCCAAGTAAACCTGCTATAATCATCACTGACAACAAGACAATATTTCTTATTCATCAAGCTACTCGCAAAATTTGGACCAAACAAGTCCATATGTAACATGAATAAAGGCTGAGTAATAGAGTTTTGAACCTTAGACTTACAAGTGGCTTTGTGTTGCTTTCCCTTAATACAAGCCACACAAGTTTGGTCATTTTCAAAACGTTTTTGAGGTAAACTTCTTACAAGGTTATCCTTAACAATTTTATTAATGGTTTTAAATTTTACATGACCAAGCCTCCTATTTCATAGCATTGATTCATCCAATGTGGCCTTTGCAACAAGACAAGTTAAACTCTCTTTAGGAACAATATTCTTCATATCGACATTGTACATATTGTTCTTTCTATGAACTTTAAGTAACACCTGACTTTCATCAGCTAACTTAAAGTCAGGAGACAGAACAAAACATTCAGTTTCAGTAAAAAGAACACTATTTTTTTTGTCACACATCTGTGAGACACTAAACAGGTTAAACTTTAACTCTTGAACAAAGTACACATCTTCAAAATCAAGCTTACCAGTCCTGATAGTACCTTTACCAGTAATCCTTCCTCCTCTGGCTCCTCCCCCAACGGCAACATAATCACCATCAAATTCAATGAAGTCTGTGAGATAGGACATGTTCTCAGTCATGTGCCTTGAGCATCCAATGTCAAAATAGCCTGGATCTTCTTTTTCTTGTTGTGGATGATCCTGCACATAAAAATAAGGAAATTAGTTTCCTTTGGGGACCCAAGCCATTACTGACTTGGATATGAATCGTGCATCAATATAATTATGTTTCTTCAATACAATTGATGCACTATCAAGTTTGGTAGGTCTCCAAACCCAACATGCTGAGGCCTTAACAGCATTGCTCTGATTGACCCTAACAGCATTTACAACTGCTGAATTTGACCTAGCAGTATTAACTAGTGGCCTAGCAGTATTAACTCTTTTATTAACCTTTCTCTCAAAACTTCTGTTGGTAAATGTTGTTTTCTTATAAAAGGGCCTTTTAACAGTTTGTTGTGTTGATTTAGAAAAACATGATGTTGGTTTAGCATTAAAAACTGTTGATTTGGGGTAAGCAGTATTAACAAGCCTAGCAGTATTAAGTGGTTTTAGGCTAGTTTTCATCAAAACTGCTCTTGGAGCCATGTTTCTGTGAACACTAGGGTGAGCTTTTTTATCAAAATAGTTGTAATTCACCCTTGTATTAGCATTCCCAGATACCCTTGTATTCCCATATACCATCATTTCCCTTTGATGGTAATTGCAGTTAGCCTGCACATGGTCAAAACTACCACAAACAAAACAGGCTTTATTGTACATCACAAATTCACTTCCTAGCTGTTGGGACTTCTGATTATTCCAATTTCTTTGGTTTCCCCTAGGACTATGTGACTTGTACATCTCAGCATACTTAATTGATTTCCTAACTGGTTTCTCTTGTTGTTTAGGTGCAACAGATTCTATCTTAACAACAGCAGGAAAAACAGTTTTCTTTTCTAACTTCTCTTCTGACACCAATTTCTCAACTAAGGGGGTATCAAAAAATTCCCTAACCTCTTTAAAACTATCTTCACTATCACTCTTATAAGTCTTTGATCCTAAGCTTTCGGTCTCAAACTTTTTGACCTCCTCTAGATGGGACAAATCAAGCTTTGGGGTTGGAAATAACCCTGTATGGGGAGGTGGAACAGCCTTATATCATATACCTGTCTTGAATTTGTCAATAAGCTGACACTGTACAATCCTGTCTATACTTTTAGATGACCCTGCATATCTTTCTATATTAACCTCAATACTGTCTTTTTCTTTCTTAAGTTTTTCTAACTCATGTTTAAGCACACTAATTTCAGAATCTTTGTATGAAATATCTCTTTTTAATACAGCAATATCTTCAGTAAACATAGTCTCATTCTTTTTATAAAAAACTAGTTGCTCTTCTACAACAGCTAACCCTCTTTTATAATTAGCTAGATTGAACTCAGATTGATTAAACTCTATTCTTAAATCATCATACTGAGTTTTGAGAGTTTCAAAGCTTTTTAAATAGGTTTTTGAACAAGTTTTGTTAGTGTATACCTCAGAATCTGAAAGAGCCATTAGAGCCATATTAGTAGGGGTTTCCTCTTCTGCCATAAAGGTCCAGTCAAAACCAACCCCATCAATAGCCACCATAGCTCTGGAAGAAGTTTCTTCCAAATTCACAGTCTTTCTGATGCTCTCTTTGTTCCTGGATCCTCTGCTTTCTTGACTCCTATTCCTGTTGTCTTGGTTCCTTGGCCCTCTGCACTCCCTTGCAAAGTGACCCAACTTATGACAGTTGTAACATTCAACCTTTGACTTGTCATATCCAGCAGTGTCACTACCATTGATAGTGATCTTCTTACCAGTCCTCTGGAAAAACCTCCTTGCCCTCATGCTCAACAGTGCTAACTGCCACTTCAAATCCATCTCTTCTAAGTCATCTTTATGGATTTGTTCTAGATCTTCATGTACAAGCTGAGACCCATTTGATTGATTGGCCAAAAATGCATATACAGTAGCATCACTTAAGGTAGCAGTGCTAGCTTGAGTGCTAGCAGTACTAACTGGAGTGTTAGCAGTACTAATGCCACAAGCAGTATTAACTTCACCAGTACTGCTAGGGCTGGAAGATGACACAAAAGCCATGTTTTGAGAACTTGAACTTGAACTTGAGCTTGTAGTTCTCTTAACCTCTTGTTCAACAAACTTAAAATTGTTATAAAGATCATCAAGACTCATTGTGTCTAGATCAGGCTTATTCCTCCCGACCACAACACGAGTATTCCACTCAGCAGGCAGACTTCTCAAAAACTTCAAATTGAGATCTTCTTGTGTCTTAGTTTCACCTAAGACAGCCAGTTGACTTACAATCTTCTGAAGTCTATTAAAATGTAATCAAGAGACTCTGTGCTTGGAGCACTAAAGTTCTCATACATCTGCTTCAGAAGAGTCTTCTGTGTCTTCTTAGTTGCTTCATTGCCTCCAAACCTTGTTGTTATAGCAGTAAACAAGGTCTTAGCATCCTTGTATTGATTGAAGGTCATCAGATGTTCATTGGGAAGTGCCATCAGCAGCATTATCAAACCTGAAGCTCTGATACCACTTGTTGATCCCAAACACAGATCGATTCCTTGAGCTTGTAAGGTTAAGTTACCTTGGATAAATTCAAAACAACTTTGTTTGAAACTTTGTGAATATCAAAGAGTATGCGGAATCTACTCTTCAATACTTAGAAGAATATTAACAATGCAATGTAATGGTGAACTTGAATGAACAAACAATATAACCAAAACGCTTCAATATTATTAATCAATAATACGAGTACTCTGTGTAGTACTACGGTTTACAACCTTGAAGCTTATATCAAAACGTATATCAAACGACTTAACCTAGTACCTCCTTTTATACACCAAAGAGTCCTTTACAAGATAACTACAAATCTTCTAAACATATAGAATATACGTATCTTTCTAACTATATAAGATATACACTGAATATCTTCTATACATAACTCTTCACGCGTCTTTATTACATTAGCAGTACCAATGTTCATCAGCAGTCTTAAGTTAATACTGGCAGTACTAACTTTTACTCTAGCAGTACTAACTTAGTTAGTAATGTTAGTTGTAATCTTCAGCAGTTCTAACTTTGGCTTGGCAGTACAATGTGAGAAGTCATTTAATTCCCAACAGGAAGCAATAAGAGCCATGGTAGGTAAAGCCTCAACCCCGGCTTCCACGTCTAGCACGCTCCTTTCCAGCAAACTCTGGATAACAGACAAAGATTTGCCACCAACGGCAGACCTGCTACAATCCCCGTGATCATCCCTTAACCTTTTCACATGATGGGAAGGCTCACCAGCACTCACGAGCACATCCACTTTCTTCCTTTTCCACCTAGGCTTCACAACAACATTTTCCGGCTCAACATTGTCAGTTAATATGGCCACTTGAAATTCAGCACCATCACCACCGCCAGTACCGGAACGACCTTGTTCCGTACCGTCACCACCAGCAGCGGAATCATCCTGTCCCGCACCACCACCATCACCAAATAATTCATCAACGCTAGCCTCCAATTCACTATCCGTACGAACAGGGGCAAATGGGATGAGCGGGACCGTTCGCCATACAGTAGTTTCTAAAAGATTAGGCTCCCCCTCACGACGTTCCATTCCAACGATATTCACCTTGGTGGGATCTGTGAGCTTGATAAAAGAAGACAAATCCATCTCTGCATAACCAAGGAAAACAGTTAGAGGAAAAACTAAAAGCCATTAAACAGATAGCATATGTATATAAAAACAAACACCCACCCGCTCCATGGCTGTCAAGATATACGGGATAAGTGTCCTCACCCAAGGTGTAATTGCGGCTCAACCCAACCCAACAAAGAAAAGGTTCCGGAAACTTCCGGAACATAATAGGGTTTGCAACAAGGGTGGCAAAATCATCGGCGTTAAATTCGCCATCCTTAGGAACGGGATCTTTAGAAACACTTTTGGCGGTGTGCCATGGAAAGACATCAGGACAAGCGAAGTCGTCAACCCAGAAAAAACGATCATTCCAATTCTTAACGGAATCCAAGGCTTTTGTATAACAAACACTAGTACTGTCGGAACACTTGCTAAAAGACAACCATCATTTGTTCTTGGATTTTATGTAAAAACACCGGAACAAACAAACCGTTGGTACGATATTATGAACACGACACAAAATCTCAAAATGAGAAACATTGGCCGCTCTTCATTCGATAATATCTAAGGATGTCAACGAAAAAAACGGATAAAGGCAACCGGAAGTTGGCGTAATCAAAAAACCTGGTATAAACGCATATCTTCCCCACATGGTGCTCATGAATGGTTTGCGTTGGATCTGGTAATTCCGGGTGAACCTCCTTGGGGATATAAAATTTAGCACAAAAGTCGTTGAGAGCATCCTGAGTAAGTTTGGATTTAACATCCATAATAGTACCCATGACGGGAGGAAAAATACCGAAATTTGACCTGAAGGACTCAAAAATCTCTTGGAAAAAAGTGCGACACAAAAAGAACAGTCAAAGGCCAGAAGAAGTTGCAAAATGGCGGAACGCAATGAAAGAGAAGAAGCAGGATAGTAAAAACCAAATCGGGTATTTATACCCACGGTATATTTAATTCAGGATAATTCAAGATGATGGCACGTGTCAAATGACGTTTGAGTGCAAAATATGTGAGGGGTATAGATTTGGGTTAGGATTGCGTATTGGGCTACTTTGATGGGCCGCTAATGGGTTAAGCTTGCACTAATCCAAGTGAAGAAATGATTCCCTGCACAAATGAAAGTAAACCGTTAGCCTTACCGTGGGGACGGACCTCACGATTAAGCTCCGGCGTGAGAGTGAGTAATCATGCTTGTCAGAGAATATGCTTGTTCGAGAATATGTGTGTAAGTAACAAGAGGACCCATCGTCTTGATTAAGCCAACAAACGACCAATGGTGAGTTTAGTAGATTAGCATTATCCATATTGAATTGTTTCAGTCATTTTTCTATAGAATTTGTTTTGGTTTCTCATATTCTTGTTCATTTTCTACTAACAGAACAAAAAATCACTCTTAAAAAGGAGTTTTGTCGTAAATTCATAACTTGCAGCATCTCAGTTTTATTGTCTGATATGTTGTTAACAGAAGTGCTACATATGAAGTACACATATGTTTTGAGGATTGGTAATACATATGAATATATGATTTCGGATTTATGTTGAAGATATCAAACTGAAGTTTTTAACTCTTTAAGAACTTACACACTATCGGACTCCTCTTCAACATTTATATCATATCATATATGGGCTTCAAAGTTTACAATGAGCAATTAGCCCATGACATCTAGCTTTAGCCTTTGATTGCATATAGCATATACTGATATACTAGGAATCAACATAGTTACATAGATCTCTACCATATTGATTATTTCTAATAAAATATCTTGCCATTTTTCTTTTTCCAGATATCAAGAAACATTAAAGAATTTACAAGTTTAATCTCAGAAAATAGTTATAACTTTTTGAAATTAGCATAACATATATATAAACTGATATAAAAAGTTAGAACGATGATAGAAGAAGAGTAGAAGACAACTACAAACTCACTCCCAACAGCCTCGCCAGTAGCTATTACAGAACCACAAATCGATTAAGTAGAAGGGTAACAAACGACAAGAGATCTGCCTCGATCAACACCATCTTTTGCCATTCGCTAACTTGCCGCCTTCAAAATTGTGATCCCTAGAAACATGAAACTACTTAATGATGATACAATTTGATAGACATTATAAGTTGGCGGCATTTGCATATATATCCCACCAAAGACGCAAATTGAATCCTTTTCGATTGATATTGTTCAGTGAGATATATGGTTTACTAATACGGTAATATATTTTATAGATTGGTATAAATGGTCTGGTTGCTAATTGAAAACCTAACAATCTTTTAATCATAACAATTATATTGCTCATTCAAAATAACAATCAAAACAATAACATCCCCTTTGTTACTGCTTCTCAAAGCAAAAATGATTAGTGATTAAAGTAAGCACAACACTTATTTACTAAAGATTGGAATTTTTTTTTTTTTTTTCTACTTGTATTCTTTTCGTTTAAAGTTTTGTTTGGAATATAATCTGCTACAAAAGAAAACTATTGTCACCCTTTTCTTTCTTAGAAAGAATAATCTTATTCCCTTTTCTCTCTTAGAAAGAATAATCTTATTATCAAAGAAGCTTTCTGCAAAACTATCCTTTACAGTTTACCATTGTTTACTTTAATCTTCTTGTGTTCACAAAGTGTAAAATAAAGGGGAAAAGAAAAGCACTTAAAAAAATACTTTAAACAAAACTGTAATTACTTTTCTATTGTATGATGCTTCAAGAGTATTTTTATAACTTTAGATCATAGTTAATCATAAGCATTACTAGTAATAAATTTCAACTCGATTCAATGACTCGACAAGCCTTCGTAATACAGGCTCCTGCTTACTTTGAAATTGAGATCGATTCGAATAATTCAAAAACATATATAAAACATATAGATGCACCTAAAAATAATCAAACGAGTTAGGATCAATAAGAAGAAAAAATAAAAAGAAACCATAACCACATATTTTATATGTACTTAAAAATCTTTTTTATTTTTATTATTTTAGTTTTTCTTTAAAATTATCTCTCTTACTTAAAATGTGTGCTAAAAATCTTTTATATTTTTATTATTTTAATTTTTCTTTTTATCGGATCTCTTCTCATAACGAAAAAAAAAAAAAAGTGGTTGATAGCTCATGTTATACGTTTATGTTTTGTTTTATGTACTTGTACTTTCATTGCATATCACTACCAAAATTGTACATATTTTTATGTTAATCTTCGATAATTGAAATGCTACTATGTACAACTCCCAAAACAATTATTGAATTTCAACACTAACAAGAACAATGCATATGATATCAAATTCATAAAATAGAAGAAACCAAGAACACAAGAAGTGACTAAATGAGAAATCTATACAATCACAATAATAATAATTCCAATTCCTAAATGAAAACATGATTAAAAAAAAGACAAAAGACAGTCGTCATTTATGAATCATTATTACATTATAAAGTGTTTATGAACAATAATAAGCTGCAGCTGCAGCTGCAGCTGCTGCTTCTCTTCTGTGAACCATAGCAAAGAAAACATCAATATCAGGTGACTTAAAATATCCATTTGGCGGCGGTTGTTTGTGTTTCAAAGTAGCCGCCTTTTTCTTGGGCGCCGCCGGACATTTCATCGGACCACGACATTCACTTCGTGTCGGTGTCCGACAACCTTCCTCGGCCGACACATATCCACCATCAACTTCCATGTTTTGTTTTGTTTTTTTTAAATATATATATAGAATAAGTAGTAATCGTTTGTAAGTATTAGAAGGAAAGAAAAGGCATGGGGGGTGGGTTTATATATATGGGTGATGAGATTTATGGCTTGTTACAGAAGCTGCTATTTGAATGGTCTCATCCTACGTGGATATTATAATGAAGGTGGGATTTTGACACGTGTCTTAAAACGATGCTTCTGGGATGATGGACGGAATTTATTCGAATATATGGGCCATGGCCTTCTTTTTTTCCCGCTTCTTTTTGCTTTTTATGGAAATGGCCATTTTTTTGTTTTTGGATGAAATTTTCATGCCTTTTTAAACAATTGACAACATCTTTTTAAAAATGGAATATTTTAATAAATTCTGACATATACATTTTTAAATTGGGAAAATGTATATGAAATCCGCTAACAAAAATGTATAGATGTATATATGATTATGATGATGACTCATGGACATTATGAAATGTTGTATTGTCAAAAAAATCAATGCTTACTTTAATTTGTTACTAAAAAAAATTTGGTATAATGTAACAAGATACGAGTATATAATTAGTTGGTCAATATTGTATAGTTCTAATATTTTGTTCACAATAATAAAAATTGTTGCATATTTGTATTTTGAAATGTGAATTCTTTTAGCTAATTATATTATATTATGTTTAAAAGTATTTTGATAATTACTTTTTAGCATTTAAGTACGCATAAACATCAGCTAATTAAGAAAACGTAAGCCGGAAATAGAGTTTATGGTGGTTGTCGGAAGCTAAAGCTTATTTAATTTCCATAAGCTTTTTGCAGTAAAACTATATTTTAAAAGCTCGTGATAGCTTATTATTTTTCAAAAGCCCTTTGAATTTTATAATTCAAATAAATCTTATTTTAAGTTGCTTATTTCTCACTTTTTTGATAAATAAGCTTAAGACCAATATAACATTGTCCAACAAACATACTCTAGACCGAATTGTCTGATTATATATGAATCACACAATCCATTTAAATGTGAATATGAACATAATTGATTCTCATTAGTATTAGTGTTAGTAACAAATTAGTTTAATGTAAAAATTAAATAAATAAAAGTTTGATAACGCAAGCACTTTCAAACAATATGTTATATCTTTTTTGTTGTTACCAATTTTGTAAAAACTGATTTTTCAATCGATCTAGTTGAAATGAATGTTTACTCGAAAATGGCTTTCGCTAATCCAATAGTTCTTAGTTCGAACCGACCAGGTCAAGCCATTTTTCCAAACAATAAATTTGTACAAGTAAAAAATTCTACTTCAAGATAAAACAACATTGCATTTCCAAACACATCCATAATCTGTGTGTAAATTTAAAATATATTTTAAACAGCTTTCCTTGTTTAGATAATTTAGCCGTGGCATCAAAATCTTCAATGAGTGTCCTATGCTCAAATTATTGGTTCATCTTTTGATATGTGGTTATCAACTTATCATGAGCTCATGCTTATCTCTAGGGACGGAAAAAAAACCCGAACCTAATGGGGAACCCGAAATCCGAAGCTTTTGGGGCGGGGCACAGCATGCTTATCGGGTTACAGAGCGGGTTTCGGAGCATTAACGGGGATTTTTATTGAGTTCGGAGCGGGGAACAACATCTTTTGTGTCATATTTTTAAAAGAAGATTTATTTATGTTTAATTTTTGTAATATTTTATCTTTGCAAGATCGCAAATTGTGATAACAACTTCTTTTTTGTCATATTTTTAAAAGTAGTTTTATTTTCTCAGAGGTCGTTTGTCATTATTCATGTTTAATTTGTTGAAAACTTATTAAGGTAATACTTAATACGGAGTATATTATTAGTTGGTTTTGATTTTTCACCTTATTGCATATAATCATATTGCTAAAATATGGTGTAAAAATAATAATAAATGGAACTAACATATATTTGGTGGAGCATTGCGCCCAAAATAGTGCCCCGATAAGAACTTCAACGGGGATCGGAATGGGTTTGGGGAGGGGCGCCCGATAAGATTCCTAATGAGGATCAGGACGGGTTTGGGGCATGATTTGGTAATCGAGTTTGGAGATGGGGATGGCCGCCCGCCCTAAACGCGCCCCATTGTCATCCTACTTATCTCTTTACGAATTTTCCTTGAAAGGCTAATATATTAGAAACTTGCTAGAAAGGGGATACACAGAAGTTCAAGCAGATGAAACAAAGAAGGGGTAGTTTATAAAGACCCCCTTATAAGGAGGGTATCTAATAATTGCAAGCTCCGAACGATTGTACCATATATTTCCCGGTTTGTACATATAACCCATAGGAAGGGTATGTATAACATGCCCCAACAAAGAAACAACAAAAGCAAGGGGAAACTAAGACAGACAAGTATAAACATTAGCTGGATCCGAGAGTCGTGTCCAATTTTGGATCCCAAGCTATTAGTCGATCAAATAATTACATACCAATTTTTAAAAAAAAAAACATTGTAAGTGAACATTTATTATGACACGGAGGATTAACTACATACCATACCACTTGCATATAAAACAAAGTTAGAAAGCCCATACTTTTTACATTTTTCAAAAGAAATAAATTTGTAAAGATAGTACATTAGTACTAGAAAATTACTAAGGCGGTGAATTATTTGGTGAGTAGCTTTATTTTATTCGACTTGTTTGATGCTTATTCGGTATTGGTGTGACCCAGTGTTTGGTTTGGGACCCTCATGCACCCGTCTGCTTATATACATTTCTGGGATTGTTTTTTGTTTTGTTTTGTTTTTGTAGATCGAGTTTCACAAGTTAATTATATCATGTTATTGTATTTATGCGTATTTGTAATAAAAACTTATGGGCATTTCTAAGATCATGTAATTTGATCATTTTATTGATTTAATTGATTATAGTTGGGTCATTGTGTTAACGCGCTAGGTTATCAAATGTCGTAGCCGTTTAGTAGTTTTCATGAAAGTGTTTTACTTAAGGCTGGGATAATGGACCGTGGATCGAATCGCACCGAGAATTCGGACCAGATTTGACTGACCGGACCGGACTGAAATCGCGGACCGGATTTGACTGACCGGACCGGACCGACCGTATTTCGGTCCGGTCCTCGGTCTATCATTTTCCTCATATTTGGTCTTCGGTCCGTTCCGGTCCGGTTACATCTTACGAAAAAACAGAAATTATGCTTTGTTTGACCGGACCAAACAGAAAAACCGGATTGGACCGACCCGGACATGGACCAAACATTTCGGTCCGGTCCTCGGTCTGGTGTTTTGGGCCAAATCAGTTTTCGGTCTAGTCCGGTTTTGGTCGTTCCGGTCCGGTTTTCGGACCGTGCTCAGCCTTAGTTTTACGTGCTAATCTTTTTGTTTTAGGAAAATCTTGACACGTGGTAAGATTAAAGACAAGTGTGTCAAATCTGAAATGGATTACGAACAAAATTAAACCATAAGGGTGGTGGCAGTGGCAGCGGTATGGCCAGCGGTTTGGCCAATACCGGCGGTGAACACCGCTGCCACCTAGGCGGTTTGGCTGGGCGGCATGGCTGGGCGGCGTTTTATGATTCAACGGTATGGAACTTTATGAATTCGAACGTTGGAAAAATGTTACCGTTTGGGAGGAACGTTGGGCAAAAAAAAAAAACTCCTATATATACTAGACTAACATTTACAATTGTATACTTCCAATTCAAATATATCCTTCTATATCTCATACTTTAAAAAAAAAAAAGTGTAGCGTGGATCAAAGAAAATCAAGAGGTGTTTCATCGTCAACAAGAGGTCGTGGTCGGGGCTTTCGTCCGCAAGTTTCACCGATGAATCAACAATACCCTCAATCGGCCTACTATCCCCAACCTCCACCACCGATGAATCCACAATACCTTCAACAACAATATTATACCCAACCTCCACCACCGATGAATCCAAGCCAATATAATATATCAATGACGAGTGACTTCAACCCGTTTGGTGACTACCGTGAAGGTCCTTCGCGTCGTGAACCAAGTGTGGAACGCGAACTACCTCTATATGATCAAGACGATGATGATGTTGAGATTGTTCCCGAAACGCAACCACAAACTCAAATTGGTATATATTTTATTTTTATACGTTATAATTTTACTTGTTATAATTTTTTATACGTTATAATTTTATATGTTCTAATTATATACTAGATGAAGATGTTCAAGTCGTTAAAGTGAAAAGTAAAGCGGATAAAAATCGTGGATTCATATCTCGACATGTAAAAAAGTCAGGAATGAACAAGGTAGAGATAAGTTTTGGGCAAGAATTTTAGAGCATTTCAAGGCCACCATTAAAGATACTAAGCGAACTCATCATAGCTTGAACACGAAGTGGAAAAATATGAATCACGCAATGGGTGTCTTTAACGGGCTATACATCCAACAAGTAATTTTTAAACTATATACTTGTGTTAATTTATATACTTGTGTTAATTTATATACTTTTATAATTGTAGACTCGCATTCGTGTGAGTGGGTGTGACGATGTCAACGTCATGCATAATGCCATGGCCGATTATGATAAGAAAAATAAGGGCAATTCCTTTACTCATATTGAAGCGTGGAAGGTTGTTAAGGGAGAACCGAAATGGTTGCAACAACCATGTTTTGAAAAAGTATCTTCGACTTCTCATTCCGACAAACGAAGGAAGTCGTCGGAATCTAGCTACTATGAGTCCGGAAGCAATGACAATGTTGAGACTGTTATTCCGGATCTAAATGACGACACGACTCCTTTATCAAAAAAAAAGAGGGAAAAAGACCGCTAGCGAGTCGTCGACAAAGAATAATGTTGCTGAGTTTATTGAGAACTATACTGCAAAGAAATCACTAGCGTTGGATGAGGCGATGGAAAAAAAGCGTGCAAAGGATGAATTGTCCGAACAGTTGATGTCGGCACAACTCGCTAATACTAACGAAAAGGCTATGCTTCGGGCGATGAAATTCTATAACGAGCCGCACGAACACATAACCAATCCGGTTATGCGAGAATTCGCTGTTGCCAAAAAACGTGAGTACGCGGAGAAATATGGATGGCCTACCGATTTTTAGATATAATTATATATATTTTTTTTCCAAGTATTATGTAATGTTATTTTAATTATTAATGAAATATTTATGTTTTTATTAAATTGTTTAATATAATTTATGAAAATAAAAAATAAAAAAATAAAATTAGTTGGGAGGTATGAAAAAGGCATGGTTGCCACTAAAAATGGTTGGGAGGTATGAAAAAAGTATAAATGAGGTGGAATGATATTATTGGTGGGTTTGGGAGGTATGGGTTTTTTGGGAAGCATGACTGCCACCATCCTAAGAGTTGAAGATGTCAATTATTAATCTTATGAATATTATATTTATTAAATTGTGTACTTTATTGAACTGTTGTAGTCTTGTAGCAACTTGATCGTCTGTGTAATTTAATTAAATTGAATAATTATATCCAGGAACATCAATTATTGCCTTCTAAAATGTTTAAAAATTCGATCTTGAGTATATTTCAATATTGAATGTAAGGACAAATTGAGATATCATAAAGATTTGGGATGACTATTCATTCTAAAACTTTCGAAGTTTTATGATAAACAACTATGATCATAACCAAGGTTGTCAGATCGCGAGCCTGATTGTAGGATCGTATGATCCTACAAACCACGCACAAAAAATGATCAGGATCGTAACAAGATCGTAATTCATATAAGATCATTTCAGGATGGTAGTATCGCGGGTAGCATCGGTTAGGACTTTTTTTTACTAACCCATTTTTTGGACTTTTTTTTTGCTATAATAGCTTGTTAAGCATAAATACATGTCTTAAAGCCCAAATGATTGTTTCTCTTTTACATATCCGAGCATTTGGAAATCAATTCTTTTATGTAGAAATTGTTCATTTAGCAAAGAAAACATGAATTTTTCTTTTATCATCCATTTAAATTCGTTTATCATATTATGTAGAAATATATAGAAGTGTAAAACTACAACCTCTATACAAAAATATATACATTAACGTAGGATTTTACGATCCCGATTCGATGCTACGATTACGATCTTGTAAAGTTGAAAACGATTTTAGGTAAGATCTCGATCTTGACAACCTTGATCAGAACACTATTTTTATATACTTTTCATATTTTTGTTATGCTGATTAGAAGTATTAATTTTCTTATACGTTAAAAATAGAAATTGCTTCAATTTTCTGCCTTGCAGAGTTGCAGTTGTAGGCAATGCAAATGATGTGTTTGACTAATTATTTCTCTAATAAATATCGTATCTAATAAATATCGTATCTTATGATGCAAGAAAATAATTCTCGTTTGGATTATACTTGTAGAGTTTTCTAATTATTAGAATACTCATATTATGTTTTTTATACGGTATAATAATGGTTAAGTAGGTGAATCAGTGAGTGGCTTCGAAGACTGCTCAAGTGTTTCCATCTTATGATACACAATATAATAACTACTAATTATCTCACTACATACTATTGAAATCTAGATGTTCTATACGAGTAATTAATTAATAACTAGCAGGGTACCCGCGCGTTGCGGCGGAGGGTACCTTGAAATAAAATTTTCCGGTGAATCATGTATTTTAGTTAATTATGTTCTTTTTGACAATAAATTTATTGATATCAAGAATTTCGTATAGCCCGTGCCTGTTCGGGCTCGAGCCCATTTGGCCCGTGCCTGTTCGGGCTCGAGCCCGTTTGGCCTGCGCCCGTTCGGGCTCGAGCCCGTTTGGCCTGCGCCCGTTCGGGCTCAAGCCCATTTGGCCCGTTGCCCGTTCGGGCTTGAATATTTGTATAATGTGCTTTATTATTTGATTTAGTGAAATTTAATGCAGAAATTGTGTTTAATTTGGTTGTACAATATGCTTGATAATTTGTATTTCTTATGTAAGGGGTGTTTTAATAACTGTATTAATTGTATTTATTGACCAGTTAATTAATTGACTACATTAAATAGCATTAATGTGGTGTTTTGTTGTACAATATGCTTCTTGTCTTGTACGTCTGAAAATTATGTGCATTAAAGTGTTGTACACTATGTTTCTTTTCTTGTAAGTAGTAGTCATTATAGTCATTAATAACATTGACCACTTTAATAGCATTAATGTTGTAAGTCTGAAAATTACACCATGCTTATTTTGTTGTACACTATGCTTATTTTGTTGTAAGTCTGAAAATTGTGTGCATTAAAGTGTTGTAAACCATGTTTAATTTCTTGTAAGTCTTAAAATTTTGGAGAGAGAGTGCTTCATCCATTATATGTAGTATAGATAATACTCCCTCCGTCCCAAAATAAATGTCATGTTTGACTTTTTGAGGTCTTTTTTGTTAAACTTTGACTTTAAATATTTTTATTTGCGTTATATAATACTTTATGAAAATTATACAAATGAAAATACATTTAAAAGTCAATCCATACATATACTTTGCATCAAGTATTATATAACACAAATAAAAATATTTACGGTCAAAATTGAACAAAAAAGACTCTAAAAAGTCAAATCTGACATTTATTTTGAGACGGAGGTAGTAATACGTAAACTAGTCTTTAATAACACAAGCAATTGTTAAACTCATCTTACATGAACACTATAAAAAACGGATCAAGGTCCTTTCAAATTAATGGTAACATGATTAATCATGTTGACCAGTGTTAAATTTAATAATATTTTAATAACTTGCCACTATAAAACAAAAGTTACCAACATGCTAACACCGTAAAAGTTTTTTACGCTTCTTCTTAGCTAGTTTGTACAAATTGTGAAATATAACCTTTTTAATTTGTCAATATTAAAAAACACCCGAAGGGAGTGATTTTGTGAAATATTTAAACACCGACCCACTTGCAACGATTAAGATATGTGATAGTGTGATACCGTGTAACAAAATAGACCTTGATTGAATTCTATAGTAATAATGATGATTTATCCTTAATAAGCACTGTGTATTAGGCTAGACACTGTGGTCGGTCGACCTCGATCGGTCGACATTCGGTCCCGATCGATCGCCGCCAGTGTGACTTTTCGGTCTTGATCGGTCGCTGGTGGATCGAATTCACAATATGGTCGTTTGAACGACCGAATTTGTGAGACACAAACAATCAAAAAAGGTTTATTGTTTGAATATTAAATGTGTTCGTGTGTGTGTTTGCCAAATATACAAATAAGAAGATGCAAAAAAAGTTTAACAGTTAATAAACGAAGAAGATGATGAAAAAATTATATTTTTTTTATTTTGCCAAATATACAGTATTGGTCCTTAAAGTTTTATATCAATTGTAATTTTTTTTTCTTCTTTTTGTATGTTTTGTAGTTTGATACTAGGTAATTATATGTAATTATGTTTATTATTAGCGAAATTTATTTTTTTAGTTATTTATTGTTTTTTCATTTTAATTTATTAGTTTGTTATTAAAAAAAAAAAAAAAAAAAAAAAAAAAAAAACGGTCGCTTCACTGTGACAGTTTGATCGTCATCAGGTCGTCGAAAAGAAAAAGCTAATGTGGTAGATCATCTGCAGTTCACCAGTGTTTCTAGCCTTACATGGGGTTAGAAAGGAGAAAAAAAAACATGACTCATGTTTTGATCTATAACTACATGTCATTGTCGTTCCTTATTAATGTTTTGTCGACCAAATAGGACACCGTCCATAATTTCGATCATTTTCTTGGTGAAATAATTACTTCGGTTTATCCGTTCCCATTTATGAAATAAAAGACATAAGTTATTTGTAGGTCACGCCGACCCAACACACGTTACAATGTCACTATTTTGACTAAAGCATGTCACCATTTTAATTTTTACACCTCTTCATGTAGGGAAAACCAACATTTGCATGCATGAAAATAAGTTGATAAACAACTTTGTATTAGGCATCAAGAGTTCTAGCGACGAATATAAATTAATGACAAAGTCGATGTTGAAAACAAAATTATGAAGAACTTTTTGGGTTCAGAATCAGGATTGGATAGATTCCATCGCAATTGATAACAAGGGGGTGTTATCAAGCGGGCTTATAAGCTTGAGTAATTTTGAAAAGCTCATAAGCCTACTATTTTCGACTTATAAGCTTATCAAATTTAACGTATGACCTTAAATAAGCTATAAGCTCGGCTTGATTAGCTCGTAAGCCCACTTAATAAGCTAACACAAACACCCCCTAACTGTTCCGTTTACTCTTAGTCCATTTTTGTCATTTCATTGTATTTTATATGGTTTGCGCACTTAATTACCCATATACTCTTATGAGATTCTTCATTGAATTAAGGTCTTTTTAAGTCTTGATAACATCAACAGAAGAGGAAGATACATGGATGAGTATAATTTTTTATTTTTTAATATGGTCTTCTAGTGTTTTGCATATACACAATAGGTTTTTGTATCAGTGTTTTAAAGATGTTGTAGTGACAGAGATTATCATATTTAATAAACAAACCAAACAAATTATCAGAACCACCATAAAGGAGTGGGCTGCGACTTACGATGGATACTGGTTACAACTTACAACTGTTATATCTTTTATCATGATGCTATCACGAAATAAACCCGATCATATGGAGTACTGAGAATAACCTGACTAGTAAAACTAATGCAAATCCTGGCAAATCAAATAGATTTCCCTGGAGTTTGATCTTGTAGCTTTAGGCCTCAACCACGATGACTTCCTAAACAGAGGCTTGCAAATCTTTATTAGCTCTGCAACCACCACAACATTCAAGATTAGTCAGTTGCCAAAGATCCAGATTGATATAAATTATGTTACAAGTATAGCACCAGAACATCTTATATCTGTCGTATGAGCTACGGTACCAATTTCAACACCTACGCATTTTTTTATAATGAGTTGATTTGGATAATTCTTTAGACTTTACATGGGCCAAATCAGAAATTTAATCTAGAAATAGATGTGTGAAATGAGTGAGAGAGGCCGCAAGCATAGAACTTCTAAATGGCTTTATGCAGGGTACTTGTTTTGACATGTAAATAAATTACATGAAACTAGTATGCTAATGTTTTGACCCGTTACCCAACCTACCCAACCACCCTCTATCCATGTGCATGGTGTTTAATCTTTTATCAAATTCTTCAAAATCATACTGGACGCTCTGAACACTGAAGTTAAATTTTAGAACTTTGTTTTGGGCAAAAAACAAAATCTACCTTTGGTATCCTCACTCTCAAGAAGCTTGACAATAAGGTGCCCTCCAGTTTGGAGTATACCAACATCATCTTCATTCTTGGGTTGGTCTTCTGGTTGAACATCTTCCAAGGGCTCATTAGGTAATTTAGCTCCACCAAGTGCCAAATCAAGCGCCCGCATCCCTAATTCCATGGATAAAGCAGCGTCTCTTGTCGTGATACCCGAAACAAGTGGACACATGTCTGATAATAGAACAGAAAATCCCTTTTTCTGCCAAAGTTTTGCATTGAAAGGTTACGAAAACCAGTAAGTTCTTTACTGTTTTATCGATCACAATGTGCAAATAGTCAAATAGTTAACTTAAAATTGGAGATTTTCTTAGCTTGAAGATTTCACTAGAAAAAAATAATAATTAAACACCTGAGGGGAGAGGTTTAGGAGGTCATGTTTAGGGAGGTTCATGACATCTGCACAAACAGTTGAAACCCTTGAATCGCAGTGAGTTGATGGAACTTTCACCTTCTGTTCTGGATATAACGCCCCAAAAATAATCAGGTCAAATTACTCGTATGCCACAAATTCACTGATTATGTATGAGAACGATGGCCAAAACAATAAATTCACCTTAAGATCAACCCCGACAACTACTCCACCACTTTTCAATGGACCAAGACTTTGGCATGCTACCTGATTTTCCAGCAACAAAATCACCCATTAATTATATAAACTTATCGTATACAAATATGAATATATTTCAACTTACATGGATTTCTTACATGCAAAAGGTACAAACAATAAAACCTCAGTTAAAATACAGAGATTAATGACCAAATGCACATAACGGCATGCACTAGGAGGTTTGTCAAAGAACTGCCTAGATCAAGATGATGGACTATTATATATGATCAGTCCTAGTATGGCAAGGCCTCGACAACATGTGCGACCTATCAAGATTATTTGCGCTTACATACTTTATAACTTCTTAACCCATCTATCTATGACTCTCGGGCAAATTTCCTTCTTCCACCTATAGAGAGAGCCGAAGTTACGCCTTTGTATTACAGATTAATTGACGGTAGGATTAATAATATTTACTTTCATTCAGAAAAAAAACATGCCGCAGGTTTAAAGAATTCGATGACTGGCCTTCGCTGCAAGTTATAATTTTTATGTTGTAATTACTTATGGTTCTATTTTAGAAATATGTTAGCCAGGGTTACACTACTACTCATACAAAGTCACAAGAACCAAACTACTCGTATTACATGACCAAATCCAATAGTCGAGCTTTTGGCAAGCCAGACCCAAACCAACAACAGCATACATTTTCAAGCACCAAAAAACTCAGGCTGAGCTTAAACCGGATAACCCTGAGGGGGTGTTTGGATTAGCTTATTTTTCCGGCTTATAGGTTTATTTGAATTTGGAATAGCTTATAAGCTCATAGGCCCAAAAAAGTGACAAATCACAAGACTAAAAGCCGCAGCTGTTTAGTACGTACTAAGTAGCTTGTTATGGAAAAGTATACCCTAATTTAAATCAGTGCATTCATTTTATAACATTTTGTTATTTTCTAAGATAATCATATTCTGAATATGAATTAAAAAAAAAAAAAATTAACCTGAAGCCAAGCACCAGGAGCACAACCAAGGTCAAGAACAGAAGAACCAGGTTTTATCAGTTTGTACTGTTTCTGTATCTGAAGTAACTGCAACCATAACAACAGCATTAAAATAAAATTATCAAAAGCACTTGTTAACATATATATATTTAATAATTAATACCTTAAAGGCGGATCGAGCAACGTAACCAAGTCTTTGAGCTTCTTTATAGAAGAAATCAGCTGTCCCCGAGCTACTCATTTCTTCTTCTTTTTTCTTGATTGGCAGCAAAACCCCTCCCTCTGTTCTGGGTTCTGAGATCCGACCCGATTCTATGCTGGGTTTTTCTTATTGGGTCATTTTTTTTTTAACCAAAATTAATCAATTGCGTTTAATCTTTTATATAATAAAACAAAACTCTTAGTGGAGACTTTTATATTTCAAAAAAATTAAATCATACCTTATTAAGTAATAATCAAATTATTATTATTATTATTTTCTTAAATATTAAATAAGAAAAGCCTAAATACTTCTAAATTTATCCATATTCTACAAAAAAAAAAAAAGAATGTGATTTCTAATCATTCAATAAAAACTTACAAAAATATATGTGTCAAAATATAAAAAAATAAAACTTGAAAACGGTGGAGCAAATTTTTCAAAGATTTGGGCTGAAACTTAAAATTCAGTATCATTCCCACTAAATATTTGAAGTCCCAACATTCCCAAATTCCTCCTCCATCAATCAAACTCGATCTCTTATCATTCATTCACGCACAATCATTGACGCAAGAACATCTCCTCCAAATCTAATTAATATTAAAATCCACTACATTCGTAAATAACCCTAATTCAATACCTCAATCAAAGTACAATGGTTTTGAAGGTCCTGTTATAATAATTAAAACCCGAAATTAAAAATAATAATTTATTTAAATGATTAGAAAAAACCCCGCGCGTGCGCGGGCATTATATCTAGTTAGAGAATAAAGTTATCAATATTGTAAAAATGCAAGGAGGTTTTATCTACATAAAACCTAAAAACTAAATTATATTTATTTTAGAAAAGATAAATGTGAGTTTTCGGTAACAATGAAAATTAAGAAAACATTGAAAAAGTAGTGACGCTAACTTTCTGAAAAAAGAAAGTCAGTCTTTAGCTGGTTTGATTATGTGTCGCGATGAGTTCGAACTCATGAATTAATCGACCAAGAGATTAGAAACCATAATTACCAAGAAAAGCAATTAAAAATGCATTTTGTAGTTTTCTTTGTTGAACAAGAAAAAAGCATATCTATGTTCTATACGTGTTTTGTGGTCTCCCTTGATAACTTAAAAATGGGAAATTTTCATTTCATAGATAAGTTTCAAAGGAGAACTAATTTAAGCGCACCCTCTATTCTTTTTAATTTGTTCAAAACAATTTGTAAAAACTAACTAAGGTGTCATTTGTTTTTTCAGAGCTTTTACCTCTTCATCTGCAAACTATGTCTGCAGAAGAAGAGGTACATCTGAAGCACTTCATCTGCAAGAAGAAGACTGTTTGTTTTTTGTGCTATTGAAGTACTTCTTTCTTTTTTCTTTTTTTTTTTTTTTTATCTTTTTCACTAGTATCTTTTTTGTGCTATTGAAGTGTGTTTTTTTTTTTTTTTTTTTTGCGCTATTGAAGGTTTTTTTTTTTTTTTTTTTTTTTTTTTTTTTGGTGCTATTGAAATACTTTTTTTTTGCACATCTAAAGTTTTCATCTGCATGGTAGAAGAATGTTCGTTTTTTATGCTATTGAAGTACTTTTTTCATAAGGAAACAGACAAAAACATAAAAAAAACGGTCGAAAAAGTAAAAAAAAAACAGACGAAAACAAAAAAAACGTTAATAAAAGGACGAAAACGTAAAAAAAAGGTCGAAAAACGTAAAAAAAGAGGCGAAAACGTAAAAAAACGTTAAAAAAAGACGAAAACGTGAAAAAAACGGACGAAACGTAAAAAAAATGACAAAAACGTAAAAAATGGACGAAAACGTAAAAAAACAGACGAAAACATAAAAAAAATGATCGAAAACGTAAAAAAAACGATCGAAAACGTTAAAAATGACAAAAACGAAAAAAAAACAGACAAAAAAGGAGAAAAACGTAAGGAAACGAACGAAAACGGAAAAAAAAAACGTAAGGAAACGAACGAAAACGTAAAAAAACGGATTAAAACGTAAAAAACGGACGAAAACGTAAAAACAGACGAAAACGTAAAAAACGGTCGAAAATGTATAAAAAACCCTACGAAAACATAAAAAAAACATATGAAAACATATAAAAACTGACGGAAATGTATAAAAATGGATATTAAGAAAGAGATGTAGGGTTTGTGAAAGAAGAGGTAAGAAGTGAAAGATAATGTCTGAAATTTAGAAGGGGAAAGAAGTGAAAAGAAGCACTTATGTCTGCAAAAAAACAAACATAAACCTCTGCCCTCTCGCAGACAAAAAAAGTGAAAAGAGAGAAAAAGTGCTTATTGGGAAAAAACAAACGACACCTAAGAGCAGCTTTTTTCATCATCATTGACAAAT